>VXBB01016993.1:2364349-2384129 GCA_013399915.1 Illadopsis cleaveri | reverse complement strand
AAAAACAAAAAAAAAAAACGACAAAAAAAAAAAAAAAAAAAAAAAAAAAAAAAAAAAGACAAGAGTAGAAAATGCAAATATCTCAGTAGAATGCTTTCAGTTCACCTTTTTACAGAAAACTCAAAATTATTTTTACAAAGGTTGATCACAGGTTAAAATTTCAGGTGGTGCAAATCTGAACAATTGCTTTCATGTTTGCATAAATTAACTCTATTTTGTCTTTTAGTCACTGCTGTTAAAGGAAAGCAGTAGATCTGGGATTCCCTTATGTGAAATTGATTTTACAGTTTTAGAATTCCCAGCGAGACCGAAGCAACTGCTTAGTCAGGCAACAAAAGGTAGGATGTTTGCAGCAGCATCCAGGTGGATTGGTTTAAAACAATGCAAAAACACAGAATACAATGATTGAATGGATGTGTGTGCACATTTTATTTGGGTTTAACTAGTAATAAAACTTCAAATACCATATTTTCTTCAGTCTATTTACTTCTGAAAAAACTTGCAAAGCTAATGAAGTGGAAAATTATGTCATCCATGTGTGTATCATGAAATAAACACATACATAGGATAACCTATACCTCTCCATGTTTTCCTTCCAGCATGTCTCCAGCCTTCATAAAGACTGAAAGATTACTTTAATTTCCTACTAAGTTGCATTCTTTGGTTTCTCTTTCTAAACTGAAGACTAGACTACCCATTAAAGCCACTAAAAAGTCTTAAACCATGAGAAATGGTCCAAAACCATAAAGTCTTAACATCTGCCAGCTTAAACAGCTGTTAGACCCCAGCAGAACAAGTACCACTAAAGAAAACAAGACTGTCCCCATAGTTTCCAACCCCAGGAAAAAAAAAATTAAAATCAAAAGCAAACTTAGACAGTCTGCATTTCAATAAACGCCACTGGGGTCTTAGGTTTCTATATAGTTGTATCTCTTCTGTCAACATGCCTTCTGGCCCAGCCCTGAAAGGCCCTCATTGTTCCCATCTCTAACATTTGCTACCTTAGCAGAAAATGTTATCCCACATGCTACAACACGCAGGACTTCAGAGGCTACCATTCATTGAGGCAGTATTGTTCAAAAATACCAGTGTCCCCATTCCTGGGAAACTCACAAGCTGAGATTGTGTGATTTTTGTTAAAGGATAAGTTTAAGTAAAGCTACAATGGGTGATCATTTTAGTTTAGTGCAAAAGATTGCAGAAAACCTGACAAATCATTAAAATTTAATGCATGCAATTAAATAATCTGGATTATTTTTGAATATAAAAATGCATTGTATTGTGACTTTGAATTGTTGCTAAAGCAGTTCAGTAATTTAAGTCAGTAGCATCACCAGTGGGATGGCAAGGGTTCTGAATTGTACTGCAGAGTCAGAAAACTAAGCTATTTATAAGACTATTTCTATGAAATAACCTATGAAACAGGTTTTATAGATTATAGGCATTCATATAATGGATTAGTGTTGTGGTGTACCTTGCACTGAGGAGGCAAAATCCATGCAAAAATTAACCAAAAATTTTGTCCACAGGAAGGAACACTTAAGGAAGATTCCTCAAGAAAATTATTAATCCCAGATGCAGAAAGAAACACCAATGCTCGTCTGCAAAAGGCAGCATTTCTTGAGGCTCAATTTCCTCAGGAAAACGAGATTACAATAAAGATTGCTAGATATAGGCAATAAAAAAAATGAGGACACAGTGTCATGAAGACAAACTTGTGGAGAAAGCAGAAGAAATGAGAGGCAGCCATTCTTTGATGTGCTCTAATTTGAAGAGTTACTGAGAACAGCAGTCAGAGGGCAACACTCCACATCTAACTGATCTTGCTGTCAGTGAAATCAGAGGAATGGTTACACCACAAAGTACTGCTCATGTAAAACAGAAAGCTTCATTTATGTGAGATTATTTTAGGAATTTAAATCCTGATCTGATGTGGGAGTCTCGATGCTGCAGGCAGGTCTGAAAAAGCAACTTGTGTCCAAATATTAGCAACAGGAGCCCAGGTATTAACAAGGAACTACACACAAAGAACCAAATGCATTCTGGCAGTATGCAAAACGTGCAGCCAAGATCTTTTGGAAATCAGGAATGTATCTGGATATAAATTTGGAAAACTAAGTGTAGCTCCTTATTTAGGAAATTAGGCTTCCACTTAAAAAAAAAAAAAAGAAAAACGTAAACTACAATTCTACTACAGTCATGGCAACTTCAATCTCTAACACCATGCTAATTAATACATTTATGAGTAGTAGATAATTATACCTTGGAAACTTAAAGTGTGTAATGAATTAATATTCTGGACATCTTAAAAGAGAAACAGCAAAAACCTCTTATAACAGTTTCAACACTCACATAAGGAATACTTGTAATATAAAGAACTGTACCTTGTATTACATTCAACACTTCATTAGATGATCGTTTTCCCATAATAATAAGGAAAAGTGGAAACTGGTCTGTCTTCTGAGTTCGAATTGTTTGGGCTACAACACTCCCAAAATGTCTAGTGCACATCGTCAGAAACCTTGTGGGGGAAGAAAAATAGTCAATATTGTAGAGGATTTTTGAAGTTAAGTTAAAAAAATAATTATGCTAAATTCAGCAGTTTAACTGCATGTTACCTACTGTTTAACATGTTCTGCATTCAGTTCTAGAGCTCTTTATCTCTTTTTATGACTAAATTATTATAATATTTACAAGCATGATAGGGTCCAGGTTGTCTAAATTAAAACAATTAACAACTGCTTGAGACAGTGAGTTATTTCAGAGAATTCCACTTCCTGTTACACTATGTGAAGACTATAACTCAAAACTACCCCCCGAAATAATCATGCTGAATCAATTGTTTAAAACTTCTAAAGAGAAACTAAGTAGAGCAACAATGTAATAAACATGGTGAAGTATGAAAATAGCAAATTTCATACAAAAGCACAATTTAATAATGAAAGATCAAGAAATTGGTTTTATCAGTCACAGAACTAAAACACGGTACTTCAGAATTGTATTTTCTTTTGTACTAGTGCCCTGCCAGTGACATACTTAGCAGTGTGGTCTAAAAAACAATAATTCTAAGCTTTTGACCAAAAAAAGCTCTTAGATATTAGCATACAGAAGTCTAACATTAGTATTCTTAACACGATCTTGAATAAATGAAAAAACTGATAAAGCTTTTCTCTTCCATTAAAGGACTGTTTGAAATTAGCATTTCTTTCAAGAGAAAAGGGTAGCTTATGATATGTTTTCAGATCTGATGGTAAAAAGTAAATGTCATAATAATAATGAATTATGAAAGACCAAATGCAAATATAGAATGCTTTAATAAGATCCAATTTAATAAAGTCTGTAAAAATAATGGACTTTTAATAACACAGGTCACAAAAGGCAAAACAGTGGAAATTCTGAGGACTAGCCACTGGTACAGGCTTATTAATTCTTAATTATGTTCATGAAAGGCAACTTAAATCGTGTGTTTTCTTATGCCTTATGATAATATTTTAGGTAACAACTACTCAGAAATGTATGCTCTAACTGAAGAGCAAAGTCCCGTTGTCACATGCATTAGAAGCCAAATCTATTTGAAAAGACAAACTGCATTAAAATGTCAAGTGCTCCAAGTAATTTCTTCTCAAAGATACTGAAAAGATTCAAAGTTTTGATTTTTTTTTTAATCTATATATATATTGTATCCAATACAATGGCTAAAAATGGCTAAGCTTGACAAGTACAGCATTGGGCTTATTCAAGGCACCTGAAGTACGAAAAAAACCTCTCCTCAGAGAGAATTTGTCTTTGGCTGTAGTTGGATGGAAGGCAATGGGTGGAGGTGGCAAGCAAGTATTTCAAAGCCATAAGTGTTACTCCTTGATTCTCTGTATTTTTCCACTCAGAACAACCACACACAAAGATATAAAAAAAGTTGAACAAACTCTGCTGTATCAGAAACAGTGACACGGACACGTAACATCTGGTAAGGATAAAACAGCATCTGTAAAGTCTGGACATATAAACTCTTCAAATAAATAATGGTTTTTGATGTTTTCCTTTCAAGGTGGGAACAGGTAAGTGAAATGTTGGCCTCACAGAAGTCAGTGGTGATCTTCCACAGCAAAATGACTTATGTGAGTTCAAGGTTTTACTCCTGGAAGCAATAAAGACAGTAGACAATTAAACTGAACTCCTGAGACTCGTGTATTAAAACTGTTTAACAGTCTTCAACACACCACAGAAGAAAAACACTCAAGTTTCATGGAAAAACAAAATATTTAACTGAAAAAGTGCTGGGGGGAATAATGCTAGAAGGAACAAAACTAAAGAGACTCCTACAGTACTAGTTGTACTAGTCAAAGGTGCTGGTTTGGTAATTTTTTTTTTTTAAGTCTATTTGGTCTTTAGTCAACCAATAACTCAGTCCCAAAACACACTTTTATAGATATAGGTTTTGCATGCAGAGAATTCTGAATGAAGTGTTAAAGTATATTAAGAAGATTTTACAACTTTTTTTCTGGGAGATGAATTTTTCTATGCAGGGCTTCTGGCTGACTACACAGAACCTAACAAGTTATGACACCTTGGGGTCCTCTATAACTCAGGCTGGGACAGGTTTCAGCTCCCTGGCTTCAGGAGATGACACGTGCCAGGTTGCTGTTAAGGGCACATTTCTGGTTGAGTAGCAGCAGAAGAGATGCCAGATGCCAACATCTCCCCTCATGGTGGGTTTTTTTCTTCATGGTGCCACTTCTTACAGCCACTGGTGCCATGTGTCCTGCTCTTACCAATCACCTCCCTTCCTGTGCTGCTGTCACAATCCGCTCAGCTCCCTCACCAGTGACAAGAGCAGCTCGTCCCAATTCTGCTGTAAAAGCCACAGATAGTCTTGGTGGAGGAATGAGAAACAACTCTTCTCCTCAGCACTTCCAACACTGAATAACCAATGTTCAGACTACAGCACAGGCAGCTGTGATGAGAATGTTTGTGGGGGATGAAGGACCGGCTGGTGTTTATCAGTGTGTACCCTCAGGACACACAAGAACACCTCACTAATATCAAAGCACATCCTTCCCCCTGGAACCAAGTAAGAACCCCACTTGTCTGCTGAGCTAAAAAGTAGTAAAGCCAACAAGGATGTGGAGGTGGTCAAACAACGGAACTGAACAGAGAGGCAGCAGCAATCCCCAAAACTGTCACTATACAAGTTTGTTCACCAGTGCCCACTCAGCTCACAAAGTTGCACTTTGCCAGGTCAGTGACAATTAGTCTTAATATATCCTTTCATTTTACTAGATGGGTAGGAATTGAATTTTCATTAATGACCCCATTCACAAAAAGGGTGGAAAGGAGGATCCCAGTAATTATAGACCAGTCAGTCTGACTTCAGTACCTGGCAAGATACTGGAACAATTTATACTGAGTGACATCATGCAGCACCTACAGGATGGCCAGGGTACCAGACCCAGCCAGCACGGGTTTAGGAGGGGTAGGTCATGTTTGACCAACCTGATCTCCTTTTATGACCAGGTGACCCGCCTGGTAGATGCAGGAAGGGCTGTGGATATTGCCTATTTGGACTTCAGCAAGGCCTTTGACACTGTCTCCCACAGCACACTCCTGGATAAGCTGGCAGCCCGTGGCTTGGACAGGAGCACTCTGTGCTGGGTCAGGAACTGGCTGGATGGCCGGGCCCAGAGAGTGGTGGTGAATAGTGCTATATCCAGCTGGCAGCCAGGCACCAGTGGTGTCCCTCAGGGGTCTGTGCTGGGACCAGCTCTATTCAATATNTGTCCAGAGGAGGGCAACAAAGCTGGTGAAGGGCTTGGAAAACAAGCCATATGAAAAACGTCTGAGAGAGATGGGGTTGTTTAGCCTGGAGAAAAGGAGACTCAGAGGTGACCTTATCACTCTCCATAACTTCCTGAAGGGTGGTTGTAGACAGCTGGGGGTTGGTCTCTTTCTCCAGGCAGCAACTGACAGAACGAGAGGACACAGTCTTAAGCTGCATCAGGGGAAATACAGGTTAGATATTAGGAAGAAGTTTTTCACTGAAAGAGTGATTAAATACTGGAATGGTCTGCCCAGGGAGGTGGTGGAGTCACCATCCCCGGATGTGTTTAAAAAGAGACTGGATGTGGCACTTGATGCCATGATCTAGTTGAGGTGTTAGGGCTGGGTTGGACTTGATGATCTTGAAGGTCTCTTCTAAACTACACGTTCTGTGATTCTGTGACTTTTTTTTCTCTTTTCTGCCTTTCCTGATTTTGTATTTTCAGACCTTTTTACTTTCAGATTCATAACCAGAAAAAAGGAAAACAACCCCTCCACTCTGTGCTAATATTTACTGTTAGAAGTGAGCAGGACCAAAACAATTTGGTGCAATAACCAGTATCTTACTCTGTACATCGCTTACAAGGGATTTTCTTACTTTCATCTAAAAAGAAGTGTGCCAGATCTCCCAGTGGCACCTCCAGAGCTGCCAAAAAAAGTACCTGTGGAGTCCATCAAAGAGACAGATGTCTCTCCAGGGAAAAGGGCTTTCCACAGCATTGGATTACTGTGATCTCCAACCAACAGTGGAAATAGAGGAATGCTGCCAGAAAGGGAGGGCAAACAGCATCCTTCTAGTCCCTTTATTCTGACTTTGAAATTACTTTTGAAATTACTTTTGAAATTATAAAAATATTCAAGGAGGTAGTAGGAGAAAGGCAAAAAAGTATTTTATGAAGTAAAAATCCATTCTAAAAATAATTTCAAAAGTTACAAGGAAAAAATTCATCAAGAAAAGTAACAGCTCTGGCAGGCAGCACCATCTCTTTCATGACTCAGTAGCAATGAAACAGCTACAGAATAAACATGGACACTGACCATGGCTTGACAAATACAGAAAAAAAGCTAAAAAAATTTCAGAAACCATTGAAGTTTTTTAAATGTAGATTGAACAGGTATTAATGCTTAGACACAGTTCACTTTTTAGTTAAAAGTGGCACAAAGGAAGAATTATTCTTGTGCCATGAAGATGTTGATCGGGGGAGTTGCTGATGCCTGCACAGCAATCATCCCTCCACATGCACTTTGAGACAATCTGTGTGAGGAGTTATCATCTTGGTAGCACATGAGTTTTCCAAAGAAGAATGTTATCATTTCCTACCAGCTAATATGTGAGGCCTTATATTAAAATACACTCCTGGCATAGCTTTTTGGTAATTGTATTTGGTTTTAAATAATGTTTATTAATGTAGTAACTTATTTAATATTACTTTAAAATAAGGTCCTAGAAGGCAATTATGAGAAAATAATAGCTTTAAGAATCTACTGAAAAACGTTTTAGATCTTATCAAGTCTCAAACCCAAAGGAAATACTTATTACAACTTAAGCCTCCAGCCTGTGGTCTATCACAGCTCCCAAGCTCAAATATGCTGTGTAGCACTCTGTAGATGCTGGGGCTTAGCAATAATTTCTTTCTGTGAAAATGGGCAGCTTTAATTTTTAATAACGAATTTGGGCACTTCTGGGCAAAGTGCTGGTCCATCAGAAGTGTTGATCTCAGAGCTCAATATTATTTGATACCTGGAAAAGTCCTCCTCAAAAAGTAGCAGCAGTAGAAAATCTGATGATCTCTTCTAAAAGACCTGTTCCCTTTCAGAACACAAAACTGGATGACTTTGGGCCAAAAAAGTGTGATTTATTTATGACAAGATAAATCCCAAAGACAACCTTAAACAGCCTGTAACATTTCAGAAATGGGTTTGGAAAAAAGTAACTTCTTTGTTGAGTATGAAGAAAACAATTATGAATATTAAATATGCAAGACTTCTGATTTTTAAAATAATAATTATATAATGTGCAAAGTCAACATAAGACTCATTAAAATGTTAATGTAAAAATAACATTTTTGTATTAGGTATTTACATTTTTAAAAGAGTAAAAGCTGAGGTCCTGATTTGGCATATTAAAATAATCTTGGTCTCCATAATACAGAGTTACTGCCTTACCCACATTGGTAGGGTCATAACTCAACCACAAAGAGCAGCAGACACAAGGCATGTTTTAAAGATGTAAACAGCAGCATAAATCAAATTATGTGGGTATCATCTTCAGGATCCACATGCTTAATATCAGACTCAGATGCTAAAAAGCATGATTTTATCCACTTCTTGATGTAAAAGTAAAGCCTACATGAGTGGGTAATCTATCTCTTCCGAAAACATGGAAGATCTGACTCCCATCCTGAAAGTTTCAACCAGATTAGATAAGTACTTCACAACCCCATGCAGTCTAAACCACAGCCCTCTAGAAACCCATTAGTCCATCTCTGGACACCAGGCAAAGTCACTGGTGAAACTGACTTTATAAATAAAATAAACCTCGACCCCTTGTCAGAGCACTGCACGAAGAATGGAACACACAAGATGCACTTTCATCATCACCTATTATGTACTGTATGATTTCCTAAGGAATATCCAAGGCTTGCCACAGGTAGATTTAATATACAGATTTAATAATAGCCTAGATAAGAACAGGCAGTGTGTTTAGTTACTTTACAGATGCTCGTAAAGTGGGAAAAGCTACAAGCACCTCAGAAGTCAGAGAATTCGGATTAATCTTCACGAGCCAAAGAATCATCCTGACAAGTAAAATACAATTCTGTAAGGTCAATGAGAGTCTTCAAGCTGGAGGAAAGATAGCACAAATACAGCAGAAGAACCAAGCAATAAGAGAACACAGTCTGATCCTTCCTCAAAACAATCCAACAAATCTGTCTGGACCACCTGTTCTTCTGCCTTCACCTCTTTTGCACAGAACACAAAAAAGTTTCATTTTTTCACCTTTTCTGTTGAACAAGCCTCATCAACTAGGTTGTGGTTTGAGTACAGTGGGATAGAACATTCTTTGAGATTTTGTTTTAGAGTGGGGACTTAGAACATATGCTTACAAATCTATCAGTTTAATTAATTCCTTGAGTTTAATAACCATTTTTCTCAGATGACCTTAAAACATTGCTAAAGGCATATAAACTGATGCACTGAAAATCTTGGTAACATCAGAGAGGTTGTTTTCTATTTATAGTTGGATATTACAGACATCCGTATCTTCCTAATCACGACCAGATCAAAATGCATTCTCTGCTGATTTTCAGTTTTCCAAATTTGGGCATTTTTAGATTACTAACATGAAATACCTTGAAGCACATAAATATTTAAGCAGAGATAGTTTACCTTTTCTGGTGGGTGTATAATAAACAGTTTAACCATCATCTATATACAGGCTGTTTTGTTCTCCATCTAAAGAGACAATCACCTTTTATCCTTTTCCTTTCTTTTTCTTCGTTTTAGTGCTATTAGGGAACTATTCACAAGTGCAATCCTGAACAATACTACGCTGTAATTATGACTAAATGACAAAGAGATGCAAACAATTACCGAGTCCATTTTGAAACCCTACACTAATAAAGTCATTAGATGCTGCCCTTGCCATGAGCCTTCTAAAAGCTTCTGAAGTTACAAGAACACACGGCATTGTTCGTTAGGACAATTGCTGCTGGCAGAATGCAAACCTTGAGTTAAACCATGCTGCAAATTGATCTTGACATTCTGTTAAGACCGCCACTAAAATCAAAAGCAAAGGAGAAAAGGAGAAAATGAGCGGGTGGGATGTAATCATGGAACAGAAGGGTTCCCTCCTCACCTTCTTTCCTCTTCCTCCTCAAAACAAACCATACAGAAAATGACAAACTCGCCTGGTGTTTGAGAACCTTTATTTTTAAAACATTAATTAGACTTCTGACCTGTTTTTATTGACTGGCACTGTATTGCTATTAAAGTAAATTAAATAAAAAAATTGCAGAATACAATAGAAAAGGTTTTCACACTGTTCTGTGAAGCCTGTTAAGGATTTAGTGCCTAAAAAACACGTCCAACAGTTTTGCAAGCAACATATACAGAATCCATGGTCACTCCTGAAGAGGCAAGGAGAAATTAACTCACATCCTCCCACCCTCACAGACCCCACACCTGCAATATATTTGCTGAAGGATCAAATGGGATTGGGGAGCTGGAGTAATATGGTCAACTGGTCTTCATCCAGGCATGCATCATTCAGTAGGTTAGAATTAAGGGTCACCAACAGTGAATATGGCTAATCACTTGATGACGGAAATTGCAGGTGAAGACAACCTGCTGCTGAGAAGCACTTTGGTGAATTAACTCTTTCCTAAGCTTAAGCAAAGTGAAAAACTATCATTTGAACATTAAAACTAACAAGTACCTGTCACCAGAGCAGAATTGGCAACACCTTGAAATATGGTGCCCAAGGGCAATGATATCAAAAGGGAAAAGCTGCTACAGATTTTTGAGTCACTGTCTTATGGTTTTGGTTTTGCTTGGCAAACACTACATGTGGTGGAAAGCTCTTAATATTACACATTATCTGAGTTTGTAAAAGCTGTGTGTACAAACATAAGGTGTGCATGTATGTGTGTGTACATATATCACTATACATCTTCCCTGGATACAAATATATTAATGCACATTAATGAATTAACAAAACCAGTTAGGCATGTGTTTGCATAAACACATACAACTCCTATGCACATAACTGTATTAAAATAATGGTATTGACTCAACTCTTTGAAATCAAAAAGTGCCAGAACTAGAGCTGTTCATCTCTAGCTTATCTATCCCTGAATCCCTCTGGAAACCTGAGGAATTGCTGAGCTCAAGTGATAGCCCAAATGCAGGTGTGTGCTTGGGCCAAATGGCAGGGCCAGAATTGCCAGCACCCTGACACCTCCCCCCAAATTTCTGCTGCCTGAAGTGGCATGGTTGCAATCTTCACTGCAAACAACTCAAAAGAAACAATGATTTTTAAGCTCATGATTCACCTAAAATTGAGTGGAATATAACAAGAGCTAAAGTTAGAGATACATGTATAGCTTTGTGGCCTTTCTCCTCCTTTGACAGAAACAGATCACAGGAATATTTCAGAGTTGCTCCTGAAACTGAAGTCTGAACTGCAGGAGATAAAGATTTCATCTATGTTCCTTAACAGTATTATAAAAGCACCACATTGTTTTCCTAAATGAAGGCCACTTATTTTATTTTCCCTTTATTATAATTTCATTATGATTAATGAAAAAATTCGTAATCACGGAATTTACTCAAAGTAACTGCTCCCTTCACTGCAAGCCAGATGTCAGAGGCAACTAAAACACATGGAAGCCAAAACAAAACTTCCCCTCAACTGTACTAACTAGACTTTGCCTTCATTTTGACAAAGTAACAGTCCTGAGTGGCTGCAGAAAGAAATTTTTTAGTATCTGACTCCCAAAATTGTAATGCTCATGCTCTTGCACTACTGCTGGCAGGTACCCAGTGCTCACACAGCATTTCACTCCTTCCTACAGACTCTCTTCAGTCTGTTGGAATGGATATTGAAGACTGAGAGATTCCAAAAGAAATGTGCTATTGTACAGAAATGTAGGTTTTAAAGTACATTTCCTGTATCAGAGTCAGCTGAGAAACACATTAAAAGTTGAGGAGAACAACAAGATTTTGGAGCTGGTTTTGTTCTACAGTGTTCAGGATGGATCCTCATTTCATCAACAAGAAAATTGGAAACAACTGTTAGGACTAATTTTGGAATAGAATGACCTCCATGTATCAGAATATTCAGAAGATTTTGTTTGCTTATACAAGGTAAGTCTTTGTACCTGTTTGAATTTATTCACACCATTGCAAAGTACTGAAACCATGTCTTTTACTACTGACATTGAGGTGTCCCTGTTGACTGCTGTAAATCAAGTGGGCCTGATTCTTCTGCTGTCCCACCCTGGCTTTTCTAGCATTTTTACAATACAATTGTAAGAGTATAAATGAGTTGCTCTTGGGCTACACCAGCAGGCAAAACCCAGTTCCTCCTGTTGCTGCTGTTGTCCTCTCACCATTCAAGTAAAAAGCTACATTTAACTGTGTTCATAGGAATACAGAACAGAATGGGCTCCAAGACCACTGCCACTGTGTCACATGAAGGGTAGTGACTGAACAGAGGGACTGAGTATTTATTTATGGGAATGCCCACAGTGCACTGGCACTTTCCAAAGGGAGAAGGAAGCATCGTGCCCCCTCTGAAGAAATCACAGTCTAAGGAGCAGGATGTGACACTAAACACAACTGAGAAATAATTCTAATTCGAGCCAGCATGCCTTGTTTACCCCTTACTATTTTTTGACCTCACTGTTAATATGACAGTTTCTTTGTTGCTGTTAACAGAAAGCAAAAAAAAAAATGAAGGCTTAAAAACCCTATCGTCCAGCACAATTGGGGACTAAGTTCATTGAGAGCAGCTATAAAGCCTTAAACAAGCCCTTTATTTTGTGTTTTAAGAAGTGTCATAAGGAGTTAATAGGACACAGCTGTACAGGCTCTTTCTAACAAGCAGCTTCTGTTGCTTTGGTCACCACAGGTGTCTGTGTAACCTGCAAACTCTTATTACTAGTGTATCAAAGTTGTGCTACTTAATAGATTTCTTTAGTAAAACACAACAAAGCAATTACATGGCTGTTGATCGTTAGTCATAAAAAAGCCCTCAAACACAGTTTTTCAAAAGAAACTACACTGCAATTTTTTGTCATTGTAAAATAAAAGAAACTAGAGAATTAAATAGAAAATCAGACAATAGAACAGCAGGTAGTCAACTGAACTTAGCCACTACAGATGGTTTAGAAATAGTGTTTCCTTCGACACCAACTTGTGGGATAAAAGGAAAGGAGGAGGCTCCTTACTGCCCATGAATGCCAATACCAAAAGACTTAAGCAACTTTCCAGTCTATGTATTTGGTCCCATGAAAGAAGCTAGATGTTTCTTTTTCCTCTCTTACTTTTTTCTTTTTCAGAAACTTTTAATCTGTTTTTGCAACTGCTTTTTTCCATAACCTTTTACACGTCTCTAGAATAACTTAAACTAGAAACATTGCTGCTGATACCTCCAATGACAAAATGCAGAAGGTCAAGTGAGGAATTCCTGAGAAACACAAGTTTAAAAAGCACATTAGAAAAAGAGACTGTTCCATTCTCCAAGGTCACCTCAGTAAAGAAATATTAACTATGATTTACCTAGTGAATACTAGACATGCATAAATGCTGTATTCTAATAATCCACAAGAGAAAGAAACATAAACGTACAATTTTCCTTGTTCAATAATCACTGGAATTGGGTAAAGAAGTGGCAACCTTATTCCAGGCCAAATGACTGTTTCATCTTTCAGTCAAAAATTAGAGTAACTCTAATTATTGTAATATACATAGGATGTTATCCTGGCAAGACATGATCAGTCATCTTCTGTGTAAATAAAGGTTATGAAATAAGGTCCAAGTTAGAGAACCAAACAAGTCTGATTTCTAGATGTTATAGCAGTAATAATAATAATAAAATTATTTTCAGTAGATCATGATCAACTGATAAATAACTAAAGAAGAGAGAGGCTTTAGTATAATAGTAAGAAAATTTGTTGGTAATCTACAAAAGTTGTAGAAGGAGATGGAATCTACAGATCTAATTTCTTTACTCATCAGCATAATTATGGTCTCTCTAAGACATAAGATAGCTTTTATCATACTAAAACCTTTATTATATTAAAAACAAAATATAAAACTGTAGTTCAAAACAGTTCATATGAATTGCAAGCTTTTGCATAATCTGTTCTTAATACCAATTTATCACATGAATGTTATTTTTTAAATAAGATTTTCATTAACAGCAATAGTTATTACCCCAGACAGCTCTCATGCAGTTACACCAACATACACACAATTAATGCCATGTAATATTATAGCACTGCAATGCATAACTGTGAAGGCACATGTTTGAATAAAGAATCATAAAAAAAAAAAAAAAAAAAAAAAAAAAGGATATAATTTCTTCAATTACTTTTTCCTGCACAGGAATAAGAAGTCACCTTGTGATGAACACAAGGCCAGTCCAATTCTCAGTGAATGTCAGCCAGCACAGCTTCATTGATCAGCTGAGAATGAGCATGAAGTTTTAGCTCAAATAAATATTAAGCACCAAAAGATTTGATAGCCAGAGATAAGGGCCTTCCCTGAGAAAAGCTGCTCCACTCAGAGTCCAAAGAATCTTACCTTGCTCTGTTTGCTTCTTTTGTCATGTCCCATGCCCAGGTTATGAAGTTCTGACTCAGGTAGGAGACAATAGATTCAGCACAAAGCATTTGAGAGCAGAAGACGTTGGTTAGTACACTTTCATCATGGTGGAGGTAGATAGCAAGAAGCTTTCTCTGGAAAAAATGTGACAAGAGATGAGCGAAAAGTTCCTCAGGCAGTTTAGCAATTTAAAGTTGCTGCTGCAGATTTGTGTGTTAGTACCCATGATGGGGTTTATCAAGGGTGACAAGTATCTCAGCATGCACACACAAGAAATAACCAGCAGATTTCAAATCTATGCTTAGAACATGAAAAGAACAACAAATGAAAAACCAAAACCTAAGACCTAAGAAATGAGTGAAATTTTTTAGCTTGCTGCCCCAAAAAAATAACATTTCCCTGAACAAGGAACACACATCTTGATTGGACAGCATCTACCACAAAAAACAGTTATAAACAACCTGAAAAAAATGATAGTGCATTGTTATCACCACCTCTGTAGCCAAATTAAAGAGGCACTATATGTTGAGATGTTGTCTATGGTGTCTTGAAATAAAATATTCTGTGCTGTTCTTCTGGAACCCTATCAAGTAAAACTTGAACTTCACTGCCAGCAGCTGCATCCCCACTAAAATCTCAGACCACCTTTTGGAAAGCAAGTCTGTGTGTATGCAAATATAGAAAGCAGGCTGCAAAAATACAGGGAGACTATGAGCTAGCTAAGGACTGTGATTCTGCAACTGGCATTCAATGAATTATAAATATAATTCAGAAAATTACAGCTTTCTATTCCCCCGTACCCATATAAATTACTTACTTTAAAATAGTACTTGAACATATTTGCTGAGATGATACGGTGCTATTTTCAGACTTTTATTTAAAGTAATTTCAAATCTCTTCATCAGAAGTAACACTGAACCCTAGATATTGATGTGTATTGATATAGCAAGACATGGGATGCAATTTTCAGACAAGCTGTCTTTGCAAAAATCCCGTGCAGGGCTCTCGCCTCATATAATGGCTTTGGATAAAATTTAATGACTGTTTATAAAAGGAACATTTGAACATTCGACTTTGGGAAAGGGATTAGTAATTTGCATTACTGTTTGTCTAATTTAATTTAAATGTTCTTCAGAACCACGTACACATGTGCCAGGAAGGGCCATTAATAAGCCCAACATGCAGAGATCCATATAAGTGCAGCCAACAATGTTGACTGAAACTAAACTTGAAAATCCAGGGCACTGATGCACAATATCATGCAATAAAACAGCATTTCTGTGGTGATATTTAATTTAAAAAGAAGAAAGAGGCAAGGGAAGATCAGGCACTGTCTGTTTTTGAGGATCAGCCATTCTGCATTTCAAAGCGTCGATCCCTGCAATATCCAGGTTACTGTGCTAGAATCTCGACTATTATATAGCAGTTGTAAGAGAGGGAGGGCAAAGATGTGTTTACTCAGTGATTAGGGCCTTAGAATAAGCCTCTAGCTCCTAGAGAGACAGCTCACCACTTATTCATTTGGACCAATTCACAAAGCCCAGAAAGATTAAACATCCATGCTGAGAAGACAAGCGAATGCAGACGGTGAAAAAGAAATAAAAATTCTTTAAAAACTCTGAGATGACTTCATTATTTTTTCCACAAGGAAACTTTAGGAAAGTGTTTAGTTAGAGAAAAACCCACATTGACCTCTCTCTAAACCCTTAATCTTTCCTTTGTGGTGGCACTGCTTTGTGGTAAGCGGATGGCTTTGCTCTCCTCTTTTCACTGGGAGCGGACAGAAAAAAAGGCTCTTGAGAAACACTTTTACTTCCAAAGAAACAACCCCATGAAACTGTTAAATATGAGATTCCATACAACAGAATGTTTCAAAATATGTACAGTTCTAGGCTTAAAGATTTAGGGACAAATTTTAGTAAACAGAACAGGCACAAACACAATGGAGGTTTACACTGAGTTACTTCCCAAGGGAATGTAATTTCTGTTGCATCAACAAAGCTCACCATGCAAAGATTAAAGTCCACCACATATAAAAGAGTGTACTTGTATCTGATGCTTCATCCAAAATGTTAAGGATGGGCACAGGCATACTGCAGTGATAAATGCAAAGAGGCAGTAGGAGGAAGAGAAGTGCTGAAACATGATTTTAAAAAATATTTGTGAAAACCGGGGGCAATTTTTCCTTGGAAAAATGCATGTTTGCAAAAGGCTCACGGCTTGAAGTTTGTTGTTGTTGCTGTTGTTGTGTGGGTTTGTTTTCATGTTTGTTTATTTTACTAACCCATGGTAGCACATAGTCATAAGCCAGTTTTGGTCGTGTTTATTTCAAGCCTTTGAAAAGTCAGAGTAAATTCTAGGATTCTATTATGACTAATATGGGACATTTTACAGTCAATATTATTAAAACAGCCTTACGGAAGTGCTGAACCGTCTCAAATTCCACAAAAGAAGCCTACTAGTGGAGCACTAGACTGTTCTGTGTTGGATTTTTAAAAAATGTGACTCAGAGGTTATACACTTAGCATGAAATTTTAACCAAGAAAAAAAAAATACAACAGGGAAAAACTTTTACTAGTCCCTACAAAGGTATGGGATACCAGAAAGGTTTAAAGCACTGAATACCTGATGGATTTCCAAAGACCTTAGAACTTCAGAATTTAAGCCACCAAGGGATGCATTTTTCAGAGTTATGTGCATGCTGAAGACCAGGCATTTTAAAGCTTCAGAGAAGTTAACACACTTGGTACAGAACTAGAAGAAAAGTTGTCACTGATGCAAAGTTGAAGGAAAAGTTGTCACTGAGGCAAAAAACCCATAGATCTTGAGGTGACTAAATTGGCATCAGTGTAATGGGGTTTCTAAGCTTCTCAGCCAGTTCCTAATACTGTGAGTAACTCAGAAAACTCAAAACAATATGAACTTGGATGGGAACAGCAATGCAATCGTAAGGGTCAGCAAAACCACAGACCTGAATGGTTATTTTTAAATCTCAGGTTTACAAGTTCAAATAATGACTGAGACAGAAAAGTTCATGATGTAACAGCTGCTAGAGGCATGAATGCTCTGTCAAACTGGCAGGCTAATAAATTAATTTTTTTTTCCTCCAGGTTTTATGAAGTGAAAACTAATTCCAATAAACAGAGAGACATATTTGCACTTATTTAAATCTTTGGAGTGCACAATATGATCCACCTGTCCAAGGTGATCTTGGAGCTCATGGGATCAGCCTTGGACACAGCTACTTTATCTAGCCCTGTAGAACAGATCTGAAAAAAACTGCACCCCACAGGTTCCTAAAGTAGGAGTGAGGTGTAAAATTCTGATCCCATATTTTGTATTAAATATGGCATAAGATACCCCCAAACTAGCTCCTAGTTTAATATTCCTGTAATTTTACCTTTCAGTAAAATATCTCATCTCAAAAACCACCAGTGATGAAGAACCCACAGGAACTACGGTAAGGTGTTCAAACAACTACCCACTCTCCCAGGTAAAGGTGCGTTAAAGCCTCATTTAGTCTACTTTCATCTTCCAACTATTTGATCCTATTATACTGCTGTATCACCATTTCAATCAACTGCACCTGTAGTGATATCTTATATAATGCAAATAATATCCAGTAATTAACGCCAAACTCAGGAAAGATCTACAATCACAAGCTTTGAAAGAAAAGGAAATGTAGAGTGAGGCAGACAAGTTCAAAAAATCCATTATTTAAATGCAGAGGATGCTGAGGAGAGACCCATACCCAGGAGTAACCCTCCAGATATGAAAGATGAAGCTACTCTTTAGATATGAAAGATGATGGGTGTGTAGGCAAACACTGAAGCTGCTAAACTGGTAAGTTGCAGCAGAAAGTTCTGAACAATAGTTATCTACAAATTTAGTAATAATTTACAAATTAAAGGACAGAGCTGCTAACACACATCAGGCAAGATGGGAAAGGAAATGGTGACTAACATGGGACTCAACTGGAGCTTATGTACTGGTATTTACCATAGTGCAGCTGCTTCACTCTTCCTGAAAACCTAGAATTATACTTCTGTATCTGTTCTCCAGTTTCAACCAGACCATGTACATTAATGGTCATGTTATTTATGTTTAATCAGAACCTGTAAAGTGGTAGTTCCTCCAGCTGTAATCTGTAGTAAGTTCAGTATAAACTTAATTAGTTGAAATAATAAGGGACATTTTTCTGAGTTACACAGATAGAAATGATGCTACAGAAAGCTCTGTAGGAAGGAATATTCTGCTACCACCAAGAGGAAGTAAAAAAAAAAAGCTTTTATTTGAACACACCAAATCATGGAAGGAGCATACTTTGCTCTAGGTATTCAGGAAATAAAGAACCCATACGTGGGAGGGATGGTGCTGCCTCTAAATTGAACCTAAAAGACAGAATTCAAGGAGAAGAAAAACACGGTTCATTTTCAGAATGCAGGAATATATATTGAGGTGACAATACCAATCTGTGCTAAGAGAGATGTTTCACATATTTATTAAAAGTCAGTGGACAGAGAGGTTGAGAGAGGAGCAGGAGGTGAGCTGACAGAGGTATATAAAGATAAGAGCTCCTGAAAAGGCAAAGGCAATGTCTTTATTCTTTCTCTTAATAAAAGAGTAACAACCACCTATAAAAATGAAAAGACAAACAAGGTCTAATATAAGAAAAGACTTTTGTATTACATATATAACTCAATAATCCTCAATATAGCAATTAAAATCCAGTATTAATAACAATACCACCATAAATTAGGATAAACCCTCTGATGTCTCAGAACACAAGACACCCACAAACTGCTTTCAGGCACAAAGACACCTCCCCCAAACACCTTGTTAAAAAAAGTCTATTATAGAATTTCTTCCTATATGGGAAGGCAAAGGAAGGCATACCAGGCATCTGGTATAGCAATTCCTATGGTAGTGCAGCTCTGTAGCAAGAGTAAGCTCATTCTTCAGAAACTTCGTGACAGGAAAACTCTTCTTTCCAACAGACAGAGGAGGACTTTCACAAAAACCAGCTTAACTGTTAATTTAATAAACCTCTGTCTCTCTTTCTCTTCCTGACTCCATTAAAAGAAATACTGAAAATATTTTCTTGTCATATATACAATAAGCCTTGGAAATGAATACACAACACCCTTAACTGTCAGGCTGCTGGAGGCAGCTGGGAATTTCATGGCCAAGGACACTGGTTGTTAAAAGCAAGGCTCTATATCTTTGGAATTGTACTTTTGTGGTAAAGAGTTACATAGGTTTTAAAGCAGAGCTACATTTGACCTCATTCCACCTCTCCTACCAAAACCTGACATTGTTGTGGCAGCAGCTGCTCCAAAGGTTAAAAGATACCCATCATGTATGTTAATCTTCACTGGCTAACAACTCAAACACAGCAGATAAACACCTCAACTTTTTTTACAAGGTATTTCTTTTTCAAGCAACATTTTGTTAAATAACTATGAATTACCATTCTTTCCAACAGAAGAAAAGACAACAAGATTTAACAGGAAACGTATTTTTGTAAGAAGAAATTGAACTCATATTCTGCATTCAAAACACATGTTCTGACATAAGTTAATTTTCTTAAAATAACCCAACATAAAATATTTCTGGAAAAAAGCTTCATGTTTGT
>VXBB01016993.1:2346962-2364291 GCA_013399915.1 Illadopsis cleaveri | reverse complement strand
CTTGGATTTTTTTTTATTTATTTTTTTTTTTTAGAAGTACCCACAATACAGATTTAAAGCATAGCTGATGGCTGTCTCACTAGACATGAACTGTAGAGTGCACCTTCTGCTCTGGACAGCGTTGAGAATTTGTCAAGAAAAGGCCAAGATCTCTGAGCACTCAAGCTGCCAAGTGCTCTCAAATTAAATCAGTTTGAAGCGGTTTTCATTAAGATGGATTGAGTGTGGCATCGTGAGAAACACTCTATCAAATGTAGTGTTTTACTTAGTGATTAAGTATATACCAGTTGATGAAGCTGCCCAAATCCTTCGTAATCCCACCACTCCAATAAACACTTAATGAGTATATAAGTTCAAAAAGCCTAGTAGAGGATTTAAACCTTCAATCTTGTTTTTATTTACTCTTGGAACTCAATTTCTCACTTCAAGTGAAGAATGCTGGTGCTCATCTGTTGCCCTGGTAAAATTAAGTACCCTCCATAGTATAAATTAGAAGACAAGACACACAGGTTTCAATTTCTCCAAAGCTTTTTTTTTATACTGATATATACATTTAATTGTTTTATGAAATTAAATTATAAAAATATGAAATAATGTGTCCCTTTCCTCAACTCTGAATTCCAGGAGCCAGTACTGAAAAAATTACTTTGTAACAGGGAAAAGCAGTGAAAATAAATTATATTTCCACATTCTGTTATCTTTGCTTAAAATCAGAATGTTACAATAAAAATAATGCCATTCCAAAGGTGGGAGGGAAAGCTTTCAAAACAAGGCAATATTCAGAAAAAAAACCCAAAATCAAAAAAACCACAAACAAAAATTAATACTCTCCTAAATATATACACATATATAGATATACATATATACACCTGATGGTTTTATTGTGATGATTACCTAGTCTGAATAGATCACAAAATATTAAAAATGTAAGGTGACACGAACTTCAGAAGTACACAAGAAGTACTCTGAGTAGCAACAACAACAAAAAAATAACTGCACTGCATTAATATCAGATTTATAGGTAGAAAACTATTTATGAAAGTTCTTAATGAGCTTTTGTTCACTGTTGCACTGACTCACTGCCAACCCTTTCTGATGACATTACACAAAATGAACTTCCCAACTCACATTCTTTCCTTGTTCAATTCATGGGATTTTTTTTCTCTGTGCAAATGAGAGTATGAAAACATTCACTGAACTTAGAGTGTTAAGTATGTGTCAGCTTCAGCTATACAGTGTGGATTTATAACTCTCACACTTATCAGAACAGCCTCTAACAAAATACAGAGGCTCCTTCCAATATGAATAACTACATTCTTCATTTTAAAATTAAACATCTATCAAGAAAACAAAAAGTAAATTTAAACAGCATGATTTTCTTGTTTGTGTTTCAGCTTTATCTGTGCTTAACTATGCAGGGTTTTGGGTTTCTCCTTAGTGAATCAAGTCACCAAAACTTAAATAAACTGTCCCCATTCTAATTTTATTAAAATACTGATTTTAAAACTGTGCATGGAATAACAGAAACCTGAGATGCCTGGTTGGATGTACAGAAAAACTAAACAACCAAACTGGAACTTACTTGGCAGATAAAGACTGCACAAAGGGGGGAAAAAAAGCACACTGTATTTCAGAGACCTTTCAATTTAAATTTACAATTTCATTAGCCATTCTTCAAAGCAGTTACCAACATGCAACAGTGAACTTGTCAACCACAAGACTCACAGGCCAGGTGCTAGCACACCATTGTTTCAGGAAGAAAAGGGAGGAGGGGAAAAGAAAAAGAGTAGCTTTGACAACTGAAGAACTACAGTAAAAATACAGCCTGAATTATTAGAAAGCATCAGTTATTCACTGCAATTTCAGCAACCACCAAGGCAAGTATTTTAGTCACTCAACCGAATGAGCACAACTCTTCTTGAACAATAAAAGCAAAGTAACTCCAAAATGTAGCTCAGCTTTTCAAAAATAAAGATGAAACCCTAAAGGTGATTTCCATTCCCCCACTACATTAAATGAAGTAGTTTTAATACACACTTACATCTCTAGCTTTCCCATAGAAGGCTTCTTGAAAAGCAGCCTCTAATGATCCAATAAAATAAACAGGATGGCAGTCACCATATCTATTTGAGATAAAATTGCCAATTAATAAAAAATGACAAAATCAAGAAATTTTAATATTCTACCTTTTCATATACTCTGTCAATATAATGCATTGGCTAAACTTTAGAAAAATGAAGCATTACACTTCTAAAGGACAGAAACGAAATATTTAGGACCCATTTGTTTTCTGACATTGAAAAACTCAAAGCAATGAACTGCTACCTTACAAACTTTATCACAAAAACATTCTGTTTAATATGTACATACCTTAAGTTCTACATTATCTTCTATAAATTTTTTCAATCATAACTTATTTCCTCTATTATATTCTTAAAGGTTAATTGAAGGCTATTCTTGCATTACACATTAATGCATCTCATACACATAAAGGAATATTTCATCACAGGAGAGAAAGCACATCACAGGAGAAGGCACATAAACTGTGCATTACTTTGCAGCTTCTACCTATTTAATGAAACAAGCAACTGTTCAACAGTGCATGATTTGGTAGTATAAAGTTTTTTAAAAATCCAGAATTTTTGTGTTTTTTAAGAAGTCAATATTTACCCAACCATATCGCTCTTGTGAAAACTCTTACAGCAACTATGTATATATTTTTCAATATTAATCAGTTTCAGCTTTTCTGTTCCTGCATATCATAATAAAATTATCACATACAAGCAGTCTTTCTCATCCTTCTGGACCTTTACATAACGAAGTAATGGTACTATAGAGTGGCAAAATAAATAAGAGAAGAATAAACCACTCCAGCTCGGGCTGAGAAATAATTTTATTTCAGAAGCAGTTCTAGTAGCAGAGTTAGAATTAAAATAAATTAGGTTAGGATGTCTAAATATGCTCTACTCTCACAAGAAAACATATACACTTGGTTTATTTCTATTTTCATTATTTACTAACTTCAACTTAGTTTGTAATAAGAATGGCACAGTTAACAGCCCAAGCTTACCTTGAAGAAAACTCTGCTGTAAATTGTAATAAGGCATCTCCTTCATTTTCAGCATTTTCTGGCACTTAAAAAAAGGAAGAAAAAGAAACGCAACTTTATGAAAATAAGTTGTAATATACAAACACATTCACATCACAGGTATTTCATGTTTCCAGCTTACTGAAGTGTTACCAAGAGACCACATAAAACTTCATGGAAGACTATCGACTATGAACCTTTCCAAAGACAAGGAATTTCCAGAGGGTCTCATGAATATATTCAGGTTTTCCAAACAGTAAAATCCTCATGTCCAGTGTAAGGTGATATACCACTTGCTCAGAGTTAGCACTCTGGACTTACTTTAAGGATTGAAAGGCTCGACCCTTCCTAACCATAATGTTAAAATGTTTTCCATATTATTACATATATTTGCTGTCAAAAAACTTCTAATGAAGTAACACTAATGCAAGCCTAAAGTAAATAAAGAGATGCAAGAATTGCATGTAGGAGGTAACTGACTGCTCCTGCTCAGTCCTTTTCATAATTCAAGGGCAAACAATCACTAAGAAACTTGATTAACATAATGACTAAAACATTAATCAGAAATAAAATCTGTAGAATTTTCAAAACAGGGAAGTGGAAATCTAGTTATCTACAGGTGCATTCAGATAGAGATCACAATTTCTCTGACTTTATTTGTTACTTATCAATTTTAAGTTAAATTATTATTCTTCAGTTGAAAGGTTCAAAATTTCCCTCCATGGAAAGGTGCTTTTATAGTTGCCAGTTATGTGTGCAGTATTTTCCTTTGATACATCCATCAGACATGACATTCAAACATGAATTCTACCATTCCTATCAAAAGATACTTTCCAGTTTCTAATTCTGCAGACTCCTCCCACCTCTCTGCCTTCACCTCTGCTGTACAACCTCCAGTTAATTGTAACTCTTACTCATTGGTGATTTCCTCAAGGCAGATGATGCTACTCCAAACATTTCTCCATCATCAACTCCAAACTCAGTGGCATCTTCAAAGTCATCTCCATCACTATCACTAACCATATGAACATCAGTGCACTGCTGTATAAAAACAAAACCCAAAAACCACTGTAAGCTTCTATTTCAGACATTTTCAGTGAAATACAAAATACATCCACAGTGACAAACACATATTTCTATAGACACATAATATACTGCAGTTTAATTTACTATTTTATACAGTATTATCAAAAGTAATTTTTAACAGAAGTCTGGTTGACAGAAATACTATGTGACAAAATGTGTTATTAAAGAATCTCTGCATACACATAGTTGAGCAAATTTTATCCAAAGTTAATGCTGTTTTCCATTTCATGGTACCAGGTCTCACTGCATAAGAAAGAGTGGGAAAAGCCATGCAATGGTGGCTTTTATATTGGTATTTGGCATACCAGTATAAAGGAGAAAAATCAACATTTTAGTGCAAGGAGCTAAGGTCTCATCTCCCACAGTCAGATGCTTTGCTGGGATTTGCTTGCTTTGTTTTTCCTCTTTTCCTTCCATGACTCATTTGCCTAGTTCCTCACTTTGTCACAATTACGTGCTGCAGGAACTGTAAATGGATTGTTGTAAGATGCAATTCTATTGACACACTTGCCAATAGGAGAGATAGTGACCACTGCAGACAGAGGAGTCCCTGCCTCTTCCTAGAGCAGACTGGTAAAACAAAGATGATGTCCTTACCTCCTCTGACTGTTCCCTTGTTTGTACAGGTGAAGATCTTCTTCCAACTGTGAGTCGATGGCAAGGAAAAGTCAGTCCTGACACAGCTAAAGTCATCTGCAAAGCAAGCAATGGTTCTTCATTAAAGCCACAGTCTCAATTAAAGGCTGGGGGGAGGGTTTAAGGTTGTTTAGAGATTCAAATTAAAGACTGTGTAATTTAAACACGTATTAAGAAACCTGAAAAACTAAAATTATTCCATACATTAAAATATTCGAGGAAACATCAACTGAGTTTTACTGAGGTGTATGCACAGAGTATCAAAACAAACTGCATGGAACTGCAAACTCCAAAGTGCCTTGAGTTGTTATTTTCTCCTGAATCAGTACTGAAGTTTGAAATGTTACTGTCCATGCCAATTTTTACAGTGCTACGCTTTGATGATGCAAATGTAGATTTTTTTATTGCTAATCAAGAAGCAATTGTTGAAGTAAAGATGCTAAATATTGATACAAGTAATTAAGAACAGTTAAATCATCTTGAAAAAATTTGTATTTTGAAAGATCTGTTTGTCAGCAGACACACTGCAATAGACACAATCATACTGGCAACTTCAAAAATACATTTATTCTCCTTTTTGGTCATTTTAAATGTCAAGGGTGCAGACCATGTTCCTCATATGAACCAAGACACACAACCTAAACTGGTAACACTGCAGTCAGCACAGTCCACAGGATGTATGTTCAGTAGCCAGTGCCAACAGAAACAGCACTTCTGCCCTTTGCTGTATGCCTAAATCTCAATTTTTAAGAACTACCAACAGAAAAATTCTACTGTCATTTGAAAGACAAAAATATTATGATGTCTGTAAACACACAGCAATAATATTTGAAAATCTGGTCCTATATTGCATTTAAAAATGCACTAATTATAATGCCTAAAATTGAGAACTGCCCACTCCACTCTGTGACCAGAACCACCTGTGCCATCCCTGCATTTAAATCTTCTGCCCAGCCTCCTGCCTCTTCTGGAAAGCACATCAGTCCAGGAGAAACATGCTTGATGACCACAAATAGCAATCTGGACTGATCTTCCAATGTGAGTAGCTCTTAAATAAAGATAATTGATTATTTTTGGCAGTGGCAAAGTATTTAATGCTCTGCAATTTTCAGTGATGAGGAGAAGGGTAGTCCTGGCTGGATGTTTAAAACATTGTTTCTAATGGTTCCTTCAGATGAAACACAGAGAGGACAGAAAAAGAGCTAGATACTGTAAAACTATTTTTGCAGGGCACAGTATGAAAGATTTACATTTCAGAAATATGGCATTCTCCTAACCGGATGGTAAAAACATTAAGGTAAAATATATTTCAATCCTTCTCAACAAAAAATCTAAGAACAAATCATAAGCCTTAAATTTCATTCACTGCCATGAGCACTGAAAATACCCCATTTATTTTTTTATACATAATTCAGAGCGACTTTCTCACCAGTCTGCTAGAACTCACATGTAGAAATCCTTAGAAATCAAAAGATTTAATTTGCTGCAGGTTGAAGCAGGCTGATTAAGCAGCCTGGTTACCAAATGAATGTTAACCTGTCTGAACTAGCCTACTGTCACATTCTCACAGCAAGGTTAAACACAAGTTTAGCTGTGTAAAAAGCCCTGCAATCGTCTTAAAGGAAGTGAGTTATAATATTCTGGAGCAAATGAAATATTAAAGATGACACACAGCTCTAGACCAATTACCTATGAAACTCTTGTGACAAGAGCATAGGAACTGTATTCTCTGTAATAATCCACCATTTCAATTATTATTTTTATAAGCTTTTAATAATAAACAAAACCCAACTGTTACAAAACCTGAAACTCTGCCCTGTAGTTATCACACTATATGAAATGCAGTAAAACACACACACACACATTAACCACACACAGACTACAGTTCCCTCTCTCACAGCATCAAATACCCTGACAGATGCCTGGAAAGGCTCCCGGGCTCTTTTACGTGCACATTAAAGACAGAGTGGTAAGATCAAGCAGGCAGTTATTGTGCTGCTTCATCACTTGGCCCAATTGCAGGGTGTTGCAATTCCAATTTGCAACCCTATATTATAGTGTCAAAGCGTCTCTCAAACATGAGCTAACAGCAGAAGGGGTTCCACATCAGAGCCTGTTTCATCCTACTCTCCAGACAGTTGCTGGAATGTTGGGGGTTTGTGCACATTGGTGTGAGAAATCACCCTTTCCTTTGCTTTCTTTTTTTTTTTTTCCTTTCTGAGAAGTTTTTTTTTTTGCAAAAGAAATAGCAGCTCGCCTTCATTCCAAAATAAACGAGAGGCATCAGCATTCTCCTAGAATAAAGTTATCTTCATTCAAAGATAGGGAGTTCTTTTGCAAAGCAAGACTCTTGCACCACAAAAGCTCAAGCTTTATTTTGGGAATCATAAAAACACCAAGACTAAGCAAAAGATGTTTTCCAGGTAGCTCAGAAACCTTTTCCTGGTACTGTGAATGCAGGCCAAGGTACTGATGGGAGCACCACTGAAATGTCCCAGTGGCAAGAACTGCAGATCTCACCCTCTCTTGGAGAGAGTTTTCTTTCTGAATACTGTACCTGCCACCTCCCAAACAGAGATGCAGAACATTATCATTGCAATAAATTATCATTGTGTTTCAGCCACCTTCCCATGGGAATGGACAAAATCTTTATACCAACTCCATGACTGAAAAAGCTAGTTTGCAGCCTGAGTATCTGATTACCCATATTCTCCAGCTTATGAGCCCATCTGGCTATGAAAAAACCCTCTGAAGTCAGTCCCTTTTCTGAATTTTTCTTTTTTTGCATGAAAACCACCACTATGCAGGTAGCAGAGCTTGAATGGGATGGCTTCCACATGCACAAGAAAAGACACTGAAAATGAATTTGCAGGACTTGTGCATGAATGACAAGCTAGATATAGGTTATAAAAGAAATAATACACTAAAGCAAAAATAATTAAGATTACTCTGGTTTTTTAGGCAGGGAACTTATGCATGTGGTAATCAAACTGTCTCAGAACTGAAAGACAGATGAGGTGAAAAGTGAAACAAAACCAGAAACAAGGGAAATTACTTGCAAAAAGTAACTCCAGAGCCAGATCTTTTGTCCAACACTGTGTAGACACTGCTTGTGCTTATTTAAAGTTTAAGTAGTCTGCTATTTGGCTTCCTATAGCTTTAAGGAGAGGGACAATAAAATTCAATATTTCAAACATTTCAGGGAGAGTGGCAAGAGAGTCTCCTGTCAGGAGACAGCAGAGATACTAAATGGATTCAATATCTCTGGTATTCAAAAAGGTAATGGTACAACCTGGACTAAAAGTTAGTTAAAGGTTACTTGAAATAGACTTTAACTACTAAGAGAAAGATCACTACAAAATCTAACAATTTAGAGAGGAAAGAAATAGTCTGGTGTTCACTCGTGCTTTCCAACTCTAAGACACTAATACTATTTGTAAATGCTCAGTGTGAGATGATTTGTTTTTCAATTGCCAGCATTAGCAATTGAGGGATAAAATTAAGAAACATCTTTTCTGATCCAAACATGCAGGATTCCTTGTCAATCTTCCAGATTAACCCAGAAATATTTGTCAAATCTGGAGTGAGACCAGATGCTTTAAACAATAAATTATTCTTCATGTTAGAAAGTATTAGTTTTATGTAGAAGATTCTAGAAATACAATTCAGAACAACCTAAACCCATTATTTTTTCCCAAATATTTCATTATACAAATATGTCTACAGGAGAGAAAGAAATCATTGAGAGCATGTAATTCCAGAGGGCTGCCATCTCATGTTCAGAAAAATATGAAATATTACAGGCCCATAATCTCAAAACCTTGCATCTTCTAATTGTTGGCACAACTTAATTCCCACTCTTGCAGACTTCTGACATTACAAATGAAGGAACAAACTCAGTCTCTTGTGCCAGTCCAGAGATATTTAATCAAGATGCTGAAGATGTGAGAAAGATAAACAGTAGAAGGAACATGAAGGAACGACACCAGCAGAGAACTCCAGCTGCAGAATTCACTCCACTGAGAAATGCTGATACAAAAATTATGAGCTTGGTGGACTGCATCAGGAAAGGAGTAATTGGATATGACAAATTGGCCTTCCTCATGTTCAGCCACACACTGATGGAGACAAACAGCATCTCAAAAGAGATTTGCAATTATACCTAATGAGGAAAGTGAAGGAAGTTGTAAGAGCTTTCTAATGCCTTACAGAATATAGCTGGGACATCCAAAGTGTCCAGCTTAAGGTAATAATCTGTAAAGAATGGGACATTCTTCCTCATCCTCAGTTATTAAGAGCTTGTGCTGTTCACAGGATATTTGTCATCAAGGGATCCCATCTCTGCAAAGGGATAAAGCTTTTCATAAACAAGAACTATTCAGAACAAGCAAGTAAAATGTTTAAGGAAATTATGAATATTGGTTTATTTTGTGCTCTTTGTTAAGCTTTTGATTGTTACAAGAGCAATGAGGGTTTTGAGGTTTTGGAGTGTGTGGGCAGTCTGATTTGCTTCAATGTACATTAATGTATCTATCTGAACACAGACACCTGTTAATCGAGGCAAGTTATTAAATGGAGCCCTTCAGCTGTATTACCCAGTACTTGTCATTTTTTTTAAAAAAACCAGCCTCTGGCTGTTTAAAAGACCACTGTTTGAGACACTGTAACAAGGTAATTTTATTGTTCAAACTACTCAAATGACAAATTCTTTCCAACTCAGTGGAGAGGTATTTTTCCATGACAAAATATTTCCTAATACCATTTTTTTTGGCATAAAGTATATATTCTTGATCATTTGTTCTCAGAACTTCAAAGGTCAAACTGCAATTCTTACAAAGCATCAGAGAGAAACTCAGAGAACACTTGATCCATACACAAAGGTGAAGATTCTATCAATGATGCCAGATTTCACTTGCACACACAGAGCAAGTGAAACAACAGGCATTATCTGACAATGGCAAGCCAAAACCAAAACCTTGCAGTGAACAAACCTTCTGGATTTTTAATACAAAAAGATCCTAAAACGAAATGTAATTTCTATATAACTTCACTGCTATGAATCAGTACAATTATTCAAGTAGCTGAACCTCTAACACAGAATTATGTTTGGCTGTATACCATCGGCTTCAATAGGAAACTAAATAGGAGAACTCTCATAGCATGATTTTCTACTCAAGTAAAGGAAAAAAAAATCCATTTTCTGCTTTTAATACTCAGAGATAAAGTAAGCAAACAAGATTCTGGTGTACAAAATAAAAAACATGTTTTCCGATACTTGACTCTCCCCCATAAATCTCCCATAAAAAGGGCTCATTCTAAAGGTTGCTTAGCAGGCTGCAGTACACACATAGGAGTTTGTAATACACATTTATCACACACAAAAAAAATTCAATCAGAAATGAATGCAGTGTTACCTACAGACTGAAACCTAATCCTGGTTCAAATACTCCATGTGACAATCCTTTCACGGTGCCCAAAATGTGAGTTGTTTACCATTTACTAGTTCACTCACTGATACATGGCTTAAGAATAAAGAAATAAACATGACCAAGTACATTTCATAACACTCAGTTATTCAAAATAACTCCAGACGTGCCCATAGCAAAATACTCAATGTGTCTCCTCTTTGAAAATTTCATTCTCATATAATTTGATCCTTTTTCTCTTTGGATTCATTACCATGATGTTTTTTCTCCCCTCATCAGTAAGAGAAGGGATAAGGATAGAGGGCTGAGCAAGGAGCATTATCAAGCATTTCAATTTTCATATTAAATTCACTATTTTGTTATGTGACCTGTCATTATAGCATAAGCTAATTTCCTGAGTATGATAAATGCCAATTTATCAGATGGATGGATGGATGGATGGATGGATGGATGGATGGATGGATGGATGGATGGATTTTCTTAAAGATACAGGAAAAAAAGTTGCATTTTGAACACAACTACATGAAGTTTGAGAAGGAACAAAAACTTTGAGAAGGAAGAAAATCTCTGAGAAGGAACATTTTTGTCCTTGTTGTTCTATCAAATGTTCTTTGTACATGGTATTATAAGATGGACTTGGATACAAGGTATTTTAGGGATCAAATGCTTTCATTGCCTAAGTGCACGGCCAGTAGGTAAGGTAATAAGACAAACTGTAAACCAATCTAGTTGGAACACCTAGAAAATAAGTTATTCTTCCTGCTGTTTACCATCAGAGCTAGATTGGTCAGGCTGCTCCACAGCACAGCCTCACTCACATTTCCACTTTCCTTTTGTAACCTATCCTTTTCAAGATTCAAGAAGCAAGGAATAGCAGGGAATATTTGTATGGTGGACAGGATATAGCAATTAATGTGGCATATAGGAAAAATCCAACTGTACAAGGCAGGGGGTAGAGGTAGAGCAAGTGAGTGAAGTTTTGTTTTCGTACTTGAAATACAAGAGTAGGAAGTTTTTCATTAAACAGTTGAATAAAATTGTGGTTTCTAAGTGCATTGAGCATAGTCCTTGCATGTGAATATTGAAGCAGGAGAAATAAGGCTATGGAAACTCTGGCAGTTCTTTTGCAGTTCTCCAGAGATTATCATATAGCTCCACATTCTTTCCTGGCTGGAGATCCAACCAGAGAAACCAATCCATGCAAGAAGGTGGTGGTGGACTCCCAAGCAACTCATGCCATTTCTGAGGCTACTCAAAGTTTCATTATTTCAAGAAAAATGACACTATGACATGAAAGAGTTTTCCTATGAGCTTGTTCTTGCCACGGCTGCAGTTCCTGGTGTTTAACCAGGTATTATTAACGATGTGTGGGCAGCCTGCTATGCTCAGACCAACGACCACTGAATTCCTTGGGAACAAACAGGTGGCCAACACTTCCAAACCCATCACTTGTCTCTGTATAATGATTCAATAAATAAACTATCTTCTTTTCAATGTATAATATCACAAAGGCAAAGTGATACATGGTTTTAGAATTCCTGCATATTCATGTTTAAAAGTTATGTTTAAAGCTTCAAGAGATTAAAGATTTTCTGTGAATTAATGTTTATCCTTTGGCTTGTTTTTTCTCAAAGGTTAGCAAGTATTTTGCCAGTAATAACAGACTGTAAAATTACTTTTATCCATACTGAAATACACAGTATACACAAAACAAGTGTTATCACACCAACAAAGAGCAAGTATCCCAATGTAAAATGAAGGTACATTGCAATTCAAAAAGCAAATCTATTAAATACATTATTTTAGTTGACTGAAACAAGGGCTTTTTTGTACTCTGCAATTAATTGATTCAGAAAGATTTACTACCCAGAACTGAAGGGCTCTCTTCAGTCTGTACTGCTCAACTAGAGATTGTTATTCAAGTTCAGTACATAATACTAAAAAAAAGGAAATCAAACATCCAAAGCTCACCTACTGCCATGTAAGCCCTTATCCCTCCTTGAATAACAATAAAAAGTGGATGTAATTCCACATTAGCCACTTTGTCTTTTGACATCAAATAGCATTAGCTGGGAAAAACAGTCAAGTATGCTTGAGGTTTGTTTGTTTTATTAAACTATTGCACAAATATGAAAATGAACAGAGGAGTCTAAAAAATTTGACAGCCCTTGAAATTAACTTCCTCTGGAAAATAACTTCATTTTCATTATGCATTTCCAATAAAAAGAAAAAAATCTTGACAGGTATTCAACGTTTCATTTTAAACAATAACTGGATGAAAAAACCATCTCTAGCGTGGAGTGTGTTCAGGTTATAAATCAGTAATGCTTATTTTAACTCCTCACAAAGTGTTGTTGAGATAATTACTGCTGACAGCTTTATTCAAGGTTCATTTCACTTTTTCTACTATTTTTCCCCTGTTAGAAGTTCAACAGGGCCCATGGGAAGATCCACCCCTCACACCTGTTAGGGTTCTTCATGTTACTGAGGCCAGTTTGGACACGTCACTTCAAATTAGCATTGTGCCAAAGCACTGTGACAATTACTTATCGCAGGTTTAACTTGAAAAAAAGTTTCTAATCCAGCCACAAGAACAGTGTCAGAGTACGTAATTTAAACCTGTCAACACAGGTTGTAGGAAATTCATTCCAAGGATTTCAGTCATGTTCCCATGGTAGATCTCTGAACTATAATGAAGCTCAAAATCACAAAGGAATGTTGTAGAATTAAAACACAGAAGCCAAAAGTTTAAAAAGCTCTGAACTGAAGGGAAAAAAGAACTGCCTGAACTATTACTCATGTTTTAAAATTTGATAAATTCTTTAGATTAGGATTAAGTAACCACCGTATTAATTCTCCAAAATTCCAAAAGGCTGCTGCGTAGGTATCTTCTTTTGCTGCAGTGTGAAGGCACAATCCTGGCAGCTCTTTACATGTGCTGAAAGCAGAAGTATGGTGAAGCAGTTCTGCAATCATCTTGAGGATGGTGTGGGAGGCTGGAGGAGATCCAAGGCACAGTGAGGAGGCCACTCGTGTCCTTCAGACACCAGGCGAGGGATGCTGGCACTGCAGCGACAACCACTCTAAAGGCAGCTCCACAAAACACAAGGAGATTCTTGTGAGCTTGAGAAAAAGTGGTGCCTGGTGCTCTGGGAACACCCAGCCCTGGTGTGCTGCTTGAACACACATGCCAATTTTTGCTACAGCCCCTGTTAATCACCAGCCGTGTCACTGTGCACCTACCCCTCTCGTTTGCTGGCTGAATGAAAATTATCCCTGGTTTTGATTATTTCTCATTTGACTGAGCCTAGTTAGGCAAATTAGGAATTAAAGCAGAAGGACAGCTACTGTAGTACTTAATGTTGCTTCAAATCACAAATATATTTAAAGGAAACAAAAAGAAAATAATATTCCCTCCTACAACAGATTCTGCTAAAAAAGAGATATACTTGAGAGACTGAAATAAATACCCATGATCACTTACAGAGCTCATTCTTGTTAGACAAAAACTGTAAATATTAAAAAGGATGAAAAATCTGCCAAGCCATTTGCAGCTATTTGAAACACAGGGTAACAGAATTAAATAAACGCTGAAAGACCTGGAACACAGTTAAGTATAGACCATGAGGCTAATTGTGGATCTTGAGTTAATTACTTTCCACTGATACGTTTTCTCAATGGTCTTTTACATGAGTTTTTTCTTTCCTCAGTCTGAACCCCAAGGCAATTCAGCGTGCTAGCCTCCAAACTCTGGGTGATTCATTGTGTACTTCTGCCTTAGGATTTTTAGTTCATGCAGAGAAAGCCAGGCTTTCACATCAAGTTGATGTTAATGTGCACTGACAAAGCAACAGTAAAGGAGCTTCATGTTTGTCACAACGTGCACTCTTTAATTTAGTAATTGCTTTATACTGATATGCAAATAATGACACATTTCCCAAATTTCCAGCTCCTCAGCAATGCTTTCGCTAATTACTCAGTGGTTAAAACTTAAGCATGTAAATTGGTTCAGTGAGTTTATTAATAAGTACACCTGTGTGAACTGATCTATAAAACACACATGCCTGGGAACAGGTCATAATTCACTGTACATTCCAGAAGGCCTCTGGAATTGGAAAAAAACTATTCTCTAACTAAAACAAGAAAAATTACAACTAACAGAGTGTTATTCACAGATAAACTGGGATTCCCAACCTTTCCTGAGCTAAAGACAGCGACTGTCTTTGGGTGACAACAAATACCAGGAGTCAAAGCATCCATCGAGAGAGGGATCAAGGTAAAGAAAAGAAAAGGTCAATTAAAAAAAAAAAAGGACAAGAATCCCTCTTGCACCTGAAAACATGGGAAAGGGCCAGTGTCCACTCATCCATCAGCTCTCTGTGGACCACATGCTTTGAAGTCTGGTTATAGAGTTTAGTGGTACTATGTATTCTTACTTTTGATACTCTAACATGAAAAATTCAGCTGCACTTAACATGGATTCAGACTCTTAACAATTGCAGAAAATACTCAACAGAGTTAACCTGTCTTCCTGTATTTCCCTTCCTCAAAATTGTCCTGTTTTGTTTGCTGGCTTTTATGTTTCAACACAGTCTGTTAAATTTCTGGTACTTTCTTTATGTTACTGTGTAAGTGCCATAGAATATAGACAGTATAATAATTGTTTTTACCAAGTCTGACCTCAAACCACTTATTTTTCTCTATTCGGAAGAGATACAAAACCATTAACAGGTTGTTAAGCTCAGGAACAAATAAAATAATAAACACTATAAACTAACAACAATTCATCCACATCATATATTGCCCTCAGATACTCACAGATACACCTTGGGAACTGCTTTGCATTCACAGAGAGTATCAGCCAAATACTTGGCACATTCCTGGTCTGTGGTGGGATGCCATTTACTTTACAACATTGTACAACGCTTTGGATGGCAGAGAAGTGCCTGGATATGTTTCCAGCACTATATAATTCCTTGGCACAGTTCAAGCAGCTGTGCTAGCAGAACTGCTTCCAAAAAAATGCTTCAAACACTGATAGGATTTTTATGCTGCCTCTTCTTCATGGATGTTGGAGGAATTGGATTTTTGCAATGTTAGCTCTTGAAAACACACTGCTACTGACTTCAAAAAATGAGTTTCCAAAAAGGATGATTGTTTCCTATTTTCGTTTCTCTTACCTAGAATGTGTATCTTCTAGTGAAGTTCTGCTCTGCTTATAATAGCAGAGCTTCATTACAAAGAAACGAGCACCACTGTGATAATCCTCCAGGAATAATGCAATTACCACTTATCAAACAGGTGTCTGCTGTATTCCAAGGAGATTATCACTTCCTATTCTGGTCTCAGAGAGCACAGAATAAAAGAGAAGCTGCTACTATTAAACGACTAAAGGGAAAAGGAGTCTTTGAAAACAGCTCCTGCCAGCATCTCTCAGCAGGGCATGAAGCAAATGTAGTCCTTCTATAACAACCTGGCACTGAAAAGAGTATATTGAGTTAAAGCACCTAAATAAGACCACTCTTGTTAACTCAATCTGAAGCATCTCTCTCTGTTTCTCCACGGAAGATTCCAAGAATCTCAGCACCTCCAGCCTTATGCCAAACCATGCCCCTTGTGAGTAGTCCTGAAGAACTCTGCCTGCTCCAGCAAAAATGGGCTGCAGAGCTGCTCCATGAAACACATCATCTTTCAGAGACACTTCTGTGACAATCCAGGCCTTGATGAAGGTACAAAAGGATTTCCCAGAGAATTAAACCTTCTTACCAAATATATTTGTAGGTCAAACCACAGCTGGATGTAACTGATCAGCAAAGGCAATTTTTTAGCATATTTTCAAAGCAGGTTCTTGAGTAGGAGTTATCTCAGGAGTGGATCTCAAAAACCAAGAGCAAGAGCACTCTCTTACGAAATCTGGGATACAGCTCAATGTACAGAAGGTGCTATTACTACATGGCAAAACATGTAATTGGTTTGGAAACAAGCCCAGCTGAGCATCAAGGGCAGAGGAGGAGTGAAGAGAGTAAACAACCACACACATCCAGGAGACAAGAGGCTACTTCAGTTACTGGGGATGTCAGGGGTTGTGAGGGCCAGCAACTGTTCATAGGTAGGTGCTTCAAAGAAAATAGGACACTGGTGACCCTGTAAAACCCTGTCTAGTGAAGATTACCACGACTTTGGTATAAACTCAAGGAAGAAGTGTAGCTCCTGCTGCTGTCTCTGTTGGGACCCAAAAGGTCCAATGCAGTTTGTGAGCATGTAGATGGAGAGGTGGAGTGGTGGTGTGGATACAGTACACTCTCCCCGCACCATGGTGTACTCCGGGGATCTGGATTGCCCTGATCTACCCTGAAGATATTTCTCTATGCATATGGTAATTTCTATCACATTTTGATTTGCAGGTCCTATCAATGTAAAGACAGAAACTGGAAGCAATGCTGAAGCAGTAAATATAAAGTATCAGTCTCAGTCAGCCCTTGTTTACTAATTTTAAACTCTAAAATTGTTTACTGATTTTAAACTCTACTCCCTTTAACAAGTTCTGTGAACATGACATTTTTAATAAAAATAACTTTCATGTCTATGAATTTCAAAGCAAGAACAGCTAAAAACGTCTCAACAGATCAAGCAGATTTGTCAATTCTTGCAAAAGAAGAAAGCAGTAAAAGATGACAAATAATTATATCTATAGCATCGCTGCTGTTCCTTATGCTTTAAAATTACAGTGACAAAAGAACTTAGTATTGAACAAATTAATTGCTAACAGTAACCTCAAAATTTGCTACCAGCTTTTCCTAAAAAACTAAGGTTGATTACAATGGGTTGCACTGAAATGAGGTGGAATTTTGGTAAGAAACCAATGCAATTTTAGTTGATGGTGCTCATCATACCAGCACTGAATTTGACTTTTTGAGTCCTTGTTGAAAAAGATCATTATGCACTTTGCAAACTCATTTAAATTGACATTCTTGAGATTAAATGCAACAGGTATTTAGCAACACAATTTTACAGCTTATGAGGGAAGCAGCACTTGAAACTGATAGGTCACACCTTAAAATGCACAAGGAATTAATGCAAACACTTTGCAAAT
>VXBB01016993.1:2296962-2341962 GCA_013399915.1 Illadopsis cleaveri | reverse complement strand
ACACAGGGGATAAAGGTGGTGGTGCTCCCAAGGGATGATGCAGACCCTCACCGTGTCAGTGGCAACATATTTGTCCTGCCTGAAATGCGACTGTTCAGCACCACAGCTGAGTAACTTGTCAGCATGCACCTGCCTCTGCCCAAGAAGCAAATATCCAATGGCTCACCTACAGCATGAAGAAGTGGAGTCACTTGATGTGAGAGGAGGACTCAAGGTCACGGCCAACTGCGCTGCTTTGGGAACAGAGCATTGCCGGCAGCAGGCGGAAGGCTGGATGAGGAGCTCCCTGGATGGGATCCGTGTGCCAGGGCACAGTTACAACACCAAGCATTTCATCTTCTGGCTTGTCTCTCCCCCCTTTCCTCTCCTCAAACCTCACCTTAGAATTTTTACATCTTTTTGATGCAGAAATATGTTCCATTTTGACAAGCTCACTGTTGTTACTTACAAAGAAGCAGGATTTGTCACTGCTGCGCTGAAATGACTTAAAACAATGAACCAATTAAGAAAAAACCCTGTAGCTTAAATAACAAGAACAAAAAGCAGCAAGAAAGCAACCTCTCTCCTTCTTCCTTTATTAGGTGTTATTCTATGCCACCAAAAAAACCCCTGAAACATCACAAACAACAACTCATTCTACTGAAATAAATCAAAACCCAGGGATCTCATGGGGGAAAAGAGTTTTACCTCAAACACACACACATAAAACTAACACCCAAAAAGTCACCTATACATATAAATAAAATCACAGTGCTTCCATGTAAAAACTGTAATTAAAACATCACCTACAACTGACCTGAGTTTTTTTTTTTACAGTGAACACATATTTGAAAATTGCTCATTCCACTTGACACTAGTGGTAATTACCAGTGGAAGTCTAGAAGTCTGACCAACAGAGAAAAAAAAAAAATGAAATAAATTTCAGAAATTTTACTAAATTATTCTGGCATGGCTCTCATCTTTGCAACTCTGCAGTGCTAAGATTGTTACAAAATCCAAAATAAAAATTGAGAACATATTGTAAATGTATTTAAAGTAAATTATAATTTTTTTTTTATTCTCTAGGATTATTTTCAAGACTTCACTGTATCACTTGACGCTATATGCGCAAAAACAGATAAGTTAACATTTCCAATATTTTAAAGATTTACTTACGTAAATGCATTTAAAAGAAAAGGAGTTAAAACTCATACATTTACTTTGAACTCTAATGAGCAGAACAGATATAATTTGTGGCATTAAAGTCATTCAGACTCAATAAAAGCTAAAACTTGTCCTTGCTGAACGGTGAAACGAGATTTGCACGGCTGTTTGCGCCTTGTTTCCCACAATCAAACTGTCACAGCACGAAAACATTCTCCTGCATGGGGAGGTTTGGATACCCATTTCCCTGGTGAAAGTGTGTAAAAGGATCTGAAAGAGTTATTGACAATTCATACAGTATCCCATATTCCATTAGGTAGTACAAGTAGAGAACATATCTTAACTCTGAAGGGAGATGAAGCAACAATGTTTTAAATTACTATTGACTCCACTAAATTTCCTGATAATGTCAGAAGACTGTAGTCTGGCAGGTTCATAAGAGACTCAAGATGATACAGGAATCCAATTATGCCAAGTCTATTTAGTTGTCCTGTTTGCTAAGCCAAAGGTTAACGAGAACTGCACTGAAAAAACCTCCTGTGGTATTACAAAGTATTTCTTATGCTGCATAACATGCAAATGAAAAAGTATTTTAATCAAGTCTTTCTTTAACTCCTTAATTGCGACGGGGTACCATACAAGACAGCAAATTAAAAACTCATGATGGAAAAAGTGATCTTGAAAATTTGCCACTGAACTCAAGAGATCATCATTAATTACTGAAGTAATTATTACTGAATATTTCTAATTTGGACAAAAAAATGTTCAGATCACAGGAGCATAGATAGTTATTGCTTTCATTAAATCTTTATAAATAGTAAGCTATGGCCTCTAATTTTAGACAGAAATTAATTGTACTTTTGTTGGCAACGCACTCAAATCTGTTTACACAGCTGAAAAACTCCAGCTCCACCAGTCTCAAGCCGTGAGCTTTGAGGGCTCATCTGCTTCAGAGCAGATGACTCAACATTCACCAGTTTCATTAAAGATGAAAAGGGGAAAAATTCACCTGCAACAATGTCACTTGTAAAAAAAGACTTAAAGCAGATTCATGAGTTTTACATATGTGAGGTATCTTATTAAAAAAAAAAAAGAGGGGAAAAATACATGAAAACCTAACAGCTGTGGGAAAACAGATTAGAAGTGTTGAGTTTCCAATTCTTTTTTGGGCTAGTGTAAACTAATAAAATGTTAAAATGGGTCCACATTTCAAAGCCTGTAATTACCACATGACACCATTCTGTTATTTCAGACCTTACATCTATTGGCTCAGATATGCCCCCGAATACACAGCCTGAGATTTACCCACCTGTCTCAAACTTAAATACTGTTTCTGCAAGCACCACCACATATTTTACAAGTACACTGGAAATTCAGACAGCTTTTGCCTTTTGTTTTTTTTCAACTGGCATAAATCCATTACCCAGAGCAAAAAAAGGCGCAGTCATACTCAAACAGCAATTCTCCCTTTACAAGAAGAGAGCAGACATCGACAGGAAAGTAATGCAAGGCAGATAATGGCAATATATACGAAAGCAAACTCCAAATCCATTTTCACTTTGTAGAACATTCAAGTTCAATAAAATACTTAACTTTTCTGTATTTTTCTCAGGTCACAAAATCTACATACAACATAACTGCATAATTATTTCACCCTTTTAGGCATTTTTTTAGTGGATTGGTTGGGGTTTTTTCTCAAGAAAGGCAGACCTCACCAGTTGGCACTGGGCACACACTAGCAGAAGAAAATTACCTGAGCAAAACTGAAAGACATGCTGTAGAACACACTGTAAGGATGACCATGCAAAGAAGCAAGTCTAATATTTAACAGGATACTGCAGGTAAGTCCCACAATTTCATGAATTTCTGGGCAACTCTGAGTCAGTGGATTCTGTCACTGGTGGTGAGTCCTCACTAATTTCAGCAGGAACAACTCCTGCTCTGAAGCCAGGCAGAGGTTTGAGCATGAACTGGGTGAGCTAATGTACTATGAAAAATATCTAGATGTGCACTCAGAGCATACATAAAAATCAGGGCCTTTTGCCTGAAGTCCAATCACTCAATAGACTTCAACTTCCAAAAAATTGTGCAGCAACTTTGCTTCAGTCTAGAATGCCTCCTTTTTGTCTGAAACATGCACTGAATCTGACAGACAGGAATCATTTCCCTGAGCTTCAGTCATCCAAATCTTAGCAGTTGTATCTTCCATGACAAAACTCTGAATGTGTGTAATGTTAAGGTGCTGCATATGAGACAGTAAATGCTACTGAGTGATTCCAATCAAAAATCCAGGTAAAATCAGCCTTTTCTAGGAAGGAATGAGATGAGAAGCAAAGGAACTCACCGAGTCATCTGTGGCAGAGGGCGGCCAACCTTCCCACAACTGGTGACGGACAGGGATACTGGTCAGGTCATACACATTCCTCTTTACCTGGAAAAAAAATTAAAAATAAATCAGAACTTGCTCTAAAAAAAAGCAGCCAAATGACATAGTTTTCATCACAGCCCCAAGCTTTTCATTTTTCCTGGTTATTGTAAAACTGGTTCCTTCAACGCTCTTGGATTCAGATGTGGTCAGCAGGGTTACACAGCCAAAAGCAACTGAAGAAATTGTGTTGAAGAAAAAAAAAAAACAAACTCTAAAAATTACCATTCAAAATGACTCATTACTATTTCAGAATTTTAAACGGGGAAAAAAAATTCATAACACAAAATTTCCAAGTAAAAAGTATTTCAAAGTATTGAAAAAGTTAAAGGAAGAAGAAGGAAGTAACAAAAATTCTGCTGCATGTTTTGCTAGTTAATTTTCACCTGAAAATATTGGGTGAAAATCTTATCAAATAAGAAACACAATGAGTTTTGCATAAGTTTCTCAAATGGGAACCAAAAATAAAAATTAGTATATTAAACCTAAAAAACAAAATAATTAATAAGCACACTTTCAATTAAGACAACACATTTCAAATATTTATTAACAAAGTGTAATAATGATGTTTTACATCAACTCTTTTCTCATGCTATTAAATTAGAAGTCCCTACTGTTAGTCATCTCACATGATGGTTAACAGAAGGAGTGGAGGGAGGGAAAAAAGAAGAAAGTTGACAATATTGAATAAAGGAAGAATATTACAAAATACAAGAGTTATAAAACTCTTTCCATGAAAACGTTACCACAGATGGAAAAGCAGGCAAGTTTTATTAGAGATTTTGTGATAAACAATTATTTAAATCACAGAAAGATGTATTTTGGTACTTAAGATAGAGAGTGGTATCTTAAATTCTGAATAATGTCTTACACCTGAACACAAAGACTGCACAAGCAATGTAAATATTGCCCAGCAGGACCCTAACTGTGAACAATAAAATGTTCCAGTGAGCCATGGTGGCTTTTCATAGGAATCACAGAATGGCCTGGGTTGGAGGGAACCTTAAAGATGCTCTCATTCCAACCCCCTGCCCCAGGTAGAGACACCTTCTACTACACCAGGTTGCTCAGAGCCCCATCCAACCTGGTTTATTTTTTGTTTGCCTTTCATAAAACTGCTACATGGAAATACAAGGTCCTCCCACATCTTCAAAGGTCTAGACAGATCCCAACAACCTATATTGCATCCAGAAAAACATTCTCAAAGAGATAAAAGTAAGGTTTGATACTTTAAAATAATATTTTGTATGACCATTCTCTAGGCAAAGTATCTGAGCAAGTCACAAGTTCTGCATCCTGGTCTCAGCTCCGAGAGGGTTGCACAGTCCAACACTAACAAACACAAGAACCCATTAAACCAAAAGATATTAGGGCAGATGGATAATATTTGACTTAAAGCAAATGACAAGGCTACTCCAAAAACTGTCCTTTGATGCCTTCTTTAGATTTTCACTTGTTCACTTGTCAACAGGAAGCAAACAGCAATTAATTGTGTTCTAAATTCTGCTATGAGAATTACTAAAAGTTCCATGAACTGAAAAAAATTAAATTTACTATATTATAGCTGTCAGCAGGAAAAGATCTCTGAGCTAACACCTTGCCTGCAGTCTAGTGCACTTACCCTGAGTTAACAACTTTTTCTGAACAGAAAAATAGTTTGCAATAATCAGAAAGAAAGCTGAAATTTGCCAAAATGGTAAATGCCAACATAATCCATTTAGATAAAGGTTTCATATTTGAGAAATGAATGAAAGACAACTCTACACTACCATTTTTAGGAAGATAATACAGTAAGAGAGGCATTTTATATCATTTGATCCTACCTCTTAATCAGTACTTGACAGATCTTCAGCATTGAAGCATAGTTGAGGTTTGACTCCATGGTAAAGTAATATAAACATATGGAAAGTACACATATTCCTTCTAAAATGTGTCATTTTTTTTTAGTACAGGATGTATATGAAACATCTGGCAATAGAATTTAATCTAAAAATACTTTTGCATAATGAAATAGCAAAACTCTTTCCCTGGATCATCTTTAGAGACAAATGCTCCGTGATTTCTTTCTTTTAAATTCGGCACAACAATAAATGGATGAAGAATACGTGTGCAGACATTAAGCAGGGAAACAATTGTGATAATCACTGTAAAGATCCTAATGAGGGTGAGGGACAAGGCAGGGATTTCCACACAGAGTCTTCCTCACAAATGTTGATTTGGGCCACATTCTTCAAAACGTTCTTCATGGCACAGTCATGAGGTTGTCAACAAATACCCACAACTGAGAAAATTCAGGGATATTGAGATCCAACACAAAGTACAGTGCTCTTACTCTATTTTCAGATCTTCCCTCCAATTATTGTTGCTCTTTCTCGTTACTTTTAGTACCAGCAGTTATTTCATGCTAATAAAGTGCCCCTTAGGAAAAACTGTGAAGAACAGTCTCACATTTCTGGACAGATTTAATACATACGCTATGCAGGTAATAATTTCAATACTATCAGTTTAAAGCTTTCTGAATATAAATATTCTGTACAGGTGAGTGGCAAAGAAGAGCTTCAACTTATTCTCCAAGAGTAAGATACAATACTTGCAACTCTCGAGTCTGTATCTCACTAAAAAATGAAAGTTAGACCGTGTGGGTTTCCCACCTGGACATTTCAGTATCACAACAAGCTGAGCTTGGATTTTCAGCTCAGCTTTGCATTCACCGTATGTCTTAGAATCATTAAGATATCTCTCAATTTTTTTCCTCAAACTGGTAAATTACATGTACACATGATAGCCTTTATGTTAATATTGGTTTTGTTCAGGAGTTTTTGCAGGGAGACTGACCTGGTAACTATGCTTCAATTAAAAAAAAAATTACAACTATATTTTAACCAATAAAAATGGAAACAAGAAGGAGTCTTTAAGACACAGAATACTGAAGTATCTATTAGCAATTCAAGTGGACTTCACTTTAGTGCTTCCTCATAGTGTCCTTGATAGCTTTGTAAAGAAATGTTGCCTCATACTGACCCCACAACAACCAAAAATGTAACAATCCTGATCTGTGTGTGATCACAAGAACACAGCTCTTGCTGGTTTAGTTTTCCTGCATTAAAAACCAGGATAAACCGTCCCTGTGAAATATTTATTTTCCAGCTACACACCAGAAATAATATTATTTTCACAATATAAAACTCTAAAGTGCGCTCTTTTTAAATAACAAGTGAAACTTATTTACAGAAACATGGGATCAATAGGACTACATAATATTGTTTTCAAAAAGCCTTCAGAAGTAAAAATAAATAACTCGGAAGTCACATTCCTCAAATTCCCTTTTAATTCCAAAGCACAACAGAAAGGCATTATGAAAAAAACAGTATTTCCCTTCTTTCATTAACTCATCTGTAACTGCACTGAATTCAATAACATTCCTCTGCTATTCTAAGCTTGAAAGGCATGCTTGGGGTAAAGTGTTATGTTGGTATAAAGCACAATGCCAGACTGATGTGCTGGACAAAAGTGATCAAAGTTGAAGTAATTTTAGCCAAGGCACAAGTATTCTGCTGCATTATTCTACCAGAATGACATCTGTTGAGCAACTCGTCGCAGAATAAACCAGTTGTTACAGGCAGGCCTGGCTTGGGTAGGGGACCATGTAAGACTGATTAGAGTAATGTTTGATTAAACAAACTGCTTGAGCTAAGATCATAACTGGATTTGGAATTCATGCCAAAGTAGTCCTCTTTCAAACAACAAGCCACAATCAATTATTGAAGATAAAATAAGCTTGCTTTTAAATAATGATTTGATTTTTGGTTTCTTTGATAATTAGAACACTATTACGAAAGCAGTCTGTAAAATGTTTGAGAAATCAGAATATTTACCAATTAAGTACAGAAAACCTCTTTTCCTCACTAACTGACTTAATTTCAGTTTAAAGCGCAAAACTCTATGAGGAGAAAGAAAAAGTTCTAAAGATTCATATAAAGCAGAACTGTGAATTGCTCCTTCACAGGCTCAATAAAAATCTACAGCCACACTCTTCACACAACTGAAAAAAGTTAGCTCAGTAAACGGACAAAGTCTGTGTTAAGGATTTTACTTATAAATTCACTTGGCATTGAGAGGTGGACAGAAATCTTTATTGTGTAGAGCAATCTCTAAATTGCAGTGCCTTCCACTGAGCTACATTTATTGGCAAACTTTTTGGTCTCACACTTTTGATCAGTTTGAAATACGAATTGGTGGCATTGTCTTTGTGCAGCCCAGAATGTCTTTATGTTCAGATGCCATGGTGACTGGCACATTACTATGGCAGCCACCCCTCAGATTATCATCTCCAGAATATAAGAGATCATTTCAAAACAAATTAAAAGCACATCTATTTGGTTTCCCTACTCAGCTGTAAACAGTATCAATACAACCATTTAAACAGGAAAAAAATAGCCTATATATTTCAGATGCAGTCTTACTTGGAAAATGATGTATAATTCCTGCATACTGCCCTGCTTTGCAGTTATACATTGATGCTGGAAAACCATGTGAAGTTTTACCTTCAGCTCATTTTCACTGGTTTTAGAAGGGAGTTAAAACATTAAACAACTTCTAAATTTTAAGAAAACCCATATGTCAAAGTAGCCAACACACTCAGGAAACTTCCCAGATAGAGGCAGAGTGTTACCTTCCTATCTTCCACTGCTTTCTTTAAACTGATGAACACGTTGCTTTGAAAGCAAGGTTAAACACAAAAGATATATTTTGTTTGCAGATATGAAGCTAATCCAACATTCAAAGTCCTTCCACATTCATATTAGTAAAGATAAAGTGAAGCAAAATGCACCACAGGGCAAAAAGTCTGTACCAGGTACTGTGTTGACAACAAAATTCTGGTGATTGCACTTAGCAGGAATAAGTAGCTATTTTCTCACCTCTGAATTAGAAAAATCTGAGACTTACTCTCAAAAAACAAAGATCTAACACTTGCTAAATGATTAAAAAAATTAAATTTATGCTGAATCATTGAAGAACTGTCATGCCTGAATCTGTATCTTTGAATCACAACAAATCACAACGAAGTTTAACAGTAGTTTCCCTCAGGCAGTTTTCTGCTTATGCAGGTACAAAGTTAAGTGAAATAATGTACATAATGAACTTTTGTTAGTCTTATTATTAAATATAATTTATGCAAAGCTGTAAATTGGCTGAGATGCTAAAGACTGTTCCAGGCACATAGGCAGCATGAAAGACAGTGCAAAAATGAGTGCATGAAAGGCAGACAAAAGGAGCAATAAAGTCAGAGGACTGTGAGGAATGTGGAATGTGAGTTGGGGGATGCAGGGAAATGAGATCAGATGCAGACAGTCCAAGGTTGCATGGGGAACTGATGGTACAGCTGAAATCTTGACTTTGACATTGGAACAGAAGTCAAGGCAGGTAACCAAAATTTTTAGGGGACAGCAATGATACGGATGGGGCAGTGGCAGGAAGAACTCCAAAGTAAGCAGAAGCATTTTGGTGAAGGAAGATGGAAAGAAAGGAGGCAAATCCAGCTAAAGAGATAGGCTTAAAGATTAGAGATGAAAGTCTTTAACATCTCTGCCAGGCAAAATTCCAACAGATAGCAAAGAGCACTGGGAATCTGGCAGGAATAGATGGGAAGCAGGGGCAGAATCAACCAAGTTTCTAAGCACGGAGAAGCATCAAAGGTGATATTTGAAAAGATAATGATATTATCAACAGCTATGAGCAAAAAGATTGGTTAGATAAAACGGTGATTTCAGTTGATTGTGGACTAATGAGAATTATTAAAAATACAGAGATGCAAAACTAGAGAGAAGGAATTTCTGAATTAGCACCTCTGCCACAACCCATTGCAATAGATCTGGTCCGCAGTAACAGAAAAATACAAGACACAAACTGAAGAAGCTAGGAGGGAAAATGACAAACCAAAACAAGTAATCCCTATTTAAAATGTTCTCATAGCAGAGAAAAAGGATTTTGGATTTTATCAGGAAAAGGATATCACAAGCCAAAGGAGAAAACTGAACTTCTTAACTTGAAAAATAATTTTTAGCCAGCTACCCATAGGTAGGATATATTCACGTATAGTAATGTAGTGCACTGTGTGAGCCACCACTGACACCCAAACCAGAAGTCTCAGGTCACTTTACCCAAGACTCATTTAAGGGAAAGGTTCTAAGTCTGCTCCACTCACAATTTTGGCTGTGTTCTTATATTTGCAACATACAATAAAATAAACTATTTTAAAACATTAAAAAACCTGGCTATTTAAATCATCAAATTTTAATTTTAGTGTAAGTTTTACTTTAGAAATAATAGTGCAATTCTAAAGACATCAGATGATAACCTGCCTCTCCTTCTAGCAGCTGACTGAAGTTTAAATTACAGAATGCTTCCAATTAATGAATTAAGATGTCAGGATTGGGCTATTTTTAAATAACAGCATCTGCTTCTCGCAAATTTTATACCACTGAAACTCTCTAAGGAAGACTCACTATGCTATTTACATTTACACATATTCAATTCACTCTGTTGTAATCGAAAAGAAAAGAATACACTTCCAATATAAATATTTAAAATCTATACTGAATGCAAAAGAAAACCTCACCTGCCCAAGCCTATCAGCCAAAAGTCAGTCATGATTCAGCACTTTTATAAAATGAGCAGGACCTCCACTGTGTGTTTTACTAAAAGACATTTTCTAATTAATCTTTTATTTCATATCTCTTCCTTTAAATGACTATTTTTGCTTCCAATATCTCTGAAAATATTCAGGTCTCCATTGATTAAGTTTTCCTACATAGTAGGCTAAGTTCCTGGATGCTGCTATATGGCCTACACTGTGCAAAGGTTCAGCTCACATTATTATTATTATTCATTGCTTGTAGTGCCTAGGAGACCTAATTGTGATAATCCTCTCCGAACTTTAAACTGCGTGACCCTTTGATTTTTTTAATGGAAGGTTAAAAGAAGAAACAAATTCCTATAGAAGGAGAAGGGAAAACACATTCTTAAGAAATTGGGGCAAGAGACATGAGTATTTGAAAAAAAAATCATTTTAGCAGCACACAAGCATGAGGTTGAAATGGGGTATGAAAGAATTGAGTGTGTGAGCTAGCTGTGACATTAGAGATTGAAAGGAAGATGTGATTAGGGTTAAAAGAGATCAAACAACAAAGACGTACTGCCAAAACAATTTTACAAATTTATTTGAAAACGCCTTAAACACTTCTACTAACAAAATAAAACTGCTGATAATACCTGAAGTTTGTTTGTTTGCTTGTTTGATTGTTTGACGTGCACTGACACAGAAAAGATACATTTTGAAGTCCTAGCTTGTTCTTCCATTCAGTAGGAATGGTCATTTGAGAAAATACCACTTATTAGCTACCTAAACGATCCAGCACTGCTCCATGGAAACTTTTAACTGCACATTATGAATGACATCAGGCAACTGCTGCTCAGGCATCCATTACCAGATCACCATCAACAGGCAACTACTCTTTTGGCAAATTTCAGTTGCAATATGAAGGGTAAATACAGGTTCTAATATTTTTACCCCCAAGGTCCCAATTCCAGTTGATTTTATGCCCTGAAACGTTGAGAGATCACCAAATACCTTGATACTTACTGATCATGAAGTTAAGTATGTGCCAAGAGCATTAACTTTGATCCAAGCTATTCAAAATTGGTATGAAAACACAATTTCAATTATTAAATACACATTCTGTCCATCCTAACATCTCTCAGACTTACCAGAAGACATTGACACTACTGAGTAATGGTAAAATATGAACGAAAGCTGGGAAGTAAGAAAAAACCTCCATGCCTGTTACATGGGCTTGGTCCCACCTTGTCCACATCACTTGTGCATATATTCAGTTATAGCACAGTGAGTCTTGTGGATATAGTCAGGCTCCTGCTCACAAGGACATTAAAGATGATTTCTAGGGTCTGAATCATCACTGGGAATAAAAGAGTCGATGTGACTCTTGCAGTGGAAAGAAGATCTGTTACATTTTCACAGCTGTCATCTTCAGAACAAAAGAAAAATTTAGACAAATATATTTCTAGTCAAATACCCTCATTTTCATTTAAAAAGTAACTGGTCTGCAACAACCCAAACATAATAAATATATAAATTGGTCTTTGGTCACTTCCCTACTTGGGAGTATTCAGGGGTTTCAAAAGTAATTACTCAAACCAATGAATGGTAAAACAAATGGTCATTTTAGGAACTAGTAAAGAGAAGAATGGAAGTTAAAGGTTCAATTCTACTGCAATTGATCATAGTAAAGAGCACCATTTAGATCCATATAGGGGGAAAGGGGGGAAAAAACCAAAACCCAACCAAAAAAACTCCCACTTAAGTTTCGTTTCACTTTGGTTCAATGAGAGAAGGAACCCTCCTACCTCCCCCAAATCTCAGATTATGATTCCAAGAAATATACTCCTGAGCACATTTCACTGATCAACAGTATCTTCCTCTACTCCTACCCAACAATGTTTCAAAAGAGAAACCGATTCAGTTTCAGTCTTAAAAAATGCATAAAACTGCATTTGCTTCAGAGCAATCCTTATTGTAAGTGATAAGCCGACCAATTTTGGTGTAAGAAGGAGAACATCACAAAATCAGTATTTTCTCATCTGTGTTTACTTTTCTCTAAAAAAATTGATAAAAATAAATTTCTGGGATTTTCTTGCTCATAGAAACAACATAAAATCTATTCCAAATTTTTGTAAATGGTCAATAAAGTATTTATAAATTTACACATTATATGAAAAAGAGTTCAATCTATTAACTTTGTGAAGCAAAGTACCACAGTCATGTAGACAGCTGGGAAGTACTTTCACATAAAGAAATTCTCCAGTACCTCTAACTTCAGTGTTTTACTTCTCTCTTCCCTCCACTTTTACACTTAAAGGTCACAGCAAACAGCTGCTTAGTAAGGAGAAATGGGCAACCTTGCTCTGCAGCCCTTTTATTCCTAGGGCCAGCACACGAGGTGCATCTAAAAAGGAAGATGAGCCACAGATATAAAAGGTCTTGTGCATTACATTAATTTCCCAAAGCAAAAATTAAGTGCAATGTGCATGTTCTCTGAAGACTCTCGTATTATCACCATAAAAAGAGAAGATGAGACATCCAGAAATCCATCAGTTACTCAAGTGCTGACTTGCTTGGTTCACTTCAATTGTTGCTATCAGGTATTTGGCAGAGTTTGACGTGAAAGCTCTGCAGGAAGTCAGCTCCAAAGTAAACGGTGACATCTTTTCTCAGTCACTCTAACTATGAATTTAATACATTTTTGATGTGGTTGTATTTGAATAGATATTCTATCCATGTTATTCTGAATTCAAGTTAGACTATAAAACAATGTTCATTGAGCTGTCAGTCAAATTTCTACTAACAAAAACATTTCTGGGTACTTCCTCCATTTCATCATTGTGTCTACCAAATCAAAACTTTAGGGCTTTTTATATTGACAATATTCAGAAGTAATTTGAAATTGATTTCTGCTTTAACAATAGAAAAGAATTGCAGACAAACCTTTACAATGGGTTTTGGGAATATCAACATACACACATCAATTACAAATACAGTTACTAATATTGCTACATTTAAGGTATGTGCATGTAAGGTGCCTGAGTATACTATTAACAATCAGCTCTCCTATATACATACACATTTTTAGAAAGAGAATTCAGTCTATTTAACAATTCACTAACAAAGCTATTCCTTAGCTCATCCCTGCCATAACCTGCTCTATTCAGAAACATATGGGAAAAGACATTAAATAACCAGTGAAAACCATGGACTTCTGGTATTAGTGCTACACATTGCATACCCCTATTCATTATTCCACCTCCCTTGTTTAATCTATCATTAAGACTCAGTGACCCTACACTAAATTTAAAGCAGATCCTTCCTTCCTCCCATGCCTAAATTCACATACTTTTCTAGTTGGGGATGCCCTCAAGTATTAGCCACTCTACAGGGATTCTCTAATCTCAGCTCTGAACTATGTTGTGCTATAGAAGCAAGAAATTGCTGGTTTACATCTTTAACTATGGAATCTTCCACCCAAAAAATCCCCTCCTTTACTTAATAAGATAGAGGAAAATCTTTCATGTAGAACATATTTCACATGTATAAAAATGATATATTTTCCTCTATATGATGTAGAATAGAAGTTATAAAGTATATTATTTTAAAGCACTGCCTCCCTGAACTTGTGTCCTAAACATAATTTCATTGGAAACAATTTGAAAGCTTTCAAAAGTTCATTGTTACATCGTAGAAAAGCTAGATCTTTATTTGCATTCTAAGTCAATATGAAACAGGTTTCTAATAAACAATTTTTAAAAAATAAAGCAAGAAGATGACCAAATATCAGGTATTAGACTTGCTTTAGGTTTTTAACATAGGAACTAAAAACATACAAAAATATTAAGACCTCTACCTCTCTCTTTTAACTGACAGTTTTCAGTGTAACAGTAATGCCAGTACAGGTGAAAACATACGAGTTTTCTGAATGAAGGACAAGAATCTTTATTGTTGCCATCTATAATATTTGCCAACTATAGCCCTGCCTCCCTCTTCCACAATAAGGTGAACATTGACCTGAACCAGTATTTTAAAAAGTTAAAGACACTAAGACTGTGAGTGAAGCAGAGATGAAATTCCATTGAGTTAACAAAATGAGTCAGGCAAAGGTACAATCCAAATGTAGATTTTTATGTCTACCAAAAGAAGCCATACAAAATCGTTTTGGTTTCATGAGTAATACTTCTTTTAGTGTATTTAAAAATGTTTAACCACATTTCCTCAAAAAATAGAATAAAATTGAAAAAAAGCAGCCGCAATTTGGCCAAAAAGCCCAATCTACACTGTCTCTGGCTCTTCTTTCTTTAATTTAAGTCTTTTTCCCAAACAAGTCAGTACTTGAACAAGTACACATGAGTCATAAATACTGGTAGAATACAAAAAGTTGATGGGAAAAGCAAATTAGTAAGGTTCAAATTGTCAGGCTATCAGATAACAGAAAAATATTAGGAACAGTTAAAATAAACACACTAAACCAAGAGCAACACTAGAAAACTTGAGGTCTAAGTTCTACACAGGTGCAGACATGGGAAAATGAAGGGAAAGTGTTACTGGAGAACTACTCTACAATATTGAAATCACATTTTCCTTTAGAATTCCAAAATATTAAAAGAAAACTACATTATCTTGTTCCTCTAAGGGGTGCACAGCTCAGTGTCTCTCAATGCACTGAGTTTATTTGCTGTATCTTCAGCAGCAGCCACCTTCATGAATAGTCTGGTCTCAGTGATCCAGAAACACACAAAGCTGTTTCATGATGGAGGAGTCAGTATTTCTTGAATATACAACTAAATGCAGTTTCATTAGTGTTTGACCAAAACACTACAGGAGTTACCTCTTCTGCAGATTGCAGTCTTTACAAAGCTCACCATTCATTTGCTGCAGAACAGCAACAGAAAACTTAATGATCACTTCAGAAAATGAGCTAATATAAAGCTCTTCTGTCCATTTTCACTATTCTATTGTGCAAGCTTGTCATCTCACTGAAATGGAAAGTCTTGAATAAAGGTTAACTTAATTAATTAAACATACGTATTATTTTCTCCACACTTTTCAGTCTTAGCTTGACATGCAATTTTATATCTATTAAATAAGCAGTGAACACTATTCCATTTAATGCAAAAAAAACCTTAAATTACAGATTAGTGAATCTCAGCAACTCATTTCCCCAAAACATCTTCAATACTGCAGAGAATTAACAGTCTCCATCACAATTCCTTTATATAAACAAAACTAGAAACTATGTATTACAAAACAAGATTCACAGATAACAAAAATTAAGATCTGAAAAGATCTATTCAGCTCAAATTAACACATTTCTGTAAATCAAAGCAAAATTCATCCTCACGTTCATTCCTGTTACAGAATTGTCACCTCAATAGCCAATAAAAAGAAAGAACTAATGAGGTATTTCAGTATCTCCCAAAGAAATATTTTCAGCTCTGTTTTTCTTTTAAGTGCTTGAAAGGAAAAGAGTAATGAATTGCTCCCACACAGTCTTTTTATTATTCTGTTATAGCAACAAGAGAGTTACACCGAGTCTTTATTTTTCACATAGTCCAAGATATTCTTTTGTTTCACTGCAACAATGACAAAGGAAGCAGACCAAGAAGGACAGTTCTTCATCAGCACCAGGGAGGTGCTACTTGAAGCAGCAAATGTCTTTGTTTCTACTAATGGCTAACAGGGTGAGATGACAGATTCATTGGGTAACTAAGTGATATCTGACAGCTCTGCACTAATACCCAGACAACAATCCAAAATACCTTGGAAATAAGTTTCCACAACAAACAAGGATCTAAACTTCTACCAAAAACCAGGTCATTCAGCTGTATTTTGTGGGGTTTCTAGGACTACTTCTCCCTGTTAGGCTGAACATCCCCTACTGGAGACAAGCAAGCATCCTCTAGCCCTGAAAGCATCCACATTCAGAAATGGGACCATGGATTTGAGATGGGGAAGACAAATCTGTTATAAGTCCAGCAATACCAAGCTGGAATCTTGAAGAAAGGACTGAGATTTCACTGGTCACTCACCTGCACAGAGAGTATGCCCTGGACTTAAAGTGTTTCAAACAGGACAGTGAAATCATAATCACTTCTTTCATGTTCTAAGTGAGAATATTTAGAAGAAAATGAATTAGAGGCACATCCAACAGATCATATGCATATAACAGGCAAGCTAAAGAGACTTAAGGACTAGACTATTCTAGTCCTTATTTATTAGCACTTTTTTTGTTGTCTGTGGAACTAGATCAGCCTTGAGTAACCAAAACCCGGACAGTTTTGAAGATATTCTCCCAGGTTTTTCCTTAGAAATTTTCCCAATCAATGGGACACACGACCCTTCAGCACTCACACAGATGCATAAGAAGGGAATGGGCCTTTCCTGACAGGTCAAATGCTTTATAAGAGAGAATCCAAGTGTCTGATCACTTATTAAAGCATGATCACCACCAACTATGGTATGTGAGGCTTTAGCACACATACTATCAGTAGCAGCTGAAAAACATTTCATAAAGGGCTTGTGATCCTGCCAGTGAGCTGTTACTCACTATCCATCAGAAAAGGGTCAGAAAGCTATGTATGTATCGAGTCACATGGAAGGCATGACTGATGACAATAAATTTGGTGAATTTATGTTGCAATCTTGTGTTTTTAAGTAACACATGCAAGAACAGCCGTCCTGACTCAATAAGAAACAAAAAAGTTGAGTTACAATGTACACAGACAGGAATCTGGCACAGAATGACCTCTTCCAGCATCAAAACCAGCTGAGTAACATTAAAACTCTCCACATGAGTGCAAAAATAAAGGCTTTTGGACACTCTGTTTTAAAGATAAGTATCATCATCTTGTACTGATTTTGGATATTTCAAATAGTTTCTGTAAAATCCTCTTCCCTTGAAATAAGAGGCCATTACTATAGCCCAGTGGATTAGAAGTCCCAGAAAAGGTTTGCCTGCAGATGTCTCATGAAAACGAATTCCTGAAAAGCAGCAGGAAAACACATAGCAGGGATGGCAGAAAGCCAGCAAAAAGCTGAGAGCTGCTGGTCATGGTGTCACAATGACAGGCATTTTAAACTGTAATTCCAGATCAGGAGAAATAGGTGTAATCTGTCACCAAAGCTATGGAGAAAATGCAGAGATGAGACTGAAAGGGAAATAAGTCACTCCTTTCCAAAATTTTCAAAACTGTTTGAAAGTATGGACTGAGAGATCAGCTATTAAATGGAAGTTCAACTATGGTGGCTTTGGACTTTATCGTGATTTGCAAGGAAGCTGTGGAAGCAGGAAGTCACTCAAAGACATCTGCAGCTGGTTCTGCCACACATCTCTGACCTTGCTGTAGAGTCTGAAAGCGTGGAATCCATCTATGCCTGAACAAAAACCCCCAGTTCTGCACTGAAATTCAAAGGTTCAGTTATGTAAGTGACGAAAAAAAATCCTGTTTCTAGATTTTGGTATACAGGCAATGTCAGAAAAACAGGAAGCTTCTGTTTTTATCACCATGTCTTTGATATTCCAGATCTGATCCTTGGAAATAGGTCAGTAAAATCTGGGATGGAGATTTTGAGGATATGCTAATGTCACATTATCTTAAAAATGCTTACAGCTGCATATGAGACATCAGCCTCAGGAAAGATGTAAAATTAACCTGTAAGAAAGCTGCAGTGCCATCCAAATGAACGAGATGAACAGTAGAAATTACAATCTTACATTTTTGTTTTTCAGTATCTGTATCTGTCTCTGATTCAGATCTTAAGGCATTTTTACTGTGCAGGGATAGAGGATAGAAAAGCACATTTCAGTATAAAAACTGTGTAGAAATACTTGCAAATTAAATGCCTCTTTTTACTTTCATCGGAGTTTTCCTTTCAAAAAAGAATCAATAAAGCTTCAGAAGAGTAAACCATGTGCAGTTTGTTCTTCCTGCATCAGCGTCAGTGCCAATTAAATTCTGAACCCTAAATCTTTATTGTTTCCTATTAGCTGCTAACTAGAAGGAACACTGTGATTTTCTGAGATCCCAGGCTGAGACTTGCCGTAGCAGCAGTTAGAAAAAAACCATCTTGTTTTGACTTGTCTGCTGGGTAAACTTGACATTGAAGCTACACGGTGGATAATAAATACATAATGCCAAGATGTTAATTTTACAGCAACACTTAACTCTTGTGACCACAATTAACACTCAGGGAGGGGAAAAAAAAAAGCCATTGACAGGTCTGCCTGGCTCCTGCTTCTGCACTGCTTCCCAGGCTCCCTCTCTGAGCAGTGGCTCAGCTCCTGCACAAGCCAGGCTGGCACTGACCCCAGGGGCTGCCTTCAAAGCAGCACGAGGGGAGGAAGAGGGGAGCAGGGTGTCAGGGAGTTAAATGCAGCTGTAAAATGACATTGACTCCCAGCTAGGGTCCAAAACAGAAGGCCAAGAGCAAAGGGTTGCTGAGAACAGATCATCCTCTCCTCCTCCCTCTCCCGCCCTCAAGCTCTGGGAGCACCTCTACAAGGAGGGCAGACATGAGTTCCAGAGAACAGCAACAGTTTTGTGGGAACTACATCCTATTTCTGAGGCAGAAATTTTGAATTATGATGCTACAAGGTCTTCATTTTTTATAAAACGACCAAAAAAAGTGCATTTTGGGAATACAGCTACATTTGTTTTGCATCAACACTGATCCACATCCCTCACTCCACTCCCTGAGAGCACAGAACCACTGCTGCAACACTGAACTCCTCCAAAATACCATGAACCTTATGATATGGTAGAGTATTCTTACATCTTTTCTAGAACAGGGACATTTATCACTACACTGGAAAAAGAACTAAAAGGAAAACCCCAACAAGTCAATTTTAACAGTGGAAGAACACAAATATCATGATTAGAAAAATTAATAGTGTGAACATGTTCCTATTCATGATATGAACACTAAACTTTCTAGTAATTTCTAATGTATCAAGGTATTACTTTCTAGAAATTCCTAATACTAGACTTAAATTGCCAAGCAGTCAAAGAAGAAAATGCAAAACAGACTTTTTTTCAACTGCATTACAGTAAGCTGGCAATGATTCACAAATGAGAGAACAAAAGAATGCAAGGAATTGAGAAAGACCTTTTAAAAAGCCTGAGAAGCATTTTTTTTTGTCTGTGGAACCATCCAAAGTCAAAGGATGGATCTGAAGTTCTTTTGGTTGAAGAAGAAAGTCATTATGGAAAGAAATTCCTGAGGGGTGACTAAAACCTTGAAGAACATGCCAGCTTTTTTTACTTACTCATTATTGTAATAAAGGTAACAACTTGCTACATGAAATCAAAAGAGACGGTGAAATCAAAATGGCAACCTCAAGAAATGCCAACTAACTACCGACCAAACCCAACCAGATTCAAGGACATAAATGCCTATCAAACCTTAATAATTAAGTAATAAATCCCTTTAAATCAATATATTTGGAAGACTAATTCAAAATTATTAAAGAAGCAGATAAGACTCAGAATTAAAATACAGAGCACATAATATGTAAACATCAAGCACAAAATATTATTAATTGTTATATACTTCTCATGTATTTGCACTACACTCATATTTCAAATGCAAATATTAATTTGGAGAGAAATACCTACTGTATATGCACACACTGAAACAGTTTGCTCAGCTATACTGCATCAAGGGTTATTTGACAAGTTATAGCACCACAAGCTGCTCATTTACATATTCAGCTATTCTCTCTGTTTTTTGCTTGAGAATAAATTAATAAAACAACTATTTGACAGATCCGTACTAACAGCTTCTCCTCTGGACCACAAGAATCCTCATAGTTATGCAAATACAGTGTATAAAATATATACCAACAAAATGACATCAAAAATGTAAAAAAAAAATCCTGTCTAAATCCTAAGAATGTGCAATATTTTAAACTATGACAATTAACACCAGCAATAAAAATTTAGTTGATAGAAAGAACTTTGATTTCATATTCAGATAATAATTAGTGAAAATTCTGTCTCTGAAATATTAACGTGCACTATACTGACACCCAAGAACAGCTTTCAAGTATAGTTCAACACACAAGCATTCTGAAAAAAAAAAAAACAATACTTTAAAACTTTCTGACTTACAGCATTTTTTTTCTGTATTGCATTGTAAGGAGAAAATAGTACTTAGAAAAGTTAGGCCAGATACTGACATTTCATTTAAACAAGTAGAAACGAAGAAATTCTTAAAATTGCTTTCATTAAAACCTGCACAAGTCAATAAAACAGAAGATGAAAGGCAGAAATGAGAAAGCAGCACAGAAGAAAACACATATGTGAACAACCAAAAAAAATTAAAGAAATAGAGGGGAAAAAAACTTCAAAAGAAGATGAAAAAAAAGGAAGAGAAAAAGACACTGTTAACTAAACAAGCAAAAGGACCTATAGAGTTAAAAATTCAGTTGGGTGACTGTCAGATTTTGTAAGTCATATCTGAGTGATCCTAGATCTGATCTAAAAACTGACACAAGGCAAAAGACACAAAATGAGAACTGAAATTGATTTTCAGTTCTCATCTGATACCAATGTCATGAGACAACAGATGCTTATTTCAGACTCTGCTAAAATTATCCTCTACTTCAAACAGTTTGCACTTAGGCTGCAGAATAAACATTTAATCTCCAAGTTTTATTGTTCCTCACTTCAAGCTGATCTTAAGAAAGAAAATTAACAAAACACAATGCTAATGTAGTTCTCTAAGATGGAAACTGTTTCTTTTTGGGTATTTAAAAAGCTTGTCATACTGCCCACAGTGATTCTTTGCATGGCGACTCTGCAGTGAGTTGAAAACACCCAGCATATGCACTTTCCACTCAACCTTTCATTTATTTGTTCCTATTCAAGAAGAATTCTACCACTTCTGTTTACAAAATTATTTTTTAAATGACACTGTTGCTGCTACAATGGAGGCTTCCCAATGCTGCAGGATTTGAAAATACTGATTTGCACCAAGGGACTGATGTAGATCCAGCCCTTGTAAAATGGAATTGCATTGGTGTTTCACTTCAAAAACACACTCCTAATCCTAAGCCTCCCACCTCTCCAACTTACTGCACACTTCAGCTTGGAGGATGAAACAGTCTGAGCAGGCAAACCAAATACTGTGAAGACCAAAGTAAAAGAGAAGATGCACCATTTTGAGATTTCAATTAATAAGAAACATTCGATCCACAGGCCCAGCTAGAAATGGTCACTGTTAAAATGCCAAAATAGATAAACATCAGAGACCTTTTCCACAAACAGGTTTTCTCTGCAGACTTCTTATTGCACTGTCCTCTGTGCTAATGCAGCCACAGCTGTGAACTGCAACTTGGTCTGTGAGAAGATTTAAGGAGGACAGTAAATGCATCTCCACAGCAATTCAAGTTTCATCTCAGTCTATTGCTCCTCAAAAAAGAAGTTCATCAAAAAAGAAACTTTCACCCCAAACCTCACAGAATGATCTAGAGAATTTACATATTGTCCACTGGCCTCACAAGAGCCATCCTTGAAAAATTAACGTGGACATGCCTGACTTGGCAGTTTACCTTCTGTGTCAGGGTGAGAAGTTTCACTGTATTGCATTGTACCACAAAAAAAAAGTGTCCTCTTCCACTCTTCTGTTGCTGCTTTTTGTGAATGTCAGAGCTTCTCCATTTTGTTTGCCTTAGTCTTGGCCTAGGCTGCCCTGTGGTCAGAGCTCTCAGCTGCAGTCTGGTCTTTTCTCTGCCAGCCCAAGGTCAATGCAAAGAATAAAAAAGAGCCAAGACCTTTTAAGCAGAGTGGGTGAAAGAGACTGTTAGTTATAGGTGAAATTGTCAACACACAAAACCCTCCACAGATTAATCCAAGCACTTCTTAGACTCCCCACTTTTGAATTATTCAGGAATAAGTCCTTCTTGCCTTAAAAGAGGAACTTTGTGAGTAAGTGCAAACAGAAGTTTATGCAAGACACAGAGGGGAGATGTTGAACTGAAATTCAGCTTACAGTTACAGAGAAATTAATCACGGGACATAAACACAGCTCACAATGTTTCTTAAATAAGAGTCACTGTGTTACAGTTGCTGAGTTCAGTAAAAGGTAGCTTGTCATGAGAAATGAGTGAAATAAGACCAATAAAAAACCAGTCTGTTTCTGGTATTGCAGAGGTATTTGGGGTGCCCTGATGCTGAACAAAATAACTTAATTTAAGTCAGTCCTTCAGTTGTTGGAGTTGGAGTAAGGCATGCACAGCTCTGCCATGCGATACCAGACAGACATTCTGCTGGTTTATTACTACATAATTGTAGGGAGATCTCCCTTATATAGAAATTTTAGAAAAACAGTAAAAAATCCTTGTTCTTTCTACTCCTCTTTCCCTTTTTCCCTTTAAATGGTTATTTGTTTCCAATATTGTGAAGGTCCTCAGCTAGTCTGTACTTCCAAATTACAGTAACATCATAATTTCCAAGAGAGCTACTAGGTATTAGACATACTAGATAACAGCTATGAGAATCACCTTCCTGGGGACAAAGGAGTGGTGAGAGTTAAGGTCTTGGTACACCAAATCTGTTGTTTACACCTCCATCCCCACATTTCTGCACTTTCTATTAATCAGAAGGTTTGACCAAAAAAATACTGCCTTTCTACTGAAAGAATTTTTCTTTTTAACCTGATGCAGTAAGAAGTCATTCATGAACACATTCCTGGTTATCCATAAAGTTCTAGTTCCCTAAATATGACAAGGACAAACAACATAATAAAGCAATAACAAAAAGTCTTTGGTCATAGTTCAACCCCCTTTCCAGGCAGCACCCACCCCAAAGTTCTTTTCCTAATCTTTTCACAGGGCCACACAATGAATTATTACTATAGGCCCTGCTCTGGATGGCATTTTCTTGACACTGCTAGTCCTACTTTATTACCTGTTTCTTTTTTTTTTTTTAAATATTTTCACCAGTCCAACAGTGCTTTATGTAACAGCAGCAACAGGAATCTCAGCGTGATTTTGTTTGGGGCAGTCATACATGTGTGGTTTTGGGGTGTGAAACCAGCTGGTTTGGGTCACTCATGGTCTGAGGAGAAGCAGATCAAGCCAGAAACCAGCAAAGCCAATAGTTTCATCCACATAAAAATGGCAACACTGGACATACGTGCTAGGTCTTGTGGGGTTTTTTGTTTGGTTGATTGTTTTCCCAGGGTGGACATCAAAATATTTCCTACTTAAACCCATCCTATTGAGCTCAAAAGAAGCAAAAAAATTATCAAAAGGTTTTTTGGGGGGGTTTTTTGCAAGCTCTGTTGGTCTCGTGAAACAGAAGAGGGCACTGATCACTGAGGTCCTCTCCATCCTGTGTTCAGGAGCAAGTTCTACAAAACTGGGAATTAATCTTTGGTCAGAAGATGGATGATCTGATCAAAAATGGGCAGATTTCATACAGGAAGACACTTATGGTGTGCTCATGTTCTGGGAACATAGTTCTCAGAGGGTCCTTCAAGTGTTCAAAATCAACTCTGCTGATCTGACATGCAGGTAACCCCAAACTTCACTCAAGCTGACAGATCTTGTGGCAGCTGCTCCTCTTCTGAAAGATCTGGTTTTCCTTCCCATTCTTTTTAAGCCTGGTTTGTCCCTATGCCTTTGTCTAGCTGTGCTTTAATTAGTTTGCCTCCACCACACCCGGAGGAGGTTGAACTTGAGAAACGTCTGTAGCCTATTTTTATTTATTTCTATGTCCCCACAACAGTGGATGCAGTCTCAAACACTTTCTTGTGCCATGCCCACTGTGATATTCCTCTAGTTGGAAACTGGGTGGTTTGATTTGTCTGTACATTAAATATGGATATTTACACTGCAAGTTTGTGTCATTTCCACTGTCCACCATCATCCCCATGTAACTTCCAGCATCACTGCTTTCAAAACAAGGTAAGAGTAAGTTCACTTTGGTCTGCTAATCTAGGCAGGGAAAAATAAAAGTAGATTTGAGGCTTGGTACAAACCCAAAAATTGTGATCAAACTATATAGTTAGTAAATTGTTTGTCTAAATCTTTCATGTGTGATGAAAGATTATTATCATAATTCATTAGCAAATTACAGACTTTGTAATGCAGGCAGTCACAAATTTGGCTTTGTATCAATCAGTTGAGACCAGCTGGGTAGAAATTAACACAACTCGGGGATACATAAAATGAAGCGCTCTTTCATTTTTAATTCACTGGAAACTTTGAAGGAAAGAAATGGAAGCCCTTTCAAAAATGTCAATTTTCCCTGCTTTTTGTAAATCATCCCATTTCACTGTAGAGATACAGAGATACAAATAAACATACATGGGATGTATGTAACCAAATACCACAGAAACTGCTCAATCAAAAGAAATTTAATATAAAGTATATGTAAAGAAAAGCACTGCAGTTAAAAAATCCTTTTCATTATTTCTGTGACAGTCATATACATTAGTGATCAGCAGAAATATTAAACAAACAGAAAAGCTAATAGCCAAGCTACTCACAAGATACAATATTGTCAAAATTCCTGCTCTGAGCTTTCCCAGTCTACCAAATGACCTTGTACAAAAATGCTTGTTTTGATTATGTCTCCTTCGCCTGAGCTACAAGGCTGTGTATAGTGACAGCTGCATTTGGGAGCAACTTAAAACAAATTTTATCTTAGTGGCACCTAATCCAGAGACTGGTACAAGCAGCATGGAAAAGTCAGTGTCAAAATTAAACAATGAAGGCTTTTCTAGGAACAGATGCTTTTTCCCTGCAGCTGTAAAAACCTGAAAACAATCCTATGCCCCACTGTCTGGTCACGCAACTACCACAAAGCAAGGCATAAATTTTGCCACTTATTGCAAATATTTGCCCAGAGCTGCTATAACCCTTTTTAAAAACAGTAACAGGGATTTCTTGCGGGTGATTATGAGGCCATTTTATCCTTCAAATGAGTGCAAGGCTCTCTAATTTATGCCCACGATTCCTGGTACAAAACCAAAAATACAACTTTTCAAATTCATGTTGTACACCGATATAGGAACATAACTGAAAAACCCTAAAAACAGGTTTACTACAGAGATGATGCCTGTGTCACTGGGATGTTATGGATGGGACAAACATTATTAATTCACAGTTGGAACAGCAACTGAGTGTTTTCTTTGCATAGTAATTACAAAGCAATGTAGTGCACCACTATCATTACACTGCTGCTTAAAGATACTTTTGACCATTTTGGTGTTGTAACTCCACAACCACTACTTCAAATATCCTTATCACCACAACTATCCAAAAAATTACTTCTTTCTATTCAGTGAATGCAGTGATAAACTTCAAGCTGAAATATTAGCTCTTAGGAAACAACTTCTGTAACTTAATGAATATAAGTAAATCCCCAGTTCCCAATTAAGTGAGCAATTTACAATGTCAAGCATGTAGTTACGCTCCATATGAACTGATGGGGATTTTAGATTAGCTTCTGTTGTGTATTTAAAAGTGATAGCACCAACATGATTTACATAAGTAAAATATTTTCAAATATTTTCTCACCAAGCAAGCACTCTAAAATTGTGAAGTGTTTCCTTTCTTACCAAGTTAAAAAAAAAAAAAGAAAATCAACTTTTCCAGAACAACAGTTCATTAGCACCTCACTATTTATAAGTATAATTGGGTTGTTTGATGAGAAAACATGAGAGAACACTGTGCCTACTATAATTTGCACAAATACAAATTTCATTGTTTGAAAACAAATCAGCAATTCAACGAATGTGGTTTTTTAATATAAGTGTATATCATGCAATAATAGAAGTGATCATATTATAGTTAACACAGGATAGAAAGGTTAAACCACGTTCTAAACCACTTTAATTTACAAGCTGTAAATTAATTTTTTTTAATTGCAAAAAAATGCTAACTTGAATTTTTCATTTGTTATTCAACTAAATATAATTCACACAGATAACAGCACTGTGCTATTTAGCTACAGAGTGCTGCTTTCCCACTCTAAACAGCACAGGAGCTGGGGACAGAGCTGTTTAATATGTTCATAAAGCTGCTTAGGTTTTCTTGTCATTTCATGCTAACACCTTTTTAATAGCTAGCATTATGATAGAAGCCTTGCATAAAAATTCACCAACCCGAAAGTAAAACACAGCAAATATTCAAAATCAGAATAGCAAGCGATGGTTTTAATTGCAGTTTTTAAAAAATTCAAGGTTTTAAATTAGGTCTTGATCCCCAAAATCCTTAGCATCCTTAAATTACATGAGCAAAGCCATTCAATTCAACATGATTACTTCTAAAATAAGGACAACTCACATGACTGAGCATTTACAGAGCCAAACCCATAACCAAAATTATAACAATGACTCCTCATTATTTTCAAATTCAAATAAATTGAGCCTTATCCTTTGAGAGTTTCTCTCCGATCCAACTTACACTTACGGATGGAGGGGAATAGAGACAGAGAAGGAGAGAAAGGAAGAAGAGATATAAACACACACACACTAAACTGAGTGCTGACAAACTGAACGTTAACAGATGTGTGACTTCTAATTAGTTATAATAATCTGTGCCATTGGAACCTGCCTCGCCTTCCCTTGCAAATCAAACAGCTTCCTTTGGAGTTTTAAACTCTCTGGGTGCTTCTAAATTTATGCAAGGAAAAAAACCGTGCTTTCAGCAAATTTTAGATAAACTACAGTGATAACTTTATGAAAGGAAAATATTAAATTATAATTATCCTAAACAGACACAGTCTTGTGAAACTAACCCTACATTCATATGAAAATACAAAGCATTGACTATAATGAATTTGATTCATCCTTGGACACAAAGCTTTACCACAGTAAACTCAGTCAACTGTTGCTCTTGCTTTTATATTCATAGTACTTAAATAGCGCACTTTAAAACAAAAAAAACTCCAATTGGCTTTTCATACATCCACCCTCCCCAAAAATAACGCACTTGAAAAACCCAAATGATATGAAAAGGCTTCAAGGCCTCTTTTCTCCTTTTCACAGCACTTTTTTTTTATTTCTGTTTGCAGTAATCTGCCTTTCACTTTCTCATTGCTACAGAACAAACGAGGAGGCTCAGCACTTTGAAAAGGGGGCTCAATGTGTAATGGGTCCACTAGAATTAATTTAGTTGCACCAAATCCATTGAGGAGTGAGGTTTTTTTCTCTTCTCAAATCATTTTGAGTCGGATGCAGCCCCCAGCCTTTGTAATTCTAGTAAAGCACTTAAAGTGCACAGTAGGTGTTCATCAGGACCATCTGGTCAAAAGCAAAACAAGCTGCTGATTTTGCCTTTGAATAGAATGAAGCAAGTGTGAATTAGTCTCTTCAATTAGCACTATTACAACCTGTCAAGTGCATATTGTAAAACAGGATTATTACAGTATTGGTCACCAGTGCAATTATTTACTCTCTGCCTTTTCTTGCATATAAAAATGTCCATGTTTACTAGTTTTTAATAACTGAAGATCGTTTCTTTAATGATATGCACGTCCAAACCCACGAAAATCAAATTACAGGTTATGAAACATATTCTGTCAGGAATATATTAAGTTTCATAATTAATTGAGAAGTAGTGCCCTTTCTTTATCTCTTACTGCTGTTTCTGTTGCAGAAAAAGAAAAATAGTTATATATATTTTCCAAGGGGATATCTTCGAAACAGATCTCTTCAGTCAGGTATTAAGATATTTTAAGTGTCTAATAAAGTTATCACTGTTGAACAGGTACCCAAAAGGTATTTTCTCTTTATTTCCCAAGGAACTTCATAGAATTCCCAACACATGATCACTTACAAAAAGTTTACCAAGGATTTCTTTCAGTGAATATATTTTACTTTAGGAATGTGCTGGTTTTCTGTAATACAAAGGCAAAGAACCAAATCAAGAAGCTTTTTAAAAATAGATTTTTCTCTCCTCGCTGAAAAAGTCAAAGCTTGGCTTGCTAGCAGGTCCTCATTTACCACTGCAGAACACTGAGGCTATCACAGTGATGTTTTAAATTATGTATACTGCTGTTACGACTTGCTATAAATTGAGCATAATTTTAAGACAACAGATTTCTTTTAAAAAGCAAACTAAATGTTCAAATTTCACAAAAACATAGGGCTGTCGAGTACAGTAAGTATAGAAATGTATTTTAAATAGCTTATCTGATACTAGAAGTATTTGAACAATAGAACATTCGTGCACCTCCTATCAAATCCAAAAAGTGCTAGTCACTGATATTTATCACAACAGTCGTTTTCAACAATTTTAAAGCAAGTACAAAATGTCAAAACATAAAACAACTGTTTCTCAAACTGCTAATACATGTACCATATTTGGGTATGTCTCTTTCTGGTAAATGTATTTTCTTGTAATTATTTCCCTACAGCATTAAAAAGAGTAACATTATTTCTATATGCATTTCATGTCCCCATGTCAGTGTCTGATGTTTACTTTGAATGATCTCACACAGCAACAACTGTCCTGAAAATATTTTGTTCAGACACCAAAAAACAGATCTGAAAAAAGCACAAAACCTTCAGCTGGATTATTTTTCTGCCTGCTGCAGCTAATTCATCAACTTACCAATATTTATATATTACATTTATTTAGTCTTTTTAAAAGAGGCTTCTGCCTGCATGCTCATAATGATGATTTTGCATCCTGTTTAAAATTCATCCACTCACGAAAAAAGTTTAAAGAAATTCATCACAAAGGATTTGATTAGGGTCTGTCAACATAGAATTTACAGTTTATCTCAGCCCAGGCAGTTGTGTGCACAAATAGTTCCTCCTCCTGCCTGGAGGGCTATTGGATACATTGCTTTCCATATTCCACCTTAGCCAGTGAGTCTGTAGGGAACAGAGAACAAATATATTACCTAGCACAGGTGACAGGGATGCTGAGCAGGCAGCCTCTGCTTAAGTTATTGGCTAAAGGAAGGGAATAAAGAGCAGAGGCAGTTATGCAGAGGCAGCCAGTATTTAAAGACCCATCTTCTCTGCATTGTTTGCACAGATTCGATGTTTTACCAAGAATGCTGGTGCCCAGTACATGCTCTCAACTGGAATTTCCAGCACTTACAAAATAAGATCATCAGTCTGAGAGAGGACTGAGGGTCCAGCATATATCACTTATCCATCCTTTAGCAGCCACAGCTTGTGTACACTGGATATTTTTGCAATCATGCACACAGGAATCACAAAAACGCTTCAAAGTCTGTATCCAGAGTAAAGAGTAAAATAGACAAATGTAAAGTCCTTGTTTTTAATGGAGCAATCCAGTTTGTTAAAAATATTTGATTTTTTTTCTGTGTCACTGATTAAAACAAAAAGTGTAGAGCACATTATTGTGACAAGAACTCAAGTCCATTAAGTTTTTCACAAACTGGTTTGTCTGCCCCACGATCAGAACACAAACTTGCTTTTAACACACATTTAAATATTCCTCCTTCTGAAAAAGGCTTTCCTTAATTTCTGTAAAATAATGAAACTACAGTTTGAAAAAATGAAAAGTAGCAGAAATGTTCATTTCTAAATGAGAACAAGTTGGTAAGGATAGAAAAGAAATTATCTTGAGTGTGGCAACACCTTGTAATAATTTAGCACAGAGCTTCTCAAACCTAAAGTTAAAAAAACTCTCCAATTTCAAACAGCCTCTATAAATCATCTTAGCAGAATAAAGAACAAGTCTTCAGACAGAAAACTCCTTTTAGTCTTGTATTAGGAGTTCAATTTGTCAAATTGTCATTATTTAACCATCTAATACACTGGAAATGTATTCATTTACAGTCTCCTAACTGGCACAAAACCTACCAATTCCCAATTTAAAATGCAGATCATAGAAAAAAGTAACCATGATATTTCCCAGAACAGTATCTGCCCAGAATTAATTTAATACTGCAATTTTACAAGAACAAACAGATGTCAGAAACCTGTGACACAGATTAATTTACAATTTAGACCACTGTGTTATTATTATCTTTTCAAGTTAACTACTGCCCTGCTCAACTCAAAAAAAATCTAAATCGAATATACAGATTTTTTTGACAAGTTCCATTTAATTTTTTATTTCATTTCCAAAGATTCTGTATAAGTTCACAATCACAAAACAATATAACTGAATGTAACTTCTATTTTTAAGATGAGAAATCAGATCTTAATACCTAAAGAGTTAATTATTTGGATAAAGAATGTTTAAAAAAAAGCATTTCCAAGTACCATCCAAAATCCAACTGTTAAAATAATATGCAACAAATTTTGGAAGCAGACATGACCCCTATGGCATCAGGCTTCTCTCAGATAATTTTTGTCACATGGTTCCCCCATTAAACATCATGATTTCTTTGAAAAAACAATTCATCCAAATCTCATTTACTATTAAACGTGCATTCTAAACAATAAAAAAAAAAACAAAACAGAGAACTGCAGCAATAGTAGTTTAGAAAAGCACAGTTGTGAGCTCACTGGATTTTGCTTTAACAAATTGCAAAACATTTCTGCCCTCTGAAAGGGTGGTGGGGTTGAGTTTTTGGTGCGAGTCTGGGGGTTTTTGAGACCCTGGGAAAAAATATCTATTCCTTAAAATTCACAGTACTAATAACAACAACACACTGAGCCAGTAGCCCTCGAGAGACAGTTGCACCCAACTGTGGCAAGAAGTAGAACATTTCTAGAATCTTAAATATTTCTTTTAATAATTGATGCAGTCATTTTGAATCTTTCTGCATAGGATACGGCGTGTGAGTAGATTGCATTAACACTGCTTAAACATTTCAACTTGTCAGTATGGCCAAGTCGATTTCTGAAATATTTGCTGTATTTTCCCATCGAAACAGTAATAAAGGTAGAATAAATATATGCCACTGCTTTATAATCACTGAACATTAATGAATATTTTATGTCTTTTTAAATCTCCCTGTTTAATTTAAAAGGGTGAAATTAAGTCTCCTCCCTGCAATATGCCAATTATCTGTAAATCAAACAATAACTTGGCCATTATAGTCCTTTTTGTTAATATACCAGAAGCTAATTTGAAAACACTGAGCGGCATTTTTAGGTAATAATTGAATAGTCCTTCCTGCCCTCTTGTGGTTGACAACTGCATCACTGAGCCTCTCCACCGTTACAAAAATACACCAGGAGGAAAGTAAACTATTAATTTGTTAAAGTGTGAACAAGAGAGTGAAGAGAAAAAAAAAAAATCTAACGGTCCCTGGAGAGGACAGAGACAAAGGAGACAAGGAATGATACCATCAATTCCTCCAAACCACAAGGACTGCCTAGATTTGTTACAATGATTACACTATGCTAAAAGAAAAAAAAAAAAAAAATTAAATTAAGAAACCATTAGGGAGTTAACATTCAAAACAGTGCTTGTTTTCTATAATTAGACAAATGTTCGCCAACCCTTTTACCTCAGCCAAATCCCCAGGGATTTCCAGGAGCCTTTGCACAGGCAGACACGTTCACCTGTTCAGCATCAGCTGCACAACCAGGGCCACAGAGCTCATTTCATTTTAGCCCCTGAATTGGTCTGCACAATTTTATACACTCTATTGAGTGTGACACTCAGACACAAGAAATGCAAAGAAAGGTTTTCTGCTCATGCTGGTTAGGCGGTGGTTGGGTTTTTATTTTGGTTGTTTAAGGGAAAAATCGTAATTAACTTTTAAATTATGTTGATTTCATACGACAACCTGACAACTGTAACATGCCATTACCAACAAACAAGAAAACTTCAGAAAAGCAGCCTAGATCCCCCTGTCACAGATTTCTGGTTCCTTTAAGCCAGGTAAGACCCAGCAGCAAAGATGTAAATGATACAGCACTGATAAAAACCAAACAGACAATATATGTGTATGTGTTCTTTTTTAGAATCTCACCATTTTAAAATTAAAGCCACATATTTGGATTATTTATTTCCATAAATGTTCAAATTCTTTATAATTCTAGAGAGTCAAAGCTCAGCTCCTCAAAAGTCAAACTGGTTCAAGTATGTTTGTTTATCTGTATTACCACAAAAAGCAAAACTGAACTTACTATAGTAGATCTAAACATAAGAAGCAGAAAACAGGCTTTCACATGGGGGAAAGATCAGAATTTAGACCTTAAGAATAACAGGATTCACAGTGAAAACAGTTAGTTTTTCATTATTGTGTAAGATACCACTCCCACAGCTAATATTACAAAACTTAAATTAATTCTGTCTACCATGCCAGCATGAGACACGAAAAACTTCAATAAAATCTGTTCAACCCTAAAAGACTGTGAGAAGTGCCAGACCAATAATAGCAAACATACATTTAATTTGAAAAGCAAACATTTAATCTTAATATTTTGTAATGTGAATTCTGAAGATTCACATTTCTAGGTTGTTTGTCAAGTTTCCAGAAGGCAGTGGGTTATATGGAAAATAACATCCACAACATCTGGCATTAGATATACCATGGAGTACTAAACAACAACCTTTGGGCTTGGAAAGGAGTTTTAAAAATATCCAAGGGGCTGCTAATTCTGAATTCAGAGAGTCCAGAGTCACATCAGAGATATTTGTTCCTTTAGGACTTAATTCTGCCGAAGTTCTCTCCAATATCACCCCTCGCTGGCCATTCCACAGAATGGCAGCAACGTCCATCACACACAAAACCATTTGGCTACCAGGCCAGAAAGAATTACAGCACTCCAACAGCAACCAGCACAATGGCTGAGGTGCCTACAAAATGGAGATGGAGCTGGTTAAAAGAAGGAAAGACAGAGGGAGTTTCAAGGGGCTTCAAGTAAAATGCAATTTAAGTAACTCAATACAGGCTCTTTCTGTATTTTGTATTGTACTACAATACAAAAAGAAACATCCTCTCTGTACAATTTAATAGATCACATTTTTCTACCTGAATACTTTAATCAACTTACAGCAAATCTTGATGATCCAGTTGATTAAAATCAAAAAGACCAATAAAATACAGGAATATCTATCAAGACTGTGCAAACCCCCTTTAAGAGAGCTGGCATTAGTTATAATGAGGTACATTTATTCTTCAGCTGTGAAGCAGCACTCACCTCCTGAATGGTACTGCTTCCTGAGAAGTTGAGGTTGTACTCCCGCTGGACTTCTCGATGGGTGACAATCAGCATGAAGTTTTGATTTAATGACTCCTGCAGGGCCCTGAAATGGTTGAAAGAAAAACAGGAAAATCAGGGATAAGCATGTTATAGCTTGTTTTACAGTCAGATGCAAAAACCCCAGGGTACCCTAAACTCTTCATGGACAAGTCCAGGCACAACATTATCATCTCTCTTTTCACTCTTAAATGCAAGGAAGCATGCTGAGAATGACCAAAGGCCATTCCTGAACTCCCTCCTTAATAAGGTGACTGCAGCCTTTAAAGCTCTTCTAATGTTAAGTATGTTCAAAATGGAGAGAGTCCCATTATCTTCACAAACATCGGGTGTATTTAGCACTCCTAATGCCATTAATAATAGGCTTGTCAGCATATTGATGGCCAGACCAAATATCAACCTATGATGCATATTAAGAGCTGATGGTAAGCAGAACAAGGCAAAGCATGCTCTTGCTTCTCTAGGGTTACCTGAAGCAGAAACCAAATGGAAATTCTTCTGCTTAGTTTCATTTAAAGAACACAAATCCAGCTAATTAGAAATGTAACCACAGCAAAACTTCTCATGTGAGTATTGAACATTTAGAAACGTTAGTTCTGCTCACATTGTTTTAAATGTACATTACAGAGGTTTTAATAAAATAAATAAATAAATAAAAATTGGATTTAAAAAAAAATCTTAAGATACAGTTTAAACAGGCCAACTATATCTTCTTTCTGATTTTCCTGGTAGTAAAACATTTGGATATTAAAAAGACATCCTGACTGCTTAATTAGGTGAAAAATTATGTAGCTATCTACTTTTCAAAGTAGAAGGCAAGACTTCTGTTATAGACATGGCAATTATGGCTGTGTGCAGTCTTACACATGCTACAAAACTGCAGCAATACTGTACCACACCTTGGGTTTCTAAACAATATTTATGCAGATTTGACTTGTTCAGTGGCATATTTAATTTAATTGGGCCTATTCAATTCTTTTTTTTATCACATGCACTTAAAAGAATGACAGACTGCGGATTTTTCCTTCACATTTTCACTATTCTGTGACACTTCAACATGTCATTCCTCTTAGCAGTAAAGGACAAATTCTGAATGCTGATCAGCACAGCTGTATCTTATGATACAAGAAGACAAGAAAACAAGAAGGACTCCTACATCATCTGAGACCTGATTTGTTAGTTTTAACTCCTTCTGGAATTACTCATCTGCTGTTTTGCTGCTCAGATGGGAAGGAACTCATACAATGCTCACTGAATGCTTTAGCAAGAGAGACATATTTGCTTGAACATCTCAGGGAAATTTACCTTACAAAAATATCTTCACTTGGAAACCTAATCTGGCTCCCATGACATCTCAATAATCACATACTACAAAACAAAATCATTAAGTGCTATTTCTAGTCTTTCATGGTTTTCCAATATGGAAAGAAATATAACTCATTGTCAATGCTAAGTATGATCATGTGCATGAGAGACACTATAAATGTAACTGGAGTCATCAATGCTGAACATTCAGTTTTCTGCACTTTCACAAGATTTTCTACAAAAGGTCTAAAATTTTTTTAAGTTCTTAACAATCCTTCAAAAGAGCAGAAAAAAAATAAAAGGAGGAGTCCTGAAAAGTTGTATGCCTATTTTCAAAGGTAATTCTAATTTGATTGTTAGTAAGTTTCGTATCCCCACAACCATATTTTCTACTGGCAAATGTTCAGTAGCAACTAAAATATCCTGCTGTGCTTTTTCAGATTCTGATTTTTTATTTGTTTTCAGCAAATACTGGAGGCAAATGACATATTTAATTGCTCTGAAAACATTAATTACAGCATATGTGAATGGCTCTGGATCCCATACAGACTCACACAAGGTTCTGTTATAGCTAATTTTGACTCTATCTGAAAATCTGTAGATGCTAACTGATAACATGACTCATGTTTTCATTCTGTAATTGATGTAAACAGAGAAGGAAACAGGCCAGTCTGATCAAACCCTCAGTCTCTCCAGTTCTGCATGATCCACACACTTCAGTACAACTCAAAATACAGCTTGCTAATAGAAAGCATCCGCTCACAGGAAAAGTTTTCCACTTGTGAGAGCAGGAAGTATTTTAGAAAGGAAAAAATACTCTTCAAACAAATTTAAATCAAGTGCCTAAAAATTAAAAGCTTTAATTTTTGAACTAACAATTTTGACACCTCTACTTTTGGAATTTCTAAGCAACACAAGCTGTACGTTGTTAACAAGCAAATTCTCAGCACATATTCATCGACAAACAGAGTGAAAAAAGAGGCTGAAAATTAAGCTGGCTAAAAAAAAAAAAAAAAAAGCCTGAAAAAAACTGAGGAAAAACTGGGTTTGAAAGTGTTAGCAAACATAGTGCATGGTTAATTGTTCACTTTTTCTTCAGAAAAATAACAAAAGGAGAAACATTACTTCTGCTTACACAGAAGTGCACTGGTCAACTGCTCCAGTCCTTGGAGCTCCTACATCACAATCTCACATGGTCTGACAGCTGTAAAGCTTGGACAGTGTCCACTAGAGAGTCAAAGGGAGGAGGAACTGATGGCACATCTGATGGGTCACTGATGCCAGTGCTGGTGCTCACCCTCCTGTGTGGGATGGGGCTGATGTGAACACACAGCCAGAGATGTCTGGCCCTCCCATAATCATTTCCTCCAGCAAAGGGGGATGCAGATTAACCCAAATCACTTGGACCAAAATATATCTTGCCCAAAATTTGTATTTCAGCCAATAAGGCAATAATAAATTTTACAAGAAAAATGTATTTAAAGGAAACTTCTCACTGACACTAAGCTGAAGTTTATTTTTATTTCTTTTCAGGTCCACATAAGTGTATTGAGAAGACTGAATGCAATGCACATCCCCAAAATTTTGGCTTCAGTGTTTGCAGCTGTTTAGTTTTCCTACAAATGTTATAGTTGACTACAATAATTTTGTACAATAATTTTGTACAATAATAATTTGACTACCAAATAAAATAGCTATATTAAAAAGGGAAAAAAATATCAGGGTCAAACTCTAGGTCCCATTAAAGATTTATTTCCTTCTTTTTCTTCTTTGCCACTAGTGCTAAGAGAATTCAATTAATCTGAGAATTAATTAGTGAAAAAAGAAAACTAAATTCTAGAAAGAGGACTAAAGTAGGCCACTCTTACTAGAAGATTTTTCCCCTACTGCAAACCCCAGCTTTCAAAAGCATTTGCTGATAGGGGATACACTGCCACTACAACATTTTTACCTCAGCTGAATGATTCTGCACTTGCTGTGCAGCACAGGAGGCAAGGGAACCTGGTTTTTCGGGCACCAATTCTCCATTTGAGGTATTCTGCCAGTACCCAAAAAAAGAAGTTCAAGAACAGACAAAAGAAAATAGACCTGACCACGGTCATTGCTCTGACCAGTTCTAGCAAGAGACCTGGACATACAAAACAGATTGGTTCTATCTGCTGTTAAGTGATGCTCTGAATTTTTATATGATACTTTGCTTTTCAATAGCATTTTTCTCTAAAATCTTTGTAAGTTTTTAGAATTTGACATCAAAAGTAAATTGTTAAACAATGATATGTAACTGCTCCTTTTCATTCCAATTTTTACAAAATACACTCAGTATTTCCCACTACGCAATATCTTGCTCAGTCACACAGAAATTTCCCCCAAAACCTCTGATTTTTATATAAACAGGTATGACACAAGGTAATTAACATTTCCATTTTAAACTTACAGATTTATACAAGCTCATGTCAACAGAAGTCCAAATTTACTGTAATTACAGATTATTTACATTAAAACAAAATAAGAAATCAGTATGTAAATGTAATGTTTGTTGTAGCTAATGCAGCAGGAGGTGGTAGATTAGGTTCAAACAGCAATCAGTTAGCAAATCTGGCTAACATGTAAATGAGCAGAAGCCCTTTTGTTTACATTCTATTGCATTTTAAACTTCAGGATTTTTAAACTGTCTCATGAACAGATGTGAAAATAAAACATTAATCTTATCATTCTTATGGAAGCTTTTAAAGTAACTAAAGCAAGGCACTGCTCCTGTCCAGCTAAACAGACAGGACTAATAATTGGAGCTGCAGGTTACATCGTTCTTAATTAACACTCTGCTACAGTTGAGAACGTACAACAAGACACCACATCACCACCACAGCTCTGTAATGATCTAAAGCAGAGGCATTCAGCAATATATGGACCTACTGCTTGAAAAATGGGATCTGTGGGTTTTTTCTTATCCACACAGATGATTACACTTGTTAAACAAGTTACAATCACTTAGCAAAATTGCATTATTTCTAATAATCTCCATGGTATGCACCTGGGTGTTGAATGCTTTTCAACTTTCCAGTGATTCATCAAGTATAATAAAGTATCTTTGACTTTCAGCAATTTAGCAAAAAAAGTATAAAACACATTATATCCATTATAATGACAACAGCAACAAAAAATAATAAAAACCATCTCCCAGAACACACAGGATAGAAAGGAGACACGATCTGGATGAACCAGCTCCATGGCCAGACTCCCATGCTCACATCTTCCATGCTTCCTTCTTGCATTGTCCTAAACAGATTTCCTGAACTGGATATTGTCAGCCTTCAAGAAGCATCCAAGGCAACAAAGGGAAGGAATTGCACACTGAGGAAGTGATTAATCTAATCTGACAAAGCTGGTGCAAGGGATCTACCCACATGGATATTTAATGATGGACATTCTTTGGCATCTTTCCTTTCAAGATTGCTTTCCAAGAGAAATTGTGTTCTTCTCCACCCACCTGGTAACTTCTGCTCCCATCTGGTAACTTTAGAACATAGCCACTGGTTTTAAGGAGGTCTCATAGTGTTAGAAAGGTCTCAAAGATCAGGTATAAACCAACAGCCAGGAAGAGGAAGGGGACCCAAATTACCACCCACCTCAGTAAAAGGCTGCATTAAAAGTGCAGTATTTTATACTCATCCAGGTGACCTCTGGCCAGGGATCTCAAAACTAGCCACAGGACATGATTTCTTCTTCCTTTGATACTACCTGACTGTGAGCTGGAGAACAGATGCAGGGCAGGTTGATACTCTGTGCAAGGGGGAAAATATCACACATGTGCTACAAAACACACAACAACTGGAGGCTGCATCAGAGGTAGGTGAGATGATGGGAAGCATGGAAGGAGAAGGCTGATTTACTGCAGCTGCTGGGATGAGGCAGGAATTCACTAGAAATCAGATTTCATTATTCAGCTCACAGAACATGTGGTTATTGTTCTGGATATCGTGCATGGACAAGTATGGCTTTGCCAGCTGAAATTGTGGAAGCAGGGTGGAACCATACAGGTGGTATTTGACATTTAAATTTAATCTTTCCACCTCAATTTACTAGCATGCAGTAGTAATTCACTGGGTTTCTATTACCTATAAAAACTTTAGGTAGGCCACTATTGAACAAAGCTACCCTGGCATATTTTTGTTTGTTTAAACGGCAGGATCACTTTGCCATTACATTTAGATGCTGGTTTTAAGTCAGTTCTGGGTTAAGTCCATTCAGTCTGTCACAATAAACTTCAATGCCTTCACACCAATATGTTGGAAAAGGATGTTTCAGACACTGTTCTGCCTCACTATAAAGAGCAGACAAAAACTAGATCTTATAGAGATGAGGCCAGACTGTTCCTTTTAAGAAGGGCATATAGATAAAATATCACATACTGGAATCTCAAGCTTTTCAAATATCACTTTCTGGAGATATTCAAATCACGACTATTTATCTCTAGTTCAAAACAGAAGGCATTTGAAGAAAACAACAGATGAACTCCCAGAGTAAGAGGCAAAGTTCCTCAACATCCATTAATAATAGATGTGAGCACAACGCTTTCAAAAATTGTGGGTAACAAACTAATCTGAATAATAACTGACCTAACAGTAGGCAGTAAACAGTGTAACTGGGTTTGGTACATTGCTTCAATTAGATGTGTTTTGATCTGCATTGATGCTTTAATTGGAGGCAAGCCTCCCCTTTCATCTAGAATTTATGACTTCAGGGAGATGATCTAGCCTTCAAATTATCCGTGTTTAAATAGCCACTAATTAGTCATCATTTGCTGTCCCAAAGATACCAACTTTTATCTTAAAAATATCCAGAACTAATCTCCACTATGAAACAAATATAAACTATAAAAGGTAACAACTACTTTGATTTTACTATCAAGCAAAGTTCTTTAAAACCATTAATGCAATAAAAAAGGCTAAGAACTGTTTTTAAACAGTTTGTTGTTATATACTTTACTGCAGTTGCAATAAACAACCCTCCTCAGACTCCAGTTTTCTCTCCAGAATTATAACATTGAAACTACAATATACAGCAATACCTGGCTAGAAAATTTCGAAATTGGAAATGAAACAATTAGCAGCAGTAGTGTCTTTTCACTGTTTTTCCAATAGCTGCTGAGGTACAATGGCTTATTGTCCTCACACACAAATACAGCTCCTGTTTGCACATACAGTTCATGCACACCACCCTCTGTTTCAGTGCCACTATTCCCTCTCTTAATGCTCCTTTTTTTACCATTACTATTTTTATAATTCATATCAGCATTCTTACTTCCTCCACAGACTACATGCTAATGTGCACAAGTATCTTACAGTAACATGCAAAGTACTTTCAGTCCTTAGGAAGGCAGTTACTAATTTCTATTGACTCTCAAAGATTTCCTCTCACCAGTAATACAACTGCACTTGCAGAATATTCTCCTATCACCTACAAGGGGAGAAAGCCAACTCCCTCCTCAGACAAGCTGAAATCCCTGCATTTTGCCCAATTCCAAAGGCATCCCCCGCCCTGCGCTGGTCCGGAGCAGTTCCTTTCGCAGGCTCAATTCCTGCGCACCCTCTAGCGGCTACCGAGTAAAATTCCCGTTTTCCCGGCAAACAGCACATCCAGAGCTGCCTTCGGGAAAGGGAAGGACACGGAAGAAAACGAACCAAACTAATTGCTAATTACTTTATAAGAGTATTTTCCATATAACATCGTTTCATTTTCAAACCTTCGCAATATTCCCTGACAGCAGAAAGAGCCCTGAGGATGCTGGTGGATGAACCATGCCCAGGCGGGCAGGAAGGGCAGTGGCACCTGGATTGTACCAGGAACAGGGCAGGGCCAGGGCAGTGACTGTCCCCAGTCATCGGCACAGCTGAGGCCACACCTCGAGTGCCATGCCCAGTTCTGGCCCCGCAGTTCTGAAGGACAATGAGGGGCTGGAGCAGCTCCAGAGAAGGGAAAAGAGCTGGGAAAGCATCTGGAGGGAAAGTCCTGGGAGTGGTGACAGAGGGACCCCGGGGTGTTCAGCCTTGAGAAACTCTTTAGCTCAGGGGGGACCTTCTCACTCTCAAAACTCCCCAAAAAGAAGTTGGAGCCAGCTGAGGTCTGTCTCCACTGCCATGTCTCAAGTGGAAGGATGAGAAGAAATGGCCCTAAATTGTATGTACCACAGCAAGTTCAGATTAGGTATTAGAAAAATATCTTTCCCTGAAAGAGTGGTTAATCATTGGATTAAGTTGCTCAGGGATGTGGTGGAGTCAGGAAGTGTTCAAGAGAGGTCTGGATGTGGCACTTGGGAATATGTTTCAGGGGTGATTATAGTGGGTTGAACTAGATAATCTTGAAGTTCTCTGCGACATGAACACTCACTACTTACTTCTTGAGTGTTCAAATCAGTAATAAAAGATATCCTGCCCAATTAAAGGAAATTAATTATTCAGCCTAACTACATACATTTTAAAAGTACAAGATAAAATAACGTAACAAACATTTCATGAAGAAAATTCTCATCTGATGGGAATGATTTATACAGATTTGTAAGATACATTGAATGGACCAACATAAAGCAGTAATTTATGAAAGGCCAGCTCTCATTTCCACAGGGACCAGATTTCTGTTAAAGTTATCACATCTGAGAGATGTAAAATTCTGTATGTACCTAAGAGGTTCGTGTACCCCATCAAAGTTCTAAAAACCCCAACAAGCTTCTTTTCAATGAGATGCTGACTCAGTTCATCCCAACAGTCACTAGTGCAGTGAAAACACTTTGTATCTACTGACTGCAAATACACATGTGGCTTCATAAAAACCACAAAAAACCCCCAAACCATACAAATAGATTTAATGGCCAAAAGACTTACCCAGAATGACTTGAAGAAGGAGGAGGCAGGTCAGGTGTTAGAACATAAAGACTATTATTTTTTGGCAAGTGTAGACTTTTTAAAACAGTCTGAGGGGAGAAAAATCATTATAAATATAAAACATTCACCAATTGTTAGGGTTTTTTTTACAGGCATGTATTTACAATATCACCACATATTTTGTTTCAAGATACACTTCCTGTTACTTTAAAATATCATTTTTGTAGGTGGGCTACATTATATACAAACCAAACACAAACTGATTTGTCCTGATTTTATTTTGCAATGTTTTAGATTAAGAGTTCTTTGTGTGCCACCCAAGACATCTGACACTGTTTGAAACTAACAATTCTTGCATTGTAATCCCCACCCACAGATGCTCAGTTTGAAACTGAGTTCAGTTAACTGAAAACACAGTTGAAAACTTACACTATCATCTACATCTCCAGTCTTCCACCCTTTCAACAGCATTTTAGATGCAGGAATCTGAAGTTCATTTTCTAGAATATTTTTGATATCTCCTAGAGAGAAAAACAAAGGAAATATATAAAATACACATATTTACTGCTTTATTTAAAACAGCAATGAGTTGTACTTAAAAAACAAGAGCAAGGAAAAATTTACTATGAGAAGGATTTTTAGTCTCATTACTCTCGTAACATACCCTTCAAACAGTAAAGGACAAATGAAACTTAAAAAAATAATCACAAAGCATGAATGATTGAAGAATCACACGAGGATTTGATGATTTGGACATATATATTGGTAATTCTATACTCCATATATACTAGACACACACATTTGCAGCTGTGTGCTATCTGGAGCTCCAGACTTTGCCAGCAACAGAGAGGGTGCATATTTCTGACACCAAATTTCATTATCATCAGTGCAGACCTAAAGAACTGGAATGTTCATACAACTGACTGCTCTGACAGCTTTTTCAATGTTTTGTACATTTGATGCTCTTCTGCTCTTCTTGTACATTTTGTACATTTTGATGCTCTTCTGCCCCTGCAGTTATTACAGTCATAAAATAATTCAGGCTAGAAGGTACCTCTGGAGCTCATGTGGCCCAAGCCCAACTGAAAGGTGTAATTAAACCAGTTCAGTCAATGACTTGTCCAGCTGACTCTTGAACATATCAGGATGGAAGTTTGACAGCTTTTCTGTCCAAAGTGTTTCAGTACTTCACCACATTCACAATAATAAAATCTTTCATTTAATATGAATTTCTGAGGTTGTGTTTATTGCCTCCCATTCTCATGCACCTCCAAGACAAGTCTGGCTCCATCTTCTCCACATCCTCCAGCAGGCAGCTGCAGACAGAGGTCAGGTCTATACCTTTCCCCCTTCCTCCCCAGGCTAAACAAATCCTCTTCTCTGGGCCTCTCCTCCTGTTAGTCCAGAGCTCCAGACCCCTGACCAGACCCACTGCAGGATGTCAACATCTTTCTTGTAGTGGGCACCTCAAAACCCAACACAGTGTTCCAGATGCTGTCTGGCAAATGCTGAATAGAGGAAAATAACTATTTCCTGGGACCCACCAGCTACACTCTCACCAGCAAAGCCTGGGACATGGTAGGTCTTCTTCACTGCAAGAGTTCATTGCTGAAGCACCCAAGATCCCTTTCATCATATTGTTTTCTAGCCCATCAGCTGTCAGCCAGGTGGGGATAACACGGAGTTATCCTATGCCAGATACAAGACTTCAACTTTATCTTCTTGGAACTTCAGGAGGGTCCTGTCAGCCCATTTCTCCAGGCTGTCCAGGATCTGCTGAACAGCAGCTCTGCCCTCCAGAATATCAGCCACTTTTTCTGAGCAGATTGAGATTGATTTTGATCAGTTTTTTATCCAGTTTTTATCTTAACATTATGACTAGAAAAATACAACAGCAGAGTACATCAAAGGCCTTACTAAAGCCACAGTGACACTCTCTCCCCTTGTCCACTGAGCCAGTCATCAAATTGTAAAAGGCAAATAATGCTGACTGATTAGGTACAATTTGCCTTTAGTAAATCCATGCTGGCTGTAGCAAATCCCCTTCTTTTCTCTCCCGTGCTCAAAAAGTGCTTCCAGAAAGATTCACTCCATAATCTTCCCACAGACGAGGCTCAGCAATCACCACTGAACACAGGTTCACATTTGCCTTACCCTTTCTCTTCATGCTAATGTACTTACAGAAGCCTTTTTAACCCCTCAGTGGTTTCACTTTCACCTGTGCTTTGGTCTTCCTAACTCCAAACCTGCACATCTCTGTGCTCCTGCTGGGACCCATCACTACTTTCCATCTCTGGGTACATCATTTTTGAATTTAGCTCAGTCAGAAATGCTTTTTTCTTCTGTGCTGGCCTTCTGCCATGCTGGCTTCTCTTGCACATTGGAAGGAACTGTTCCTGTGCTTTGAAGAAGTTGTCCTTGAAGATCAACCAGCTCTCCTGGGCCCCTGAGCCCTCCTGGGCAGCCTCTCATGGGATCCTGCCAAGCAGATCCCCGAAAAAGATATTCTTTCCTCAAGTCCAGAGCTGAAGTTCTAAAACTTGCCTTGCTCACTTCTCCCAGGACTTTAAACACAAGGCTGCCCTCCATGTTTATATCCCAAGATACAGACAGAAGTTCTACACAAACTGCCTTCTGCCCTTCTACAGCCTTCAAGTAAAAGTCAACTATTAAGAAGTTAATAAGAAAAGAAAAATCAAAGCGGTACAGCTGCAAAATTCTGATCTGATCAGATTCTGAGATCTGATTTCCATGGATGTAACTCAGCCCAAAGGAAAACGTGGAACCATCAATAAATCAAACCAATCACCGCTAGGTGGCGCCAGCCAACACCAAATCCATTGCTGAAAAGACCAGTGAGGATCAAAAGTTTCGATTTCCAAATTTCATCCCAGACAAAAGGCTGCAGCACGGAAAATTGCTTTCATCAACTATTTCTTCACGTAGCTCCTTATTTGGATCTGTATAAGCTCTTCACTAGAAATAGGAAAATGAAAATACTTTTCTTCCTTAGCAGAAATAAATTAATTCCCAGTTTGGGGAACGTAAAAATAACATGCTCTGCAGCACTAGCAATAGCATACTTCTAACATACTGCTTCAAAATGCATCAGTTTTAGGATAAAGACAATAAAACTAGAATTAATCTCAATTTGAATGAAAGAGTCAAATAAAAATTGAACTAAGAAGAATGCAATCATGTTCCTCATACCAGGAAGAATTCCTCTAATCTTGTCACTAATCCTGTGCAGGAAGAGATGCCATACAGATTCAAAGAGGAAATGCCAAGATCATCCGCTTATAAATACCTTGCATCTACACTAATCCTGCCCCAAATTACATTTTCATGCCTCAACTTAATCATTAATCTCCATTTTGTTTCTGAAGCAAGTTCATAAGAAAACTAGATTTCAAAATAAATATTTGATAGATCACTAACCTTTACAATGGATTAGTGAAATTTTGCTTTTTTAAAGCTGCAAAGAGATTTGAAAATGGTTAGTAGCTGTGGAGGCTGCATTTTCAGGG
>VXBB01016993.1:2269179-2296889 GCA_013399915.1 Illadopsis cleaveri | reverse complement strand
TTTTTTTTTTTTTTTTTTTTTGAGGAGTTTTGTTTTGCTTTGTTTTAGGACTTGAATTTTTGGGGTTGAATCCTTTCAGTTTGTCTCTTTAACAGTTTTACGATAGCAACTTTCATTTCATTTTTCCAAATCCTTACCAACTGAGGAGCTGTCTTCAAGTACTACATCCACGTTTCTGTCTCTGTACTCAACCCTGAAGTCAAGCATTCGAGGTTGTCTTTCCACTATTTGTCTAGATGGCACTACATGGCGAAATGCTGAGGAGGAGGAAGGAGCTGAAGAAGCTGCAGCAGAGTGACTGGTGGGGCCATATGCTGGTCCATGCAAAGTCTCTACACCGTACTCACTGAAAGATAGGCAAGTGAGATGATTTAAACAGAACAGCTTGGTATGTCTACCCAGAAGTCAGGAAAGCAAGATGACAGTATTATTCACTTACTACAGTCCAGCACATACCTCTTGAATTATCGCTGTCATTTCTGAAAATACTGCTCATTAAAAATGAAAAAAACACCTTCTGTACTAGCAATTTTAACATTTCAGGGCTCAGGAATGTTATAGGAGCTCAGCATTGGTGACAAGCAAGCATTTAAAATCCACTATGTAATTAATACCAGAATTATCTTAAGGAGAAGGATTATTTCCTGTTCCAGGAGTGTTGTGACCATATAAAAATTGGCACCATGGCAACGACCAGCTTTCTACATCACTGGGCTAGTATCCAGTGGAAATGAGGATAAGAAATACAGCTCAAAATTCTGCACATAGATAGGTATTTTCCCACACCAAATTAGTGAAAAACAAGTCAGATACGAAAATAGATATACATTTAAGGTAAATAAATTAGGATAATGAAGCATGTGTTTAAAAAAAACCACCTAGAAGTAGAACAGTAATGCAATGCTGAATGCTAGCTTGTCTTCAAGTTCCAAATCCTGCAAGGCTCCTGGAGGTTCACATAAGGATGTGTCCATAACTCAAGGACACCCACAGCATTACAGGCCAGAATAAACTGGAAAACCCTCACTACCCAGAAGCACTTCATCTTCCTCGGTGAGCCTCTCCACGGGAAACATGTAACTGGGATTGGAAACAAGTGTAACAAAATATGACATTTCGGAAATATTCTTCCGGGCAAAAAAAAAAACCAAACAAAAATTCCCTAAGGTGCACAGAAATCAAATTTGGCAGGCAAGAAACTTCATCAAGTAAGCCTGGGGTGTTGCCTTTTAGATGTTCTTACCAGGAAAATGCTGGGCAGTTACAGGATGTCATGGTGGATTTCAGAAGTGCTGTGACACAACTTATTTCCATTCTTTATCAGAACCTTTTTGAAAAATTCCTTCTGTTCTCAAAGATACCATGAGATTCTCAGTGGAAATGCTTCACAGAGCAAGTCAAATCTGTCATCTAGAGGAAGTCTGAACTTTAAAAAGTGCAAATGTGGATGGCATGCAGGTCACAGAAGTGCAACAGCACTCAGCTATTGCAAATCCCATCATTGTGCCTTTCAAATTTGAAACAGAAAAACATGTTATGCCTGTAAAATAAGGGGCTCCTTCACTTCTCACATCAGCATGCTCAGAAGGATGAATGCCCAGCTACAAAGACCCACACTCTCAGACCTATGGCTCAAAAGTCAAAGGCCCACATCAGAGCTCTAAAGAATACAGGAAACAGTCTAATTTTCAGGATTTTAAAAAGTATAAATACCAAGTGATGTGTTATTGTCTTCAATCTGGTGGACAAGTATGAATAAGTAACAATTCTCTCAGTAAACTCAAGAAGCAATGAATATCCCAATTCTCAGGACTGGATTACAAAACAAGCAACTGAATTATAAAACAACAAAGTGTACTTTTTTCTCTTCAATAAATTAACTTATTGCAAGTCCAGTTGTATTAATTCTATTTGATTCCACCACAAAAGGCACCCTACATACCTGACTAGCAACTTCTAATAGAACATAAAAAGCCTCACATCAGTAAAATAAGTCTTATCTGAAAACCACTGGAAACCAGGTTTCTCAATCTTCTGAGCCTCCCTTTAAACCACTTCCACTGGAAGAATATAAAACAAGACAAAAACAAAGTAACAAAAATACACATTTGAAACACATTTGACTATCTAATAATTTCTAAAAATTAATAAATTACTGTGAAAGAAAAATGTAAGTGGGCACTGGACCACCTTGTGATTGAAGACAGGCATTAACTACTCTAATAATTCCCCAGCTTCTTTTACTCCATCAAACATTCTGGTATTTTTGGATAGAAATGCTTTGAGGTCACAACTTATATGCAGAAAGAGTGCTCCACACAACCCAGATTTGATCTCACATGGACTAAACAGGCCTTACAGTAAATATATATTTAGTAACTTTACTGAGCTAATAGTCTTACCCTCAATCAAAACCTGACTCTATTGAATGACAGCTTTAGTAAGTATTGACAGAGATGTCAAACACCACTTTACCTACATTACGTATCTTTTTTCATCATTAAAATTTTTTAAGTAGTACATGAAGTATTTTTCTGAACAAATTCTTAAACACTGCTTTACTGTCTTTCTCAGGTAGCTCAATTCCTGTTCTGCTGTTTTCAATTGCCTCATCAGCACTTAGAAGATCAAATTTCTGTGACTTCGAGATATCCAAGCATCAGTATGCAAGCCAAAATTTAATTCAGAAGCTGAAAGAAAATCAGTAAAACTATTTTTAGAAGGGAACAACCTTACTTCATCTATCACAGTTTCTGCTGCTTGTAATTCAATTAAAAAAAAAAAAAAAGTACAAATGGTTTTGGCCAGAAATAGGGAAGCATGGAATATCAATACCTTTAAAAAAAATACTTAGATACTTAAGAAATACTTAGCCAGAAGCATACCAGCATCCAGTCTTTGTAAAGAGACAACCCTGTAAAGAATGACCCAACCACCAGTGAATTCAAAATAAAAGTTAACTTTGAATAAATGTTTGAGCTAGTCCTCTGTCAGTATGGGAAAAACTGAATGTTAAATCAGCTTTGCCAGAAATAGAATTTCTGGCTCCAGAAACAGCTTTAAAAGGAGAATTATGTCATCTTCTTAGGATTCAGGAAGGAAAAAAAAGTAACTGTTACCCAGCATCATTCTCTGCATGTACTACTCCAGTCCTCTGTGCTTACCTTTGTAGAATGCCATTTTCTTGTGGTATAACACCATTTATAGCTGCCTGAAAAGAGAAAACAAATTTTGAGTTAAGCATGCAGAACAAAAATACATCTGAACTTTAACAAATGTTTTAAAGAGTGATCAGCTTGCTTCAAAACATGCCCTAAAATGCTCTCTATTTAGTGAATATTCTTGGTGAACCATATTATCATTATGGTATCTACATAAAATAAAAACCATATCTAAGTGAGAAACAAACATTAGCTGAAGCTCAGACTCCAGTTTGCGTGTGATGGATTTCCCAGGTGGAAAGCCTGGGAACAAACTGCGTGGCCCAGGCTGTCAGTCTAACACTTTGGTACTCACACACAAGGGACACATCACTCCCAAACACGCTGAGCCAACTGTGCACAGCCCAGGCAGCCTCACAGCACGTCCACAGAAAATCTGACGTTCCCCAGAAGCACCAGCCATGGCCAAGGCCATAAACCTGCCCAGCTGCACACACCCTGTGTGCTGCCAGCCCCACGTGCTCACCAGCTGCTCCAGAGCAGCCCCATCACACCTACACCTCACACACACAGACCCCTGCCTCCTCAGGCTGCCAGGGAATCACACAAGGGACCATCCCAAACATTTAAACAATCCTCAGGTAGAAAAGGAAGCATTTTTTAAAGTAAGGTTTATGCAGTTAAATACAATTCCACGCTGTCCAAATCATCAGAAGGCTTAAGACCAAGATTAAAGAGAGCTTGTAGCATCCAATTACTCTCCATTTTCTCCTGTACCAGCAGCAACTCATCCATTTTCTACCCTCACAACTTCTAACACCTGGTGAATGAGTGTCTGGTCCCCAGTGCAGAAGGGAACACCGATGTTTAGCAGTTCATAGATTCCCTGGTGCCCCAGCAGGATAAAGTCATACCCTGTGACTGAACTACTGACAGGCACCACCTATCAACACCATTTGTACAAAATAACATTTAAAACATGTAGCTTAAGTAAGTGCTTAAAAAACACAAAAATAGATGTAATCAAGATTTAAATGCCATGGTTTCTTTTTCTCTGAATATATAAACATGACTTTTTTACAATTTCCATTAATAGTTAAGGCTACATGAAGTCAGGAAGTTTTATTGCTGAACTCAGCTAAATTACTGTGATACTGCAATAAGATTTACCCTGCATTTAGAAACAAACATTGCATAAACAATAATTTTAAAAGCAGAGAAGGAAAAGGTCAGAGGTACCCATAAGCTACAGCAACAACCCATGAGGCTGTATTAAATTACAGCAAAAACAAAGTTCCCTACCAGATCAGTTTTTAAATCAGTTTATCCACTGTGCATGGCAATAATCAGTGGTTTCTTTTTAACAACGTGTCTCATTTATCATCACTGTGGTTTTTGCAGTCATTCACAGCTCTTGATCATGTTCATCTAATAAACCTCCAGGAAAGAGTAGGAGGTTTTGGTTTATTTGGGTTTTTCTGGATTGGCTTCTACCTCCCATACTCTTCAGCAATATACATTTAATTCCCGTCAATCAACAGATAAAGTTGGCTGAGAGACAAAATTATCCTTTATTTTGCATCTGTAAGATACAGAGAGCAAATACAGGTTTCGTACCACAGAACCTACACTAATAATGATCTGCTGGTGCAGCAACATTCTCTTTACTTGGGGAAAAGAAGCTGCTTCAGCTGGGAAGAAATATAGCAATGTGGCATTTTCACACTTCTGTCAAAGCTCTTTCTCAGAGGATTAAATCAGCTCAAACTTCTTCAGAGCCTAGTAAGAGGGGTTAAATACGATAGAGGCTCCAAGCTATTTTCTTTAAAACTGAATAACTCACTTGTTCATATATCCCCAGTTTTGTAAACTTGATGACATTTAAGGGGCACAGGAGTAAGAAAAAACAGCTGAAGCATTATGTACTTTTTTGATGGAAAGACCTCTATTAACCACACTGTAAAACTAAAGACTCCAGACACTGTTTGTTAAGCAAGATGGAAGACTAAAATAATGTAGACAGCAAATGGTAGCAGTGCACATGTACATACTGCATAAATATTAAATATCCATGTTCTAACACGACAGCTATAAGTAGACCCTGCAAAGAAAAAAAGAAAAAGGAACAACCATCTGCTTTAGAATTTCACTGGGAGAAGGTTGTGACTATTAAAAAAAAGAAAAAAATTAAAACAAGAACACTTTACTAAGGCAAGATCTGTTCCACACTGTTCTTCCCCAGTGTCAGCCCCCTTTGAGAGAGGCTCACATCTCTATGGTTATGCAAATGTTTCAAGATATTACATTTTTTTGTCTCTCCAAACAGGGATCTTTGATCACCAAAACCACCCTGTGTGGCTAATTTATAGTCATTAAAAATGTGTGCTACCCTCGAAACAATTTTAATAACCAGTGCATTAAATCTATTTATGGGTTATTAATATAAAGAACCCATGTCTGGATCAGAAAGCTCCTTCAGCTCCCAATAACCTGCTGCTGAGAGTGATGCCAGGGAAGCAGCACTCTGTGCTCATGCTGCTTTCACACTGCAAATCCATGAGTGTCCCTGCTGGATGCAGAGTACCACATCTTCCTAATGCTATGACTATTTAAAGAGTGAAGTTCACCTTAAATGGAAAATTATAGGGGCTTCAGATGATTTTTCCCAAAGCCAAGAATCCTAGGTGTGTGTCTGTGCTATCCATACATGAATTCTGCCATAAATAACACTGTCCCATCCTGAAACAGAGAAATTTCTGTTTTGATTACAACCTTCAAACAACTACCAGGCCCACAATTCAGTCCATTAAATTATAAACTGAATGTAGCTCTTCTTGAATTATACATTTTGTTTAGGGATATCAATCATATATCCCGGAATTGGAACAGCTTATTTAAAAATTCATTAAGGACTGCATAATCTGGCCTAATTGGACCTGCTTTGGGCCAGAGAGACATCCAGAAACAACTTCCAGGGTACTTCAAGTACCTGTGATGCCATCATCCAACAGTACAGGTTATCTTGATAAACATACTGTGAATCCTGGGGTTTTTTAAATGAAAAGGATGCTAAGAATGTGACATAACACTGGACTGACAAGTGCCCATTACAAAGGTTCAAAGTAACAATATTTTTGGTGTGGTTTTTTTCAGCAGCATACTTTTAAGTTATAGTATTGAAATATATTAAATCCAACTTTTTTGTTTCCCAAAAGCATAGGGAACAATAAGGCAACAGGGTTATTGAAAGGTTATCAAATTCATTAACAGTATGGGCAACATAAAAAATCTGTGGCATTCCGAAATTATTTAGGTACCTAAAGAACAGCGTGAAGCAGACTGAAATTTAGAACTTTCCCTCAAAGGAATATTAACTAGATTAGTCAGTTCTGACTAATTGTGACTATCTTTTACGAGTACAAAACAGTGTTAGAAAGAAAACCAAGACCCTAATTATCTATTGAAACCACAATGTCAATAATTTCCTTCAAAATACACAATTCTAGTGCTAACCATTTAAAAGCAATGAAGCACATCTTAGAGTGACTCTCATGCCAGGGTCCTATGAATAATGTGGGGTTTTAGCATAAATATTCAACTCAAAAGTTGTAAATACTCAGTGGTTTTCACAAAGTCTGAAAATGGACTGGATTTACCAATCATATTATTTAAAAGCAGAAGTCTACATACATTGATTGGATATTCAGACATTGCAAGGGGTTCCTTCCTCTTCACGAACTACAGATGGGAGGTAGTTTTTAAATTTCCAGAATTTCCAGAATTTAAAAGCGATGTTTACATGAATTAAGAGTTAAAGACAGGCCCAAACAAAAGAGCAGTTAAAGGCTTTTGCAATGGGTGATGAGGGAGCTTTTCCAGCAGCCACTTCTTGTTCCTCCCCTCTCCTTCCCAACCTCCACAGCACACAATGGTTTTGGCTGACAGATGCAGACCCCTTAAAATTTCCCCTTTTCCCTTCTCCAGTCAAGAGCAAGAGGTTTAACAAAACACAAGATCAGCTCTCCATAACAAGGCACTAAAAAACACATCCTTAAGCAAAAGGAGAAAGCAAGTTGGAGCAGCACAGTGCTGGAAGAACAATCCTTTCAGAGGAAGAAGCTGGAGAGATGTAAATAACCTGCACACCTGAGAGATGCACGAGTTTCACTGGGATAAACAACCAAAGCAGCTTAACAAAACCAGCACAAGCTGCTCCCAGAGAATTCCAAATGCCTTATTTAGGTTTGACTGCATTCAGCAAGTGAGACCACTTGAGTCTACTTACCAAAGCCCTGGCAGAGCTTTACATTTGTTTAGCTAAAAACTGAGGAGGTTTACATTAAACAAACACAGCAACAAAATGAGACCTCGAGACAGGGTAATAGGAACTGCCATGGCAGATGATCCAAATCCCAAACACATCCAACCAAATGGCATCAAGTGCTTCAGAAAGTCACAGGGAATTATAACAGAGTAACTTGCTCATGGGGCATTTTCTTCCAATCCCCTGATCTTCTGACACATTCAGATTTACACTATTAAATTTTTCGTGTATTCAACTTCAGGCAATAGCCTCATAAACCACATATTTAATTATTTCTGTGAAACTCAGTAAAAGCTTTGAGATGAAGAGAGCATTCATCTATCATGACTTTCAAAAATCTATACTCTCCCTCAAATGCTACAAACTCAGATTTTACTTTTGGTTTAACACATCTGGCAAGCTAAAAAAACAAAGTTCTGCATTTTGTGCAGTTACTGTTCATGTTGCTTCTCCTTCCTGTTATCTACTTAATATCTTCTCGATATAAAAACAATTTCTCTCAAATCACAAATGCAGAAAGTTTACCCCATGCTGTTTTCCACATCAGCAGAAGCAAAGATAGGAAGAGGTGTTAGCTGCTTGTAGGACAGTACTTAAAATTATAACCAAACACACTGGCATTTTGTTGTTTCATACTCAGAACAAAGAAAAATTTGTTTTAGTATTTGATTCTTTCAGCATTTAATCTTAAGATTATTTTTTCTGATTATTTAAGCGAATATAATGCCAAAAGTTACATACAAAAGTCACTACAGAGGGCAAAATGACACACAAGGCAAACATACTGTGGTTTTGATTTTTGGAGAATAAAAAACTCCAGCTGTTATATTTTGGAAATATTAGCCTGTATTCACCTGTGCTAGAGGATCACTCAAGATCTGCTGAATTTTAAAAAGTGTAACGAAATACACTCAAAAGCCCTCATTAAGTAATCAATAATAAATTTTTTTAAATATTTGTCTTTTGTATTTTATTATATATTTCCACAGCACAAAACAGGTCATTAATAACACTCTGTTTACAATTGTCAGTCTATTGCAAAGAATTCTACTCCTAATTCGGGCTAAATGTGATATTCTCCCTGACATACAGTACTCCTGCCCTAATTTTCTGTTTTCACATGATCAACTTCTTATCCTAAAGATTTAAAATCCATTTTTTATTTGATGTTGAAACAAAATAAATGGACAAAATAACTCTAAATGCTTTCTACAATGGAGAGAAGGGGAGGGTTAAAAGAAAGGAAACAAAACCCAAAACTGAACAAATATTATGCAGAAAGAGGAAAAACAGATAATTAAATGATAAAGGAAAGCATTAGTGAGACAAAGCACTCATGAAAGGATAGAAAAAGCAAAAGTGAATTTCAAACTGCTTCCAAACCATCAATCTAAGTGACAAAGGAACATATTTTCACATGCAACAGTAAAGCAAAACAGGAGAAGTGCAAACATTAGCTCCTTTTGAGCACAGAAGTATTTCTTAAAATGAAACTAACTCACAAGGCTCTGCTCTCTGCATATATTTCAGTAATAACAGTAAATGTTTTGAAATAATGCTCCTCTAATAACTTCCTTTTTTGCAAATACTAATTTGGGTTAATTTTCAACAGAACTGGTAATAATGGGTACTGGCAGGTGCAAACACATCATAACATTTGCTCTGACCTTCTCATACTGTGATTTTGGGACACTGGATAAAAAGTAAGACCATGCACAGACTTCTCTTGCAATCAGTTTATACCAATAAAAAAAGTAGAAAATTCCAGAATAAACAGCAGAAGGTTTAGTAGCTGGGGCTGACAAAAACATCCTGTAAGTATTAGTCAAATACTGCAGTCCATGTGGATTAATACAACACAGGTTTACTGAAACCAGCTGTATTAATTACCACCACTTCTTTCTGCCCCAGGACATCCAGACTGGACTCTGAGATTCCCAAGCAGAGGAACGTGGTTTCTGAGCAGCTTTATGCAACTACCAAATCTCACCTGTTACAAGCAACAAGCAAGTCTGAGATGTGTATTCTAAACAAGAAATTCCATTAAACCTTCTTTAAACAGAAAGAGGCTTTTTACACACAGCTGCTTTGAAACCATTACTTTCAGCGGTCACAAAAATTGACTGCTATGAGTTTAAGTAATAAAAAATATTATTGCATTTAGATTTTTAAATTAACTCAGTAATATTTAAATAACAAAATTACTAATTGTGCCTCAGTAGTAAGAGAAGCAATCTCTACCTGTGTTATTTTTGGCAGGCTTTTCAAGGCAAAGGAATGAGTCAGCTTTTTCCTGTAGCTTATGTTATACTTGCTGGCATCTCCCCAGCTTTGCAAGTCTCAAAAGTATTTCCAAGTGCTAGACGTGAAGTTACACCCACAAAGTTTACACAGAATGACAACATTTGTCCCCATCGTGGTTAAAATTTAACCAAAAACTGTAATTGAACTACAATGAAATGTCTTCTATGCATTCTGCTTTATTTCAGCTTGCTTTCTTTACAACAAATATACTTCATGAAAAGCTGCAAAACAATAGAATTGCTAATAAAGCAAAAAATTAACATTTCATCAAAAAATGCCACATGAATACATTCATACAGATGATTCACTTCATCAGCAAGAGAGCACGCGTTGAAATAGTTTACAATTAACACTCTAGATGTGGTTTCCCATTTCTCCCTACATCTTTGGTGGCTTCAGCAGATTTTTTCCTGTCACTCCTACAACATGCCTGAATGCATTAGGAAGCCTTTCAACAGTGGAGATATACTTCTAAAATTCTGAGGAAAAAAAATCCCTACATTTTGCACAGTTCCTTAATTTTTATATCATCACTGCTTAATTCCCCAAATAAAGTGCAATGGAAATAAAAAATTCATAACTGAACGTGTTTTCCTGGCATAGTGAAAGTGAAGAACAAGTACAGATTTCTAAGTAGATTAAGGATCAGCATGTACCTGAGTTGACTCTAGTTCAGCAGGAATAATGGAAAACAAGCTACTCTCAACGATCCACTCAAAACTCATTCACATAGAAAGGGAAAGTAGCCCAGGAGGGGCCTGCTACTTTGACACACATACAAGTACCTTGGTCTTAGTCATTAATGTCACAACTTTGTCACTAATGCTGCCTGACCTTCTAAAGGAAAGGAATGCTTATGCTGAATACCAAAACTTATTTAATTACTCCTTAAAATGTTAATAGATAGAAAGCAGGAGAGTCAGATAAACCACTTGATATGAATATTGGAAAATGTCCTGAACTCCCATATTTTTACCCCTCTCCTAGTTATTTTATGTAAATTTGAATGGCAACACTAAAATGCAAAGTTCAGGGATAAGCTACCTCATGACAATATAGTTTTTGTTCAGTCTTACAAAAAAAAAAAAAAAGGTGGGTTTTTTTTAGTCATTCATTCTACTAGCATACTAGCTCTTAAGAAGTACTACCAAGGAAAAAATTTCAGGACACAACAACTCAGGACACAAAAATTCATAGAGGTACTGCCAAAAGCCTAAGGCCCCTTCACTGAAAAGCCATAATAACATGAAATATCAACAGTGTTCCAATGACTCCGGCTGCAGTCAGCCAACTGCCTAATCACTAATCCATAATAAAAACACAATTATGCAAGATTTAGCTTAAAAGTTTGGAAAGCAGAAAATCCCAAGATGAAGTATGCAACCTGCAAGTTGTCTCAGTATTCCTCCAACAGCCTGTGCTGTACTGCTGGAGGGGCAGCAACCCAGGGCTTCCAGGACAGGCTAAGGAGAGTTTATTTAAATAAAACTAGAAACTGTTCAGAAATTTAACAGTAGTTTAAGTAAATCCATTTTTAAGACACTCTGCTTTGAAAGTCTGATGGCTCTAAACAGCTCCTAGCTTTTGTGGTAAAATTTTTCACAAGTAAGGTTCACTTGCAAAATAGCCATAGCATTGGCACAGATGCTGGTTCTTAAATAATCCACTTAATTTTTCTCCTACTCACACAGTCCCAACGTGACTCAATGACAGACTAAACACTTGTCAAACACATGTTTATAAGATGTGTGCAATTTTTAGCTCAACTAGTCACAGGGTAATAAACTACAGATACCTCATACCAGACGATTCACTATTAGTATATTCTAGAAATTTGTTCTGAAATTTGAATGTCTCAGGACAAATGAATGCTTAAGCAATCTTCATAGAAACTACCAATACAGAGGTAGCATCTCTAAAAAAAGTATTTGTAAAAACTAAGGTAGGTGGGTGATGCATCCATAGAGCTCCAGCAGTACTATCAGGCACTACTGGGATCTCAGGTGCTGCTTTTTGTTTATTCTCAGAACACAGAATTCTCTGTAAAAAGAAACCAGAGTCTTTTATCATGGACAGAAATCTAAATTTATTAGTCCCAGTGCTTGTTTGATCACTACACAAGAAAAACTTCAGGTTATTTCTTAAGTAACTAAAAATACTTAAGTAACTAAAAACCTAAATTACTTAAGTAACTAAATTCCATCTGTTATTTGAAAAGGAGAGACAGAATTTACATTTTACTTTACAATATTGCCAGGAAAGCTCTACCTAAAAATCTTCTCCACTCTCTTTCTGGTCAGAAAGAGAACTAAAATTTCATATACACCATCACAGCAACAAAACATAGCCATAAAGCACATAATCACAACCCCTTTGTTACCCTCACATGAATAAAGCAGGTTTTTGGGGGTTGTTTTGAGGGTTTTCTTAAACGGATGAATGTGCATACAGCTATGTGGGAAGCCCTACCATGATTACAACTGCCTACAGACCTACACATTTCATATAATCTTCCATGAAAAAACCACATTAAAAAGAAATGTGTTTTACCAAAGATTAAGAAATTTGAAAATAAGCAAAACCAAAGATTTTAATACTATTTTTAAGAATCAACAAGTCTTCTGCACTACCACCCAGCTGCACAAAATACATAGCATACATTTGAGCTTACCCAAAGACACAGAAATATCACTTTGAAAGCTGCAAAAAGCGGGAAATACAGAGAATGAGAAATACAACAATTTTAGCAAGCAGGAACCTCTAATTTAACAGAAAATACAGTAAAGATTTCCAAAGGGGATTTCTATAGTCCTCTGTAAAAGACAAGTTCACATACAATTGTGTCCTACTAGGAGAGATTAATGCTGCAGTTGAACACAGCACAAAAAAACCGGCAACTCCTGAATTTCCTGGAGAACAGGCACCATGCCCATGGGATGCCTGCACCAGTGAGATGCCCATCCACCAACACTCCTTGGGATTATTTAGCTCAGGGCTTCCTTCTTCCTTCCCTCTGCTGGCAGCAGGGCTGTGAATGCTGGACAGGCTCCTCACTGTAGTAACAGTGAGTATGAACCTGCTCAGCTAACAAGATCATGTTCCACAGGACACCAAGATCCACAGAGAACACCTGTCTAAGAAAACTTTAAATGCTCCTTAAAAAAAAAAAAAGGGATACAAACCTCTGCTTCCAGTAGGCAGATGTGACTGCTCATTTGACTACAGGTAGAATGGTATTAATACACAGACAAGCCTGTGTTCCTAACAGTGAAAATCCCTCAGATCTAGTCCTAATGAGAGGAATACACCCGGAACCTCTCACTGGTCCCACAGTGAGTGCTGTCACATATGTGCCATATTCAGTATGCAATTCTAAAGTAAAGAAAACAGCAGGTCAGCAATACAAGATAAAAGGGCCAGTGTGATGAACACCATCACCATAAAGTGCAGTCCTGGTTCCCAGCCACTGAAACACAGCCTGCCTGCAATGCAACAGAAGAGCTGCTGAACACACGACATAAACATACACTGAACACTGCCCCACATTTAAGGAAAAGAAAGGGCCGTGTGCCAAACTCAAATTAATCACCTAGTTTCTGGAGGCAGACTAATTGAAATCAGTCAAAATAACAGAGAGACATCACACCAAAGCTGTAGCAGGGCAAACCAAAGAGAAACAGAGACAAAAGACAATGTTAGTGTACCAGTTCCACCACCTCCTACTGAAATTTGCTACACCTTGTAACACCTTGTTACTGGTTAGAGCACAGTAAGAGATACAAATAACAGATTGCTGACAACTGTCAAGAGCCCATTTTTTGTCATTCCCACCTAAATGGGCACCTCCAAGAGAAATTAAATATTGCCAAGTCCTACCTGATTTTTCTCAGTTCAATTTTTTTTTGTCTTTTCAATTACTTTTTTCCAAAAGACATTACATAGATGTAAATACACATATAAAAAATTGGTACTTTAAGTAAAAAAAAAAAACAAAAAAACACCTGTCTGACAAATACTATTTCCCAAGAAGTTTACAAGCAAGATGCAAAAAAACCTCCATCTGTCTAAGTTAGCCATTTAAAATTAAAAGTTCTGCTTGAGAGTTGAAGCTTTATAAAAACAGATGCTCAAAATATACAATTTTTCCTTCCAAGATAGAGAATCACTTCTTGTCAGGTGATTCCTGGAACCTGAGTATGAAAGGAACTGAAAGTCATCCCATCTCCAGGTGCACTAAACTGGAGTTTTATTGAAGTTGTACTGTGCTTTGATCCTCTACCAGAATGTAGAATAATCAAGCCAAGTATAGCAGGAAGACATAAATAAAATTTTGAAAATAAAAAAAAGGGGATGATATATATATATATATATATAATCATTATACACACATTTACAAGTAAAGTGAATATAGGGTAATAAATGCCCCTCTCTCCCTGTTATTTCGATGACATTTATTTTCTCCTTAAAGCAAAGCACCTATATGACAATGTCTCTTGGAAAAGACATGAAATAAAAACAATTTTAAGCTAGGGAATAAGAGTAACAACAGAAATGGCAATCCTGGAAAAAGCAGAAAATTAAGTGTGGTGAATCCTGCTTTTCATTCAAAAATTCTGTTCTGGTTAACAGTACAGAATATAAAGTCATGCTGCATATGAAGGACTTGAATTTTTCATTGAATCTGTGTAAGGTAGAGCACACCACTTCACTTTCATGCACAGATTCAAGCACTGAATCTCAAGAGAGCAAAGAGCTCTCTCCTGTGTAATAACCTCACATATACAAAGGTCCACACTGCATAAGGTCAAGTCACCAATGGGTGATTTTCCTTTAAAAACGTACCATCATCAGAAACATTTCAACAGACACAGAGTTAGGATCTTTCACACTTTATTTTTGTTGTTTTTACACAAAGTTTAAGATATATTTATCTGTCATTCTTACCTTCACATGCCAAAAGAGAAGGTCAGAGTCTAAACGGACAAGCTATGAAATCATCAGACTTTACAATAGACAGAAATGCCTAACTTCTGCTTCCTCAGATGGTAAAAATTACTGTAAATTAATAGAGCTGAAAGAAATGAGACTCAGGAAATAACATATCAGCAACCTTGGGAGGCTTAAGAGAGCTGGATCCATTTATAGCAGAATGCCTGAAGAGATCATTTATATATTATCTATGTTGATCTTCTGTATCTCACAGAACATCTGAAACATTTCGTCGCCCAGCCTATAATAAGCCCTGTAATTAGGCTACAGTGTTCTAACACAGAAAAACCCTAAGCTGCTCTACATGCAGCAGACCACCACCAAGGCTAAATCTTATGCAGCAGAGGGGAAATAATTATTGGCAAAATTAGGCTTCATGATCCCACCAAGCAATTTTTACACTGTTGCTACGTATGAATTCCTCTGCAGCACTCTTGTGACCAATTTTATTTTCAGCACTTGAACAAAGCCAAGCGACCAAACATTTATGAAAGACAGCTTCCCATACTGCTTCAAGCAGCTACTGCAAAACATATACAACTGCTTTGAACACTATAAAACATACACAACTCTGAGACATTTAAATCCAGTTTATTTAGTACCAAACTCAAGATAAATTAGAGGCAGTTTATATTGTCTTAGAGTATCCCATATAGAGGATTAGAGATGAAGACTTCTAACTGGGGGTAAGTAATCTTTTAAAGTTCAAAAATAGGAAGCTGATGTTTCAGTTCCAAACTGAAAAGAAAAATGAATTCTGTTTAACTCCTAGCAAAAAACAAAAGTGACCATTAGAAAAACTAAACCAAGAAAGGAGAACCTTACAGTTATCACAGGTTTAGCTTTGTTTAAAGGTAAAACCAAATGTCCAAAAGATACAGAACATAGAAACAATAATAGAAAAGACACTGGTGACATGACATTTTAACTCCTAATACTAAATTCTAGCAAGACCAGGGGAAAAAAATTCAGGGACAAAGTAGGCAGCAGAATACTTCTTCAGTGCAAACGAAGTAATCCTTAGAAAACACAATCCCTACACAAACACGTAGTAGTTGTAGCACACTGTAAGAAACTTGTTTTTTGAACTTCACCTCTGCTGTCTCTGTGCATTCTGATGTACTTCTCTGTTAGCCCATGTCAGTGCCTACTTCCCTGTTTCTGTTTGGATCCTTCTGCTTTCCAGTTCAGCAGGGCTCCTTCTTTTGGTTGTTTTGGCTGAAGTTCCAGAGAAATAACAACGCCCTTGAGCTGAGTGTCAGAGAGTTCAAGAAGCAACAGGTGCCCAAGGGAATCTTCAGCCTGGGTCTTTAGCACTGCCTCTGATAATGCAAGACTTTTTTTCCCAAACAGCAACATGGAATTGAGATACAGACAGGCTGAGTGAAATGTAAGAGTAAACAATCTCTTTGAGACAAGAACTTAGGGTTTTGGTTTTTCCCCCTTTTACTGTAGGAGTGCCCCTGAACTTTGTTTGATGACATCCTAATGGGATTTGCTTAGCTTTCTACTTATTAGCCTGGGTGCGTCACAAAATATTTCCTCATGGAGTACTGACTTCTGATTTTACTTCCAACATCATGGAAGTGAAGGAATCGACATTTAAAAGCCTCTGAATCAGATGCACACAACAAAGTGAAATTAGAAAAAACAGAAATTGTGTTCTTCCCATTTGCCAACACTGGGGGCAGAGGAGCCCTTACCAAAATCATCATTACTTCACTACTGTCTTCATGAACTGTGAACCAAGTTCTTCAAATCTGGCTTTCCTTAGAAATCAAAAAAAAATTTGCTCTGAGTTGAACAACACATTTAGTGCCAAACGAAAGGATTTCTTTAATTTTTCATCTCAGCGAAAAAAACCCCAAGACCTTTTGCTTGAATTAAAACAAACCCTCCCCAATTTCTAGGCACTGAATCTGTATTTGACTACTCAATCTAGGATACAAAAAAACCCAACACAAACAAACAAACAAACAACAAAAAAAAAACCAAAACCAAAAACCCACCACACGTGGATCATACACTTTTAATTCCAAAATAAAAAATGCTACATTTCTCATAAGTCATGAGCCTTTGCTCAAGTTCTTTTGAAATGCTAAAAACCCTTGCCTAACAGAGATATTTGATTCTGTCTCACCCCAGGAACTCCTTTTCTTCAATCTTCTCTTCCTTCATTCTTCTGTTTCTACCTCCTTGTTAGATTAGCAGGATTTGGCTTTCACTCACTTTTTTACAAGAAGACTGCTTTTAATAAAAATGAGACAGTGTCCTATTAATGACAGACCCTTAGGGCATCTCCTTCACTTACAGTCTCCTCAATATTATTTTTTTAATTCTACAACTTACCATTTCCTTTTCATACACATTCCTCTCATTCATCTTCTGCCTAGTTTCAAAAACTCAAGTACCTCTTGCATTCCTAATTTTCTACCCTTTCTTACTTTCCCTATGCCTTTTTTAAGCTTGTACATTTGTTATTACTTCTTTCCTCTCTATATTCTACTTCTAGATCATCTAGTAATCACTAATAAAATTAAGTATTTCAAGGTGTTCTTGAAGCTTTAGAAATTTCACTCTGCTTTTTGCTCATTCTGGAGTCTCAGAAGAGACTTATATCTTCTGACCATTTTTCATGGCAGTTCTCCCATTCAACCCAACCTGTTGAGCATTTATTGTAATGCACACAATTTACAAATCCCCCAAAACCACATCCAACAAATCCAACGGATTGTATTGGGAACTTCACAACCTGAACAGCATAAGGCTGTTATAATAAACCAATAAACACTGTGTTCCAATAAACACTTCAATTTTCGAAAGAGCTCATGCCATGTCACTACAAACTACTATGACAAAAGATGTTTTAACTCCATCACTCAGCACACATCTGGGTTTTTCTGTTTGAAGCCACTGATGACAGACACTCCCTTTTGCTCACTGGCGTCTCACCCTTGCTTATACCTTGACATGTTGCAAAATAAAGACTCTGCGTGCATTTTAACACGTAGTTTCAAGTGCTGGGAGTTTGTACTGCTTTTTTACAAGAGGTTACAGTTGAAACTATATCCACAGCCAACTATGGAAATCTAATTTTTTTAATAATAACTTCCTGATATTTTGGACTGGTCCAAAGGTCATGCATTTGGAAAAGAGAAAAAATTGAAAAAAAGGAGGAAATCAAATATTTTACAGTTTAAAGGAAGATCACTTGCTTTTAAATTAAGTTTGTTGTAGTTTACACTTCTAAACCTTAAGAAACTGGACTAATAATTTCTTTATTTACTAATCCTACGAAGATTCCTAAAATACCTAAGACCATTTTGCTTGGTTTTATTGGTTTCCTCCTACATGTCTGCACATTGAATCTTGTTGCAAAATAGATGAGAGGTTTTTTCAGGATGAGTATTTGTTGGGTTTTTTGTTTGTACTTAATGGTGTCTGAAGAGCACCAAATCCAAATAAAGTTATGGCTTTAATCATTCTGCACAACCACCAACAATTGAAGAGCAACAATCCTAATTTTAAATTAAAAGCACATGAAAATTTGAGATGGTTGTTTTACCTTCCATTTCTTCCACAGGAACCTAAATCCTCAAAAATCCATGTGTGTACACACAGGTTTTCTTCTAAAAACACTACCCTTCCTAATACTTCTTACAAAATGAAGCCAAAAGGAAACTAAACACAATATGAAACATGGCTTTAGAGGACAAGAAAGAAATGAAAAAAGCCAGAAGACAATCAGGGCAGAGCAGGGTTTGTACAACTCAGGGTCACGTTTACTTGGAGATGAGGCTTTAACAGACCAGAAAGAGTCTGAACATAACAACCTGTTTGTCCCAGCCACAAGACATCCCCAAATTTGAAATAAAGCTACCAGCTGTCTCAGCAAGATGCCAGGTCACTGTTATGTGGGGTTGATCTATGAAGTCATTTTCTTAGAATACTTACCACTAAATCCCAGTTATTTTGTTCAAGCAACGTTATAGCTTCATCAATATTTTCAATACCAGTACATGCCTAAAAATAAAAAGAAGCAGTAAACAGAATTAAAAGCATTGATCAAAATCAGGGTATTAGTACTTATAATTCAATTCATTTCAGCAGGATGACAGGAAAGGTATAGGTTTTCCCTTTCTGTTACAAAAGGCTAATCCAGAAATCAGACTTCAAGTTTTAAACATCAAACATTTAGATATAATTCCCTGTTCCACCAGAGGTTCTTGTGTAACCTTGAGCAAGCCACCTAGGGAAGCAAGACCAAGTAGTTATTTGTAAAATTAGGACAATAGTGCTGTCCCATAAAGGCATTTTGAGAATTCTCCCTTCAAAGCTATGAAGCACTCATACTACTTTGAAAGACAAAAAACCTTGAAGTTCTAGCCCTGTACTCTGGCTTTACTTCAAGAAATCTAACACAACAGCATTTTTAAGGTAATGTTAACCCTCATAAAACTGTATTTTGAACTGAGCTTAAGTCCAAACACAAGAGCACCTCTACTCAGCAAATACTGAGATGCAGCAACCTGCTGCTTTTTTTGAGAGCCAGGCCTTTTCAACTAGTCAACTTCAGCAGGCAGAGCATTGCTAGTCATTCTGCCATGTATTTGCTACCATTCACATTGAAGCATATCAGATATATTTCACCAGAAGAGAAAACATGAAACAGTTAAATTTCTTTCTAGAATTTATCTTTCATCCTGACCAAAGCTATGCTCTGTATTTAAACACGTAAGAGGAGTTCAGACTTTTACAAGATATGAAACATGATCGTGTTCCTCCTGCTCTACCATACAGTTATATAAAATGGTGGAACATAAAACTGCATTAAAAAAATAAAAAACCCAAATCATTTAACAGTAATAACACAGAGCTAGATAGCAGCAGCATGCAGATCAGTTTTCCTGATTCCCTTCATGTTGTAAGAGAAGAAGGAGGCTAAGCACAGACTTTTTTCCTTCCAAGACATAAAAAGCCATCAGGTCATGTATTTCCCATGTTCTGACTTTTCTCCCAATTTACAACCATGAAAACAAAAAAAGAAGAACTCAGAGAAATTCAAGGCAAATTTTCTCTTCCTAAATTCAACCCTGAAAAATTCCACACTTAAAAAGCACTACATGCAGTGTGTCAACACAAAACTGACCAGTCTGAAGGATCACAAGATGAAATTATGGAGAATTTTGCCTGCAGAGAAGAGGCAGCAGTTTCTACTGCTACACAGTGCTCTCATGACCACATCTATCCTCTCTGCAACAAGACAAAATTTCCCTCACTTCAGAGCATGCTGTGTTAATGCTGAATTTCACCAACATCACATTGGGAGTGCTGAAAAAATACCACTTTGCTCTTCAGAAGCATCATTTTGCCTTCTTTTCCATTAGTTCTTGAAGTTATTTCTGAAGTTAAAAATGGGACAACACTTCAAAACAAACCCCAACAAATGCTTATACATATGTATACACTTAAGCCAGGTAGGTTTGAAGAGTACAGGGCTTGAGCTTATCATTTCTGAAATCACATGATGGTTCACACTACCATCAACCTGCCACTGGAACTGATGTCAAGAGATTTGCTGCAAAAATCCTGCTTTGAGAAAAAGCTCTGCAGAAGTGACAGTCTCAGATCCTGTTAACATTCAAGTGAAATACACTTAATCTGGTCATTACAGAAATAGTTCCTATTTCTCATTTGTCAGCCCTGCAAAATCTTCATGACCTTTTTAAGAACTACCTTGCATTCCAACCTACAAAAAGAACTTGACCAACAATGTCAAGTCCAACGTCAACAACAACGTTGTTTTCACCCCTGGGCTGTCCAGATGAAGTTGAGGAGATGGTACCTACGATTCAGGATTCAACACTGGTTTCAGTTGTCCCCTCTTTTTATCATTCCTGCAGCTATGCTGACTTGCCACTGTCCTCTCCTAGCCCATACCTACTGCAAATCAATTCAGCTCACTTCGGCATACTCTCATTTTGAGATAAACTAAACAAAATTAGCTTATCCTTCCGCCAGAGCACACAGTGAAAGGAGTTAACTCATCACAGTGAGGGCAGAGTAATTAAACAGCTAATTCACCTGTGTGTCTGCATCCTTCCTGAATCACCTTTCTGGTGATTTACAATGTAAAATAGAAGCCTGGTCTTGGTCACTTAGCAATGCAGAGTCACTGGGTAACAAGAATGGACAGGTGTAAACACCAGCTGAAAACAAAAATCATCAGAATTCTTAATAGCCAAGACAAGCAGTTTTGCTTAAAACCTTTGCATCATTTTTACAGTCCTTTTTAATATTTGATTTTGAGGAGCTCTTAAACTAAGACTTCACTTCCCAGATGAACCATTTTTGCTAGTTGTCAATAAAACAGAAAACAAACATTTCAGAACTGCAACAGGAAAGAATGAGTGCTACTTATCAATGCAACTATAAAATAGACATTCCCAGATCTTCCTCAACACACTGTTAAAGTCAGAGTTGCAGCAAATTAAGATTATTTAGGATCTTATTATATTTCATGATTTCAACATTCAAACATCACATACAACAACATACAAATCCTCTTATCAAGTCAGAAGCCATCAGTGAGACCAAAAACCCCCAGCAACCAAAAATTAAAGCTGTTTCCTTGTACCTGCATCATGTCATGCAAGCTAAATTAAAGAAAATCATCTGGCTTGCATGTCTTTGATTTTTCCCTAAGAAATTAAGCACACAAGACAAGACAGGCAGTATCTTGTGTCTCACTGGCAAGTGTGACGTGACGTCAAAGGCTCTGCAGTGACAGATTAGTCCCAGAACAGCCTGACCTGCTCCTGCCTTTGTTTTCTTTAGGGAAACACACACAGGAAACCGGCAGGTTCTGTGAGCAACAGAATTAACTAAGTCTGGTTCCTCATGGGTTTGCCTCTCATCCCTAATTGCAAGGGCTGATTTAAGCTTTTCCTATAGCTGGAATATTTATAAGACCTTCTTTTAATGGCCTACTTCCCATATTACCTGGATGTATTTTCATCATATTTGGAATAGTTTCATTGGCACAAGTCCAAGGGACACCTGACACCTTAGGGCTCTATGCCTCACTTATCTGGAAAGGTAGACTAGAATTCACAGGGTTTAATTATTAACAATACATAAAGATTTTTTTCCTCATGTTTATTCCGTTTAGTCTACCCAAGCAAGAAACAAACAAAAATTTAATAGGAAAAATAAAGTTAAATTTGTTCAGAAACAGAAGTGAAAAAACCCTCCAAAATATAGCACAGCAGATGAGCTCTAAAAATGCAAAAATACATCTTTGTTACTGAGCAAGTAAAGGGAGGGGCTGAGAAGACTTTTTTATTATTCACAGATTTTTATTCAGCTTTATTTTCATGAGAGACTTGCTTAACAGAAGGCATTAAATATTTTAAAAGAAAATTCCTACCTGAATACTACTAAATCTTGTTTCAATGAACAACCAGCACATCTTCTAAGTCATCAAAAGATGAAAGAAACAAACCACCACAGAAAAGGTGCCCTTGAGGGCTCACTGATTTGTAAACCTTTACACATCAGAAAGAAACCAAAGATTTTTTTTTTGAGGACAAAGAAGAAGAAAAGGTAGAACAAGTTCCTCCTCCTCTTCTCTGCATTTCCTGTAAACCTAGGATATCATTTTCAGCCTTCACAGCAGCTCCAGAGACTCTGCAGTCACTTCTGTGCTTTTCCAGACCACACAAGAGGAAAACGAATGTGAAGATGAGAAAACTATTGTTGTGTGCTGAATACATAATCAGATTCTGAAGATAAAGTTACTGAATGTTAAAACAACTTTCTTAGCATCCTGCTTTTCCAGGGCAGATAAGTGTTTCCACCAGGCAGTTTGAAATTTTCACACAATAAAATTGCAGCGTGCTCTCCAATTTTTTTTCCAGGTAGCTTCATATCCCCACAGTGATGGAGACCTTACCCTTGGAAGGCTTCACAGGTAACCATTAGGGGTCCTATCCTTGCACAGTAACATTAACCTTAATAAAAGAGGCAAAGTAGTTACTGAGGAAATAATTCAATAGGAAAGAAGTTGTGAGGCCAGACAGACTCCAAGGCATTTGAGACAAACCTAGGAGCTGCTTCCAGAAAGCTGTAATGCAGGATGACAGACTGGCTCTTCTAAATCCCTTGCAGGGTGGTCTGACCCCAGCAGCTATAACAGCTGGATCTGGGTTTTGAGACCCTCCGTGACACCCCACCCCAACAGCACAGGCTCCAGCCCACCTCCTCAGCCCAGGGAAGCAGCTGCCTTCCCCATCTGGCAGCAGCTGCTCCCCCAGCACCTGCTGCAGGGATCCAGACAGTTGTTCCATGGCAGAGCTGGAAGGGCCAAGTGCTGCTCCCAGCACAGAGCGGGGCTGTTCCTGCAGCACGGGCTGGGAGAGCAGCCGGCAGCTGCTGAGCCTCACACCCAGCCAGGCACTGCTGCCCCGACAGGCAGAGGCTGCAGCTGCTGCACAGGAGCTGGCAGCAAGTGGCATTTGGCAGCAAGGCAGGATGTCTCTCACCTGTGGCACCACTCCCCTTCTCACCAAGGCAAAATGTGGGAGGCAAAGTATCCAAAAGGCCTCATTTGGCCTAACAGCAGTAGCTGGATATAGAGGACTAAGTCTCAACATTCCTTTTGAACAATTCCCTGTTTCCTTTGGCTACTAACAGTAGCTGCATTTTCTCCAAAAAGGGACCATCTCTAAGCTAACCCAAACTAGGCCTAGAACATTTTGTACAACACGTCCATTAAAACCAGGTAGACAGACAGCTGTGAATTACACTGGCTACCACTTGCTCCTGTAACAGTCAGGTTAAAAAAAAATTTTAAAAAATCTGTAGCTCAGTCCATCATTTCAATGTTTATCCAAAGCTACCATGCCCAAAGAAACAACTGAATGAAGGCACCAAAAGATTCAACAAGATTACCTAGGAAGAAAAGCTTTCAACCCTCTGGGATGTCTCACAATAGCTCAGGAAGTCAGCATTAACACACCTGCAAGTGCCCAGACAGCACCCTAGGAAGTGCTTACTTTTGAAAGCACCAAATAAATTTTCATCACTAGATAGAGCATGGTAACTAGAGTCAACTCTGTTCCATAAAGATATATGAGGTTTTCAAGAGACATAAGAAATACTGGCCAAGAACATATATTGTTAAAAATCAATTCACTATCCCTTGGGTAACTTACCCTTCAAAAGTTGAGAGAGACTAAGAGCAAGAAAAACTCTTTGAATCCAGGCCACAAACCTGCTCAGGACAGCTGAATTACCCAGATCAGCAGCTTAAAAACAGCAAACCACTCAGAGCTGTTCTGAGTAGCATTTGAGATACGGCAAATGATATTACTTATCTCCTTGCATACTTCCTCTGTAATAGAACCAAGATTTACCTTACTGTTTTATTCACCTCTTCAATTACAACCAGACAGTTCACAGACACATTTCAACTCCCTGCCATATCTCCAAAGACAGGGAGTCTACAGCCTCTCTGGGCAGTTTGTTTCAGTGCTTTACCACCTTCACTGAGAATTGTTTTTCCTTATATTTAATTATCATTTCCCAAGCTGTAACCTATATCCTCTGCCTCTCACCCTCAGACTCCAACTCCGAGGGAAATTTGATTCTGTATTGTCTGTTATCACCCACTGTACAACTGAGACAGCAACTAGATCCTCCCATAGCCTTCTCTCCCAGGCTACACAAAGCCAGCTCCCTTAACATCACCTTTCACACAAAAATGCTCCAGCCTCCTCCCTTCCTAGGTAACCCTTCACTGGACTTGCTCTGCTTTCTCAGTGGAGTGACTGATACTGAACACAGCACCCCTGGCAGCAGTGGTCTCACCTGTACAATGGGAAAGAATGCCCTCCCTCAGACTCCTGGAATACTGGTGCAGCCCACTGTGTGGCTACTGCTACTTCTAGAAAAATCCTAAAAAAATTTTCCAAGCGTTCCTAACAAAAATCAGGTTTCTGGATGCAAGATTTTTAAACAGTCCAATCCTGAGTTTCCTCTTTTTAGAGTCAAACATAGTACTTCGCTTCCTTTTCCCATTCATTATGAGGAGAATGGCTCAGTAATCAAGGATAATTACCAAGTCTATAAAGAACCAAGGCTAGCTCCAGATTGTATCTGCTAGAAGTCCACTCAAACCCAGAAAGATTTAGCACACTAATCCACCCACGACACATTAATAAGTCAGAAAATTTTCTTTAAATTCACACATACACTGTTACAACAGTGATTACTTCAAAGCTACTGAAACAAAGTGTAACACTTCTTCCCCCAAACAGGTAAAGTTAAGCCAATATGCCCAGGCAAGCAAGTAAAGGCTTTAGTACCATAATATTGAATTTAAGATGCCTGTGTAGCTCCCTTCTGGGCTATCAAGAGATGCAGCACATTCAGACACTCACAAATGAGATTTTTTTGATACCTCAGTTCTTCTCATCCCAAAGTCCCACCTGTCTCAGGATCACCTCCACAGACTTCATCAGCTACACCCCTCTGTGGCATCCCTGCTCCTTCTAACCTTGCAACAACCCTACCACTCTATCGAGACTGTTCTTAATATGAGTCACCCGTGGTTATTAAATTAACTTTTACTTCTGTTTCAGACAAACACTTAAAAAAAACAACATCCAGGCATATCGACCAAGATATAGACTGAAAGGTCACCTACTGCAAGCATCTAACTGAAGAGATAAGAATGTTTCTCTGGTTTTACATAACTCACAAGACCATCTGGTAAAAATTAAGCAGATTCACCAGCTGTTCATTTAGCAAAAACAAGCTAATTTACTTACCAGCATCAGAAATCAAGAAAGGGTTTTAGGCAAATATGCCAGGATAAAGTTTGCCCAACGCATTTCAACTCCCACACCCAACTATTTACAAGTTTCATCATTCTACTATTAGAGCATCCCCTTAAGCAAAACGAGGGGGGGAGGGAAGGGGGGAGAAGAAAAAAAGAATATTTCTGAAGGTCACAGAAGACATTTCAACCTATAGCTACCAAGCAGACAGGAGTGAACTTTGCCCATGCTCTGAGATGGCTGCAAGCCTTCCAAACAAAGCAAGCTGGGGACAAAGTCTAAACTGGTAGCATGAAGCTCTAACCACTTCTCAGCAGAACTAACTAACTCAGTACCACACTAACCACTTTCAAATGGATTCCAGCAGACTGTGAACTCTCTGAAGACTCTGGAGCAAATTCTGATTCCAGAATACCACGAAGGCAGATCCCTAGGAAGCCCATGAGCTGAGCCAAGACATGAACATAAGCCTCCCAAGCCCAATGCTAACACTGCAGTGTTTAAGCCACACACGTTACATACAAAGAGCAGTGGTCAAACTGAATTAAAAAACAAACCAAAAGTTAGTACCCATTAATTAATACTCTATGCTACCAAACCCATTTGTCTTTCCTTGAGGACTGAAGACAGCCTTTACCCAACAAATACAGAAATGTTTCAGTTAGGATTATCCCAAAGTTTCTGTGTTTGTTTAATACTTTTATTAAGTATGTCAGTGAATGCAAAACCCCAAGATTTCCTGAATCATTTTGCCCTTACAGTATCACATAAGAAAAATTGATGGAAAAAAGAAAGTAATTGTATGGGTCAAACAAGTGCTTGCTGCACATTTGCAGTCATCTCCTTTCTCCTCACTGTCTCAAAAGCAGCAGAACTTTAAAAACAACTCAAGAATAAATAAAAGCCACTTTCTAGATAAGAACACAAAAAGTACTAATCCACAGAAAAGAATATTCTAGTCAGCATTCCACAAACACTCTTTTTTAATTTTTTGTGAAGAACAGGACAGCAAGGAACAGATATATATTCTTCCAAACCTGGAAAAGACACTGGCATGGTTTAACTCCAGCCAGCAGCCAAGCCCCATGGAACTGCTCACTCAGTGAACAGTGGGACCAGGGAGAGAATCAGAAGGGTAAGAGCTGGAAAACTCAGTTGGAGATAAAGACAGTTTAATAGCGAAAGCAAAAGCCACCCACACAAGCAAAGCAAACAAGGAAATAATTCCCTGCTTCCCATGGGCAGGCAGGTGTTCTGCCACCTCCAGGACAACCGGCCCCCACCACATGTAGTGGTTACTTGTGAAGACAACCACCACCACTGAGAAGATCCTCTCTTCCTCTTTCCTCCCCCCACTTTATATACCAAGCATGATGTCACACGGTCTGGAAAATCCCTTTGGTCAGTTTGGGTCCCCTGTTCCAACTGTGTCTCCTCCCAGCTTCCTGTGCACCCCCAGCCCCCTCCCCAGTGTAGCAGTACAAGAAGGAGAAAAGGCCTTGGCTCTGTGCAAACCCTGCTCAGCAGTAACAAAAACATCTCCTTATTATCAGCTCTGTGCTCAGCACAAATCCAAGGCAGAGCCCCGTAACAGTCACTGGGAAGAAAATTAACTCTACCCCAGCCAAAACCAACAGGCATCCAGAGCAGAGAAACAGAAGCACATTCAAACTCCAAGCAGAGGTCATACCAACAGCACAGGCCAACAAACAACAGTTTTCTAAAGACATTTAAATTATATAAGCTTTTAAAAGCATCAGGACAAGAAAGCCTGACAGTAAGTCAGTGGGACCAAAGGAAGAAAATACTGGAGAAGTATTCAAAGAAGGCAAAGGTTTATCAGAAAAGCTACATGAATTCTGTGCACTGATACCCTCTGCTGAGGAACTTCGGGACCATCCTGTAACACAGCTGATCTCTACAGAAAAAACTCTCATCCTAAAACACCATCAGAGACAAACAGAACAAACCACTAGACTTGTGAGAGTCCCCAAAACTTTAGAGGAACTCAAATACAAGTTTTTCACAAGACTACTCTTTAAATCAGCCTTGATTAAAGCTGAAATCAACACCCACATTTCCACAGTGCTA
>VXBB01016993.1:2215245-2248051 GCA_013399915.1 Illadopsis cleaveri | reverse complement strand
CTGCTGCGGCGGGCTCTCCTCTCCCAGCCCCGCGTCCAGGGATGCAGAAGCATCTTCTCCCACCGCAGCACATGTAGAAGGCAAAACCAAGCAGGTGGTCTTCAGGTTTCCTTAAAAAAATGGGTAGCAAGGTGTATCTCCCAGCCGAAGCTTTTCATGACCTTGTGTTACATTTTAAAATCGGACAGGCGAGACGGGGGGAGGGAAAATCTACGCTTCTTGGCTTCTGTGTCACAGAGGCGAGAAAATTATCTTCGGATGTAAAGTACATGACACATTTCTGAGAGCCAGATGTGCCAAGCCTGATTCTGACGCCTTAATTTACAGAGCTCCACTCGGAAAAAAAAATAATTCACTTCTGCCATGGCTCTGAGTGGTAAAATGGCTTCTGCGTTTTGAAGAAGCACTAAATACAAATCACCAGGGACATTTTACAGTGTCAAAGGTTCCTGATTGTCATTTTGTACTTTTCCCCCGTTTGAATTACCTTTCAGCACAGTATCAGTTGTAATTGTGCGAAGTTCAGCTTAAGGATCTACGAGAAAGAGAACTCTCCTATGTTGGATACTTCAGAATAACCTTGACCTTTGATTAGTGCTTATCCTACAAGATAAGTCATGCAGGGAAAGCAGGGAATTGGGCAAGGCACCTGCAAAAGCACAAATGAAATGGCTCTATTTTTAAACTAGTGTTAAAATGGCTTCTGAATCTGACAAAACAAGGGGCACTCAGGGGCTAAAACACAAAATCTAGAGCTCGGTGACAAATTTCAGTTTAACACACACAGGACCCCGAGCCAATTTCCTCATCCCCAGATAGATTTTGTGCCGTTGGTGCAACCAGACTCAAACTGCCAGAAAGGGTAAATTCCCTCTGAAAGAAACTGAATCAGCCAAAAGTATAATCAGCTTTTCAGGGAAGTACAAGTCCACTGAACCATGTTTCCAGTTGCATTTCTTTGTTCCTCTGTAACTGTTTTCTGGTATTTGTAGCAGTAATTATAAGGGCCACTAGCATTTATGAATCCTTTAAATTTAAAAAGTCTAATTCTAGGTAGGAAGCTTGAAAGATTTTCTTCACAATGCAGCCACTAAAAGGTTAAAGTCGATTCACAGCTCCTGTGAAAGTTTTCCTTCAGCAGATAGTGCCTATCAAGATGGTCTTTCTTTCTCCTGTTACACCCTGAGAGCAGAAAACGGGGCAACATTTATATTGCAACACAGCCCTCTTCACTCCTCAATATTAAGATTATTACCAGCACAATGATATTTTAAGGAACACTTTTATACACGGAGCTAATGAACATTTAAGGGAAAAGATACACAGCACAAACCACAATAAAATGCGATGCCTTGTAGGAACACTGAGTATTCAAAAGTTTTTCAGGGTTTGACCTTAATGAAACACAAGAGCAGTCCTGGGTACAGATCACATTTATATGCGGAGTATATTGCAGGCCGGAATGAGGGCTTCTGCTAAAGTTAATTGTAATTTTCTGGTGAGGGAGGATCGCATGTTCAGGCCCGAAGTTATTAACATCTATTCTGATGGAAATAGGGACACTGGGATACACTTTGTCAAATCAAAAAGAGTACTTTCTGCTTCAGATATGTTACCCTAGAGGTGACGTACCACTATTTGAAAATCTGCACTTCCAAATCAGGCATGCCAGCATGGGACTGAATTGATCAGTCAGGAACTTTTGCTTGCATCTACTAATGCTGGAGAACAGGCAGAGGAGATTTTCAGTCCACACTAGCTGGAATATACACAGGCCTGGAAACCAAGTTAATTGTAAATGCTTCCTGCAGAATGGACTTTTAAAAAATTTCTGAAAGGAGAAGTACACTCTGCTAGAAAAAGCAGTTTTTTCTCTGTACATAACATAGTCCTTGAGGGTGTGACTGTAGGTACACAAACAAAGCTGTATTTAATGTCTCTAAGAGAATTTTATAGAGAACATCTGTTAAACAGAGAAGTGTATTTGTTTCATGAGCACTGTAACATTTAGTAATATCACCTCCTTGCACCAACACGTATGCTTTAAAATAGTGTGATGTCTGTGGATTTTTAAGATGTAATTTCTTTTAACTCCTGTAAAATAAGGGCTGTAGACAAAGAGCTGTGCTACACTTTACCTGATACAATCCAGCAGTGTATACATGTACTGCAGAGAACAACAATCTCCTTCCTGTACGAGCATTTTAATTTATGGAAACATACTGTTTTGTGTAAAGAAGGTAGTAGATAATTAACAGTATTCATTTAATCTAATTATAGGCCTCTGAGGCAAAAAGCTGACACTTTTCATTGTGGTATATTCAGGGAAGTTAATTGAAACAACATTGCAGCCACAAGGCATAATATGCCCATGGTATATTTGATACTAATTCTTTTCTCAAAAATGGGACGAATCTGATGCTCGCTAGAGATAAGAATTGCTGTTACTCACTCGAGTAAGGAAAGTCTGGCAAACCTCATTATGCAATGCTGCAGTGCACTGCAATATCTCTGCAATTCCAGAGCTAACCACAGACAACTTAATTTGCCAAATTGTGAGACGATTTTGTAATGTACACAAGTATCTACTACAAATTAAGAAAAGATTGAACACATTTTGAGCTGGGACGTAGGTCAGAATTTGAACAGAGATCTGCCTCAAGAAGCAGTAGGTCAATGTACCAACTTTAAGCTCTGTTTAATCTTTAGGAGGAACCAAGCAGTAACAGTAACTTTACCCCTAGGAGTTGTTATTAGAAGTGTAGTTTGTGGATTTAAGCTATCAGTATGAAAACAGATAAACAGAGAGCAAATCAACACTTGCAGATCCCAGGTATATATAAAAAAATTATATCAGACCATGTGCAGAGTAATTCTTTCTATCATTGGATACACACCAACAACTCAACAACTCAATCTTCTGACAGCAGTGCTGCTTTCATTCTCAAAAGGAAAGTAAAGCTCAGTTCTGCAAAGCTTGCCTTCAGCTTGCAGAAAATGTGACAGACCGAACATGCTGTTTGTGGGGAAGCATTTGCCATTCATATTAAAAAACCTGGAATTTCTTTAACATAAATGGCAAATGCTTGCAAGCCGAATCACCATGGTAGGGGCAGATTTCAATGTTTCCTCCTGTTTTGCCACTGGAGGGGTAGAACTGGTGTCTCTGCAGCTCCAGCAGTACCACAGGGCAGGACACCTCCCCCTCCCCTCCCTGGCTGCTGCACAGTGACCTCAACCCCTGCTTTGCCTGTGGGCAGCACCCAGCCCTTTCCCACTCTCTGCTCCTGGATCTCCTGGCTGGTGGGAGGTAAAATTGCCAAGGCTGTGCTGCTGACCCCTGTGATGAATTACACACAATGCACTGGGGATGGAGCAAGCCCTCTTAGAGGACAAACACCGACTGTGAAAGGCCATCAAGCTGAATGTGAGGCCTTGCTTTGCTCTGCCAGTGAGAGACACTGCTGGCAGCCCTACCCATCATTTCAAAATTCCTTGTAGCATTTTCAAATGTGTTTTGCAGAAATACTTTTTACCGTGGTTAAAAAAAGCCGTATATTGTACTTTAGGCACTTGAATGTTTGTTAACAAAAACAGAGAGAGGAAGCCTGAAAAATAAACAGATAATGACATGCGGTCACCTTAACTCCAGGGCTCTGGCTCAAGAGATCCAGAATATGCGATAAAGATCTCTAACAAGAAAAGAAAATGTGGCTATAGATGTTAGTCATACCTGATTCCTGTTCCTATACCATTACAGATAAAACACAATTTGCATCTATGTCTGACTCAGAAGATCAGCCTATTCTCAGAGTTCAGTCTGTACTCACACCCCTTCTTTCCCTTGATGCTCTTTCTTCTGCCTGGCTCCTGCCTTCTCTTTCTCCTCTGTGCTGTTTTAAGGTAACTCCCAGCTCCTTCTCTTCTACACTGTTTATCCATCTCTCTATTCCCTGGCTCCTGCCCTCTTACACACTTCACACTCTATTTTCATCTCCTAGTTTCCCTTGCTTCAGCTGCACATCCAGCCTCTTATTTTTTCTTAATTATTTCCTCTGGCATCTTATCTTTATCTCCATGATGCTTATTAACCTCCTTACCCAATATATCATACCTTTTCCCATGGCATAGCAGGATTTCTTTATGTAAATATGTATAATTTTTTTTTTTTTTCCCTTAATCATGCAGAACTGCTTCCACAACTGGTTTCTGTCCATGATGTCCTGGGAGAATTATTACTGGTCAGCAGTAGTTGTCTCCTTGGACTCTACTGTCTTCATCTCCTCCTTCCTCTCACTTTCTGCTCCCTCGTTGCAGGCCTCCTCCCAAACTCTTTCTTCTTTGTGACCCATCCTCCTTTTCCCTGCAGCAGCAGGAGAAAGGGAGGTGGTGCACACAGGAGAGGCACCCAGATCTCCCAGGAAGGGAGGAGCACTCGTGGTCCCCACTGCCTTGGGCACAGACTGTGCTCTGAACATGGAGTGTGCTCAGTCAGCTTGGGCTGGCCTTTGGGAAATTCAGCAAAATTACTAAAGTGAATGACCCTTAACCAATTACATGAAAACTGTGATAATTAAAAAAAATAATTTTTTTTTTTTGAGTCTTTTACCTTTTCTTACATTTGCATGCACATCTGTGAAACCACAGCAGTGGTGCTGCCAAATTCCAAGTTGCTGCTTAAAAGGTGCATGAATGAAAGTAGATCAGTGATGGTGTTGCATTTCAAATTCCTTCTGCAATGGGGACACCAACACATCTGAATGAAGGAAGCAAGCAGATTATTCTTTTTTAATATGGGCAAAATATTTTTTTAACCTTGTTCTTGAAAATTACTACAGTGGTTTAGCTGGCAACTGTCAAAAATTAAACCTGAGGCAGATGCTTGGCTTGGAAAATACCAGCCCAAACAGTGACAAGCAACTGAAAACAAGATGTTATTATGAAGTGCTGGACAAGGTTAAGCAGAGCAGTGGAAGACTTTTAAGTGACCTGCATAAAAACTTAGTTGAAATAAGCAGAATTCAGTCAGATTTCACCTTTTTGGGTGAAGATATTTCCTCTGAAAATAAAAATGAAAATAAAGGAGAATAAATCCAGAGTGTTCTGATGTGAAGAGGGAGAGGGGCGTGTGCCCAATTGAGACTGGGAGCACTGTAGTTGAGGACTGGATCATTCTCTTTGGCAACAAAACCAACTTTAAAGATCTATGAAAGTGCAGAAATAAATAATCCAAAAGGATTCTGTGAAGATGAAATTTTATAGAGACAGCAGAGTGAAGGAGGAAAGGAATTGCTTCTGGTGGGATAATGTCAATGCAACAGAAAGGGAAGTCCAAATATTTTGTCAGCTTTGTGGTTCCTAAATATCCTCATCAGTGCAGTTTACCATCACAATCCCCAGGGAAAGCATCATCTAAGAGTCCTCCAAAGTGCTCCACATCTCCCACAGTTGATTGTTTGCCTTCTATGAAAACTGAGGCAGCTCAGGAGCTGCTCCCTGTGTTGAAAGCTCCGTTCCACAGCAGAGCGGTGGCAGTGGGAGCGGTGGCAGGGAGAGCAGCTGAGGTGTGACCTGTTCCAGCCCTGTGCCTGACACGTTCCACTGCCTCCCTGCCAGACACTTCCAGAGCAGGTTCACAGCAAGAGTTACAGCAATTACCACCCAGTGCTGTTTGGCACCAAAAACTGTCATCCCATTCCTCTGCTAGGGATGAAAGTAAGAGTCACAGAAGCCCTTTCTAATGTACAATGAACTGCCTGTTAATTTGCAAGTACAAATGGTTTCTGTCTATAAAATTAATACTTTTAAATACTTTTAGCAGATTTAGTGGGTTCTCTGACACTTGACTGTACCATTGCCTAAAAGATATGTTCTTGCTTCAAAAGACATTAATTCAGGAAGTTCTATGGCTTTTGTTTTGCAGGAAGCCAGAGGAGGTGAAAATGTTGGTCCCTTTGGCCATCTCATCTCCATTAGTCTGTTTGTCCAGGATCTTAATAGCAAAACTACACTACATGCTGTAAACTTTCTCTGCAGTTAAAATATTCTGAAATATCTTGCACAGACTGTGTTTGAAAATTTTTCATTCCATTTAAGCAAAATGCTTTATGTTAATGGTCATGATTATCCAAATTAGGGTCAAAATGGTGATCTGTGATAACACTGAAGATCAGTATGAAATTAAAACTACTCTAATTAAAAAAAAATAAATCTGTTCTCATAAACAGAAAGTTGAAAATTTTTGCTGGGTGCTGTTGTTTGGCACACAAATTCTTTTGCCTTTCTAAAATATGCCTGTGTTTGTTATGTTTAGATTTCTTTTTTGGATTTAATACTAGGCCTGCTCTGGCAGTGTGGCAGTGTTCAGTTCTGGGACCACTGCAACACTTACACAATGTACCTGACTCTTGAAGGTTTCTTATGCTCAGCACATTCTTCCTTCTGATACAATTGCCCTTTTCTTAAAAAAAAAAAAAAAAAAAAAAAAAAAAAAAAAAAAACCCACCCCAGGAAAAATTTAAGTTTANTCCCTTTTCTTAAAAAAAAAAAAAAAAAAAACAACAACAAAAAAAACCCACCACAGGAAAAATTTAAGTTTAAGGAGAGCAGAAAACTTGGCCTAACAACATGATCTAACGAACCACAAAGCAGCTTTCAAAGAGAAAAAGTAGCAGGAAGTTCTTTCATACCGGGTATTAAAAATAGACTGCACCAAGTCCTGGAATGCACACGGCAGTTATGTAATGACTTTTCAGTGACATGCATTAGGAAATATTCTCAGTACATGTTTTTCCTTCCTAACACCCAGTTTACTTCTCTGAAGTTTGGAAATTCTTCACATGGATGTTTCTAAGAAGTCTAAAATTATAATGTTCATTTGAATAACCTATCAATTAGCCAGCCACATAATGACAACATCTAATGGTACAATTGAAGTATTTGAATTTAATATACCATTTTCATAATGATACAATATGAAACACACGATGGAATCCAAGTTTTTTTTCCCCCCACAAGTTAGGCTTAATTTATTTTTGGCAATGTAATGATTTTGCACTGGAGACACTAACAGAGAAAAATCATTTTGGGTACATATCATAAATACTGAGAACACCCGCTTCCTTGGAGCACAGAGAACTCTCCCAAACATTTCAAAAAAGGTTTCTATGCTATTGGGTACTTTCCATAAATGGAAAGACTGAGGGGAGGCAGAACAGCTCTATCTAGTTTCTACCATGCTGAGGAAACTAAATGGCAAATTATTTTGGAGAATGCCTTCCTCAGACTTTTCCTTAGAAATTTCCCACAGGTCTAGGCTCTGGATCTTTGCAGTATAATTTGAGAAGGTAATTAAGGAGTTAGAAAACAGTTGAACTCTAACTTCTGGGTTTTCACAGTTGTATTGTTTTCTTGAATTACTCAATGTTCTGCAACATCCTCTGCCTATAGCAAGAGTACACAAGGAAGGCAGCATTACCTTCTTGTTTGCCCATAACCTTTTCTGCCTTTTCTGTTAAAAACCACACACCCTCCCACGGCCTCTAGCCTTCCATGGCCACCATGAACTTAATCACTCACATTTTTAGTTTCAATTTATACTTCAAACTCAGCAAAATTCCCTGATGGGAAAGCTCACACAACTCTCCCACCTGTGCCACACAGAGTGCCAGTATTTCCTAGATTGCCATGTATCAGGATGTACCCAGAAGCACAATTACAGATATTTTTCATCACCCACTAATGTCAGTGATGGACAGTGATAGAAGTTTTATGGCAAGTGAAATTTTGTCCAATTTTGGCTCCTACTCATAAGTTTTTCCCAGTTAAAGTAGTGGAGATTAAATACCAGGAGGTCCTAAATGATCATTTATGACCATAGTAAAACAGTGAGAGTCTTTTTTTAAGATGAGTAGAACTCTAAGTGTTGGGTCTGGCTTTCCTGAGATATCTTTAAAATATTTTCAGAGCTAAAAATGCTTTTTGTAGAGCAAGTGAAGCTCCACACTGTTCTTTTTGAGAACAGAGAAAAACCTGATCAAAGTACAATCAGATAAAACATCTGATTTATTTTCTCTCTTTACTGTTCTGGGGAATGACAGAATTAAAATATCCACGTTTGACATGTGAACAAACTGTATCACATCCAAAATACTTCATTTTGGAAAGACATTAAAAAAAACCTCGAGAACAAGTCAGCATCTTGTAAGGAACCTGTTTGTTTGATAAAATGTTAAGAAACATCTTAATTGGCAGTCTGAAATAAAATGAAAAGAGATATATTGAATTCATGTCAAAAATTCATTTTAGAACAAGAGGTAGGAAGTGAGCACCAGAGTTGAGATGACAAACATGATTTTATAAGATCAAAGTGTCTTTAAGGCCATAAAATGAAAGAAAAACTGGTTATTAACACATTCATTTGCTTCTAAATGCTGTTATACAAACATATTTCTGGGAATCCAGTGCCTAAAAAGTAATTTGTGAATAAGTCAATACTTATTTTTCTGCACTGATACATAGGCAAAGCTTGAGCTGTTTATGAGGGGAGCAACAGGGTTTCATGCATAGTATTCAGCAGTGCTCCCACTTACAGGAAGAGTCGTCATCCAGCCTGATTAGTTTACAGGAACTGAAGCAAACAACATTCTGTGTTTTCTTACATATTTTATTACTATTTTCATACAAGCAAAAATCAGACTTTGTCCTTGTTATGGAAATTTTAGACCAAAGAGAGAATTACAGCTTCTTGTTTAATCTAACTCTTCTGCAGGCTTTGCTTCACTCAGTCACTTGCGAATATTTCTGATTTTTATTTGATATATTAACTTATTTTTCTATGAGATTTGCTGCTACTTAATGTGATATTCAAGGTCAACACTGCAAATGTGTTTGTAAATGAAAGTTTGTGGTTTGGTTGAATTTAAAACCTCAAGTGTTTTCTATCCCCCAACAAACATGGGAGGCTTCACTTGCATATTCAGAGGAAAAAAAATTGTGCAATTTCTTGCAATTTCTTTTTTTTCCCCAAACCTTTATTCTCTCAATTNTTTGGTTGAATTTAAAACCTCAAGTGTTTTCTGTCCCCTAACAAACATGGGAGGCTTCACTTGCATATTCAGAGGAAAAAAAATTATGTTACTTTTCTTGCAATTTCTCTTTTTTTCACAAACCTTTATTCTCTCAATTAAAGTTGCTGGTGTGTCTAAATTAAAAAGTCCTACTATTATATTCAAAAATGGGGCAAATTTGAGCTCACTTCTGAAACCCAAAGCAAAGCTCTGCCACACCACATTTTCATCTGCTTTCCAGAAAGGCAGGGATTATCCTGTGGCACTGAAGCTCTGCTTTCATGGTGGGAAGGAATTCTGGATTTTACACTGTTTGCTGCCTGTGCACAACAGAAGAATAGACAATACCATCTGAGCTTGGGACAATTAACAGGATGTCTTTAGAATATTTTTATTACGTTAATCTTTTCTTTTGCTTGAGCCAGCATTCCCCTTGAGAGGAAGAGAAATGATGCTGAGACAACTTACTATTGCAAATTAATTGTATGGTCCATTTCCCAAGCATTTAATTTGGCTACAGCAACCTGTTTAACTCAAATGAGTTGTCAAAAAGTGACACAAAAGAGAGGCCAAGTTCTTTAGAGGTGGCCAGTAATTTTAAAGGATGAAGGGAAATGGCTGGCATTATTGCTTTTGTCCAAGTAAAGCCTCTTCTAAACAGGGTAAGGGAAAATCAAGTGATTTGGCCTCACCAAAATTCATGTTACTTGAGACCTTTTGGAAATGGTGATTGAAGGCGAACTCTGGACCAGAACAGAAAATAGCAAAAACTTATGAAACATAAAGAAAAATGTGTGTTTCTTACTTCTCATAACAGATAAGCCTGAAAATTGGGATATAAGTTTGGGATAGGAATTAGGACAGATGGACCTGCTCTAACCTGAGCCACTTAATGCAAGGCAGGTCTCTCTACCTGCATGAGTGAAGAGGTCAACACATGAGATCCCTTCTGCTTCTAAGTCAACAAGGTCTGATCTATCGTTTACAGCATGGCTTGTGTTTTCATTTTTAACTCTGGTATTCTAGAAATATTTCCATGTGTGTAGCCCTTGCCTGAGTCCACCCTTGGTACGTGGACCTCTATGATTAAGTCATCCTGGATTCCTCAACCCATGGCCTCCAGCTTTCCCAGCCTTCTGCCTGGGTGCTTCTCTCACATCTGTATGGATTTCAGCTTTTCAAAGTAGTTTGATTCATTCTCTCAACACAGGAACTTATCTTCAGCATAAATATTTTTGGAACCACAAAGGTATAATTTTATAGTTAAATAATCACATTTTCCTGGGAAAACTTAGAGGCAGTGGGCAATGCAGATTAGGATTTGGCACTTTGTCAGACACTCAAGGAATCTCTCCCTGAGTAAACTCAGTTTCACTGGAAATATTTATTGTCCAGGAAGCAACACATAAAACTTTCTTTGCCATAGAAGAAAGTGGTTTATCACGTCAAAGAAGATTTCCACCAGCCTGATCACTTTCTATAATGATGTATCCCTCTTCCATGAAGCAGATATAACCAAATACTTCTCGTAAGAAATTACTCTTTGAGACTAGGACATAGATACTTCAGTTATAGGGAGTAGAAGACTAATAGACATGAATAAAAATTTGGAATGGATGAAATACTTATAATGGTGCATTTTGAAGATAACCAGTTCCCTTTTTGTTTGCGTGCCCTAGAGATGACTTCTTTTCAGATAATTACTTTTCATAAATTTAGATTCCAGAGAAGTATGATTCACAGAAGTGCAGGGATTCCTTTCACTAAGCTGACCTTGAAGAACAGATCTGTTTCATTCTGTGCTTAGTCTCTTCTTTCCTGCCTCCTCTTATCACTTTGGAGCAGCCAGAACCATCAGTGATGTTCCCTCTGCAGGCTCCGTGCTCCTGCCAGCTCCACTGCCCTGCAGATGGTGGCCAGGAGCAAAGCTCTTTGCAGGGTCTGGGCACAAACCTCTTTTAAATGTTACTCAAAAAACCCTAATCTGATTCTTGGTACCAGATATCCATTCATTTATTAAGAACAAACACAGCAGACAACTAATGCTGCACTTTTTCTGTTATTCAAACCTGCTGCTAACAATGAGGAAGATGATGTCATTCCCTGGATGTGACAAAGGACTAATATTATATGCAGTAAAAACAATGAGTCAACAGTTTCTATTCCCTTGAGGTCAAACCATTCAGCAGTTTTGAAAGTAGACTGTTCTTTTTTGTGTACAGAGCTTGTTGTCTATTAACACAAAATGTGTAAAATCAAGATATAATTTGAAAAAAAAATTTTGTACTTTCAAGGGGAATTTTTCGAACTGAAAGTCAAATTGAAATATCTTACAACATAAATGAATAGATAATTTTTTCCCCACATATACTAATCATAATATTGCAAAAGTCTTTTTTTTAGGTCAAAGATACATTATCCATGTTAGGTAATTATTTGTATGATCCTGAGAGGCACTTTGTAGTTCCCAGTAACAAAACTGTGAGTATTAATGCATAACTAAATAAAATGAAATTTTCTGGAGATATTTTGTAATGGTCTGAAAGATAAGAAAGACCTTTAACATGAAAATGTGTTTTGACAGATGACTGAAGGCAAGGAGTCTAACAATGAAAATTTCCCAGATTTTCTGGAATAGATGAGGAATTGACCAAATCCTGGCCACCTCTAACCACAGCTGCACCTAGCTCAGGCTAGTGCAAGAAATGCTGTGTTCATACAGATCCTTCCTTCAGCAACTCTCAAACCTTTGTTGAGGATTATTATTCTGTTCATACAGACTGTGAAACTGCAGCACAGAGAAGTGACAGCTCAAGGTTGTTTAAAAGTCAGAAGAGTTTGGAAGAGAATCCAGATTTCTCAATCCCTGTGCAGCACTCTGCCCACTGGGCTCCAATGCCTCACTGAGGATCTGCCTGATAAAGCTCCTCTTCCAAACTGGGCAGAATTTAACAATTTTGAGGAGTTTCAATTCATAATATTGCTTATAATAATTGTATTTGGTGGGAAAGTAGACTTGCCTAATTACATGAGGTTCAAGTGCAAGGGAATCCTAGGCTAGCTTCAGTCTCCATTCCTGTTATCCTTGCAGACCAAATCTAGAGACAGGAGAGCAAACTGGATTATATCTAGATGGGCTTCTATGTAGGAAGAAATACCATTTGGCCTGCATTGACCCCATCTGACCACATTTTAGATTAAAATGAGCCTTAGAGTGGAATAAATAATATTCATCATCCTGACAATTAATTGAATTGAAATCTTAGACTCTGAATCCCAAGGAATTTCTTCTGGCATGCTGTCAAAGTGCTGGATAAAGTCTTCTAAGCTTATGCTGACCACTTTAGTATGTCATCTAAAATAACTCCAAATGGCTTCAGGCATAGTTTGTCCAGTAGATCCCAGGCCCAAGTGATTACTTACCCAAAATGTGGAGTACATCTGGCAGCCCAGCTGGGCAGTATCCTGACAGATTTATTGGAGAAGTAAATGCAGGAGGCATGGCTCAGTCTGATCTTTAAACTCTCTGTCTTCTGATGTTTAAGGAACTCTTACCTGTTTGAGTATTTAATAGAATATTTTAACCAAATATCTAAGACCTAAAGACATCTCAGTTGTTTTGGGTGTTCTGTTACACTGCTCAAGTGAGACCAGAAAGCTTGTTAGAGCACTTCAATTGAAACAGACATTTGCACTAACAATTGCTCTTATAAAAATCAGACAGATTTCACACAAGGCAAAATAAAGAGACTAAAGCGACTTACAGAATTTCCTCTGGATGTCTCAAGTTAATTGCAAATCCTGTGGCCTGGTATTTTCATTTCCATAGTCACGATTAAAGGCACAGTGATTTTGATGTCACGTAAGAGGGATGAAATACATTTCCCATTTGAAATCAGAGTCTCCTTTTCAAGCTGTGTGGTATTTTTGCAGCCAACATGTCTTACTGTCTAATGAAAGCCAAAACCTGAATGTACTGCAGGAAGACTCACACATGCTGCAGCCATGTAGGTGTTATTACTGTCTATTTATACACATAGATCTTGTGTCTTACTATTGTCTATTTAATAGGTAGACTTATGAACTACAAATAAAAACAGAGGCTCATATCCTAGTGTGTTCCAAGAAAGGATCTTCACCTGATCTTTGTTTTTACAGCTCTCATCCCAGCAATCAACTGTGAAAACTTGCATAAGTACTCTCAGTAAGAGTGAAGCTACTCCTTGGTTAAACAGGGTATTACAAGTTAAAACTAGGGAGAGATTGCTATACAGGAAAATAGTGAAGATCTTAATTAAAATTAAACATATCTTAGTATTACTTTGTAAATCAAATCTGACTTCCAAAAAAGACTGTAACGAGGCTACTCCAATGCAAAGGCATATTAATATTAGGAGGAATCAGCAGGAGTATAATTTCAAAATTTTGCAAGTATGACATCTGGAAAAACTATACTTCTTTTCAATGTTAGACTGTCAGTACAAAAATTTCAGACCAGTAGCATTTCAAATTTATAATGGAAAATGTATTCTTAATGTTAAATAATATAGACAGAAAACAATAAATTTTTTTTCATGAAACTGTGAAACAAACCATTAGGCTTTGGGTTACTTTATGTATGTGCTTGTCACATCTTATTAGATGTTTTTATTAGATCTGTTTTATTATTAGATCTGTTAGTGGGTCAGTCCTTTATTATGTGTTGCAGTGTCTGTTTAGAACCTCACCCATAACTATCATTTCAACAAATCAATGTATACAGTATAGCATCAGTATAGCATTGTATTATCGATGTGCAACACTATTACAAATATGAATATAGATTTAGTTATGGTCCAGGGGTCAATATTTTTGATGTATTAATTTGTTTCACAGTTCTACTGTTACTTTTCTCATCTATTAAGGCAAGAATGTTTCATAATATTAAAAAAAATTTAGCTGCAAGGCCTTTCTAGAGAACAAAATCTGTCTTATTTTCTCTTCCCTGGTAATTTTCCATTATTGGAGGAACAAGAAGGAAACTTAATACCAATTTTAATCTATTTTCCCTGGCAAAACAAAGTAAGAAATAGGCACAGCATGCACAATATGTTACCTGTGTTCTGTCAATTCGTGTTGTCTGTGGAGAATAAGTTGGAACACAAAATTTGAAATGGTTATTGCATTCCTCTTCTGAACAGATTCATATCCTCCTCCAGGAGGGAACTTGAGTGAGCCCTGCCTTGATCAGTAATTTCCCTGGGTGCACAGAAAGGTCTGAAACCTACACTGTTAAAGAGAAATGGGGAGAGAGGCTCTGAGAGGGGCCCTGACACACACACTGCCTGCAGCTGCAGAGCTGAGGGTCAACCCACATCCCACATCCTGGGAGCAGCAGCAGGAACAGATTCCTTGTTCCACACCAAGGCTGGAGGCAATGTGTTCCTGAGCAAGGCTGGTTTGGGGATGTAGGATGGAAAACAGACCTGCTCCTGAACCCTAAAGTTACACAAGTATGCATAGAGCAACTTCTAAGTGGGAAGAGTGGGTGGGCTTTCTTACTGAGCTGGAGAAAAAGGGCAAGATTTTACCTGGGATTATTTATTTTTTTGCAGAATACACAATCTGCCCTATCAGTTAGATGGAATTATTACCCAGCCACAGCAACAACTTCACAATCCGCTAGAATGTGAACTTATAACTTCACTAGAATGGTATTACTCATTCTCCTTAACAGAAACCTAGCACTGTGGTTTTGGTGGCACACTGAAAACTTATTTTGATCTTTCTTGTGTTTCAGATGGCAATGCATTGTCTCCTTCCTGATCTTGGCTTACACTCCATACTGAAAAAAAAAAAAAACAAATTAAAATGATTAAGAGTAAAAGTTTAAGTGGATTTATTTGTAAATGCTGGTTGTGGCCTTCCAATAATGAATCAGCTTTTTCCCTAAAAGTCATGCTAAGTACTAGTTAGCAAATTATCTATTCTCCCTCGCAAAGGCTGTATTATGTACGAGAATAAAATATTGCTGTTTAAACAGGAGTGGATGTTATCACTTCAAATGTGCTTATATGTACTTCCTGTGCTTAGATCCAGCCCAGCAATAACAATACCACAATTACCAGAATGTATAATCTATAATGTGTCCCTGTGTAAATCAAGCCCCCGCCGAGCACGTCGCGCACATCCTGCAGGATACCGCTGCCATCCTCAATTGTTTCCGGTGAGCGCCCTGCGTCTGCAGGAGGAGTTCTGAGCCCTGCTCACACTCACTCCCAACTCACAGCACTGCAAGTTACCTCCTCCCAGTAAGATTTAGGCACAGAGCTGAAGCAGGTTTTGGTCATGATTGCCTAAATGGGAAAGCAGAAAAATCAGGCTTAGGGAGAAAAACAGATTTGATGATTTAAAAATACTTATGGGATTTCCAATAAAAGCACAAAAATAATTGCAAATATTGCAAGGGAGAGTGCTCAGGATTTAAATTCAGTTGTTAAATTACTAAAGTTGCAAGGGAGAGTGTTCAGGATTTAAATTCAGTTGTTAAATTACTAAAATAATGCATACCTGGGGTTTTCACACCATGGAGACTTAGATGTATCATCTTAGATACTCATTCCCTCCCTTTAGAAGAGAGCCTCGTTTTTTCTCTGTGCAAAATATCTGAAAAAAAAAAAATTTGAAAACAACTTTGCAAAGTCAAAGAAAAAGCAAAATCCAAACTAAACCAGAAATATGTCAATTTAATTGCAAGACATATTGCAGCCATACATTCAGAACAATCTTACAGGAATACTCTGACAATGTCATTGTCATGATTCAGTTCAAGCTAACTCAACAGACTGACACAGAAATTAAATCTACTTGATCTGTTCATGATTTCATATTTTTAGTTAGTTCTCAGGTTAGATAATGACTTTTCCAAACAGATGTTGAAACCAATACAAAGTTTCAAAATACCGTAAACCACTTTAAAATATAATTTATAGATATGATCCTTAAAAAAAACAGGTGGCCATTGTGTTATTTGACAACTTTTAGAATTGGACTCAATAAGCTTCTAACTCTCACTCTATAACTGGGAAACAAACCATCTTTCCTGGGTACACCTGATTTCCATTGAGTCTCTTACAAGCCAGAATTTTAGTAGGTTTTAAAATAATAATGTAGCAATTTAGAGGAAACATATTATGCAAACCCTGTTATTTTTCTCTTTCTGATGCAGGCCTACCAAAGGGAGATTCTAGCTGGAGGCAAGTCAATGCACTGCTTGTCTGAATGGTATTTTAAAGTATCCCTTTTTTTTGCTGCTTTTGTGGTACAAAATTATGTGATGAATAAATGATTCAAACTTAATTTGCCCACTGCAGAAGCTGACAGGGGGTATTTCTTGTGCTAGCATGCATACTTGGATTGCAGAGGTCACAGGGGAGCAGGGCAGGGGTGCAAGAAGCAGCATGTGGCCAAGGGTGGCTGAAGAATTGACACACACCTTCTGAGGGGAATGGGCAAGTCCTGCTGCACTGCAGCTCTTCTGGGACATACCAGTCAGTGCAGTCACTCAGATCCATACAAACAACTTTTTCCTGGAAGTTTCATTGTCTTTTCTGTACTAGACAGTATACTTGACATCTTACATTCCCTGCTACTCCCTTGTACTTTCTCTAGTCTGATCTTTTCTAGAAAGATGCTTGTAAACTTGGGCATCAGTGCAGGTCCCTCTGTAAGCACTTCATACCCCTTTGGAATTAACAGTTGACTGTAGATTAGCATAGGACAGGGAGCCTGGCTATCCCTGGCTCTAAAAAACCCTCAAGAAATTAGGGTCTGATGTGCCACAGCCACTCCAGGGTAAGTGGAAGCTGTCTTGGCTGAAGCTGTGGATGAACTATTCTGCTTGTCAGGATTCAGGCTGATTCCTGCTGAAACGACCCAGACAAAAACTAAGACACATGCCAGTGCTGTCCCAGGTAACCATGCTAGGAAACACACAGCTCTTCATCAGCCTGGCTGCTAAACCCTGAGCTGCCTGTTCATTTTTGTACAGGATTTGGGACAGTCACAGGGGTGCCCTTGCTCAGCAGACAGACCCACCTCTGCTCACACAAGCGGTTTAAAAAAAGAGCTTGCAAAGCTGTGATATTTGGCTTATGAAATAATCATTAATTCTTTAATGATGCAGATACTTTAGTCAGTTACAAAAAGCAGATAGAATTATCTAAGTACTTTGCCTTATTTGTTGCAAACTTCTTAGCTGTGGCACCACCTTGTGGACATTACTATGTGGAGTGAGAACTCGACTGGCGCCAACAAACGCAAGTAAACCGGGCATTTTGGAAAAACAGCTATGGTCACACAGGGTTTGCTAAAGGAGTGTGAAATAACTACATTTTAAAAACTATTCCTCAAAATTCACCTATGAAATAAAATGTATAATAAATGCCATCGTTAGGGTGCTCAATTGTCTTTGCAGCTTTTACCAACTTCTCTGCCTGTCAGCCAAGAGGAGAGGCAGCCTTCAAAACTACTTTTGCTCCTTCTCAATTGACTGCATCCAAAGCCCAGTTCTGCTCNCTGAGTGAACTTGGGGAGCACGAAATAAAACATTGAATTGCATTTTCTATTTCTCTCTCTTCAGTAACATACAACCTGGTACCTGCACCAGCATAAAGTGCAGGAGGAGATGAAGACTTGGACTAATCTCCAAGACTTGCCAAAATGAAATACTGAGCATTGTAGCCAGGGAAACCAACTCATCTCCAGTGGAGCTCATTCCTCACTCTAGAACAGACACTACTCTTGTTGCAGCTGGTGTCCTTCCTCTGCAAACAGCAGCATTGTACCTGCTTTAGGAAAGAACAGAGAGTAAAATGTCATTTTTTTTTCTTTATTATAAAATTAAAGTATCTTTTAAAATATGATAATGACAGCAATACTTTTACAATTCAGACATTTTAAAAAATGTTTCCCAGAAATGCATTCTTATTTCCTCTGTTCTTCATCTCAAAAAGATGAAAGAGTTTATGCTAGTAATTTTTTTCCTTTGGCATATTCATACAGTAAGCATTACAGTTATTTTATTTTTTGTGCTTGGAATTCCTTAGTATAAGTGCAGTGTTTTGAAAAAAAAAAATATAGGGCTTTCAAACTCTTACTGATTATTCTCAGAGATCAACTATTGTTTTCAATTTAACTTAAATATCTGTTTTGAAAAAAATAAGGCATTGGCTACCCCTTACTCATGCTGAGTGCAGAGATTCTCTTTCTCCTTAGGCACCATTAATGTAATTTTGTTCCCCATTGCAATTAGTTGCATAATGCAGCCTCATTAATGGCCCTGGATGTATCTGCATGGAAGTTTTCAACCACAAAATTGCAGGAGCAGTTACTGTAAACATGGGGTGAGTGACACAGAAAAGACTGAACCAAGTTTATTCTTATACAGAACTCAGTTTTAAAAAATATCTTATTTCTTATTTTTTTGAGCACGTGAAAATGTCATATTTGTGTCCATCACATTCAGCTTATTTGCTTTCAGAAAAGAAGCTAATAAACTGTGAGGCAAAAATAACCTTAAATCTCCAAAATGGTATTTTTTCCACAGACTTGGAACTCCTTTGAATATTTTAATTATCTCCTTCCTAAAAGCCAACAAAGTAGCATGGCACTAGATTAAAATAATTTTGTGTTCCTGCTAGAACTGATTTCTTGCTGAATTATCCTAACAACTCCAAAACCAATTTCCACAGCACCAGTGACCTTATGTCACTTTATGTATCACAGCAGCAAGAGAGAAATGGCTTCAGAGGGCTGTAACAGTTTAAAATTATTCAGTATAAATCTACTGGTACATGCAGGAGACAAAGCCCTGAAATTATGTTGCTAATCCTTATGGCCTAAAGTCAGATTTCTGCATTTTTAAAGGCTGCACCAACTGACACAGAGCTGTGGTGGGTATTATCAGAAAATGGATGGAACAGGCAGAAATCTGTTCAGGCTGGAAAATCCTGGGACAGAAAGAATGAATGAGAAAGCAGCAGCACCCTCAGGATGAGATCATGGGGAACACAGTGGGAACAAAGGGGGTTCCTACCACAAGTGGAGAAAGGGACCAAACCCTCCACATGAACATTTCAGGGGCCCTCTAATAAGAGGAGAATTTTTGAGGTGAAATTCAGTAAGTCTGCAAAAAAGGATGGATCAACCCAGACTGCTCAAGCCCAAATGCAGAGCCAGTTTATCTAAAAACTAAGTGCACAACTCTCTAGCTGTCAAAAGAAAAGGTAATATTATTATGTTATTTAATACTTTTTACAGGGAATGAAGGTTGCATAAGCCTCTGTGCTTATTAGACATTAGATTTAATTTCCTGTATTACTGAGAAATGGGTGACCTGGAGCTCAGCCAGGCTTGGACAGATATAATAGGTTACACATTTATAAAAAGAAATCAGTACAAGTAGGAACTGCTGCTAGAGGTGTCAATTTAAAGTAATACCCTCCCCACCAAAACTCCCATCCCACACAAGATAGAGGAGACTGAATCAGAAATGTGCTGTAAAAGCTTTAAGTCAGGGGAAAGTGGTGCAGAGACAGCAACCAATGACTCAGTACATTTGACCTTCATGTGTTATTTTTGTCTGAAGTCTTAATTTTGTGGTTTCACAATGGGTTCATCCCTAGCAAAATTTGATGTCCTCTAATAATTGTCACAGGTGTTATTTATACATTTATGCCTTGGTCTGTGAGACCCAATGTGACTCCATATATTGATAATAAAGACACAGGTTATTTACTTATTGTTTCACTTGGTGAAGTGCAAAAGCAAATGAAATAAAATGCTTTATAATTTATTTATTTCCTAATTACTTGTGCAATGTTGCTCAATTTCTTGTTTCCCAGAGTGCTTTCCTTTTTCCATAGAGGCAATACAAACGACAAAGAATTTTCAAAAGAAGGAGGATCTGGGAATTATCAATACTGCAAGTTAGCTCCTTGGCATTTTCATCAAGAAAAATCACAGGTGAATCTTCTTACCACTACTCAGCTGATTAAAAAAAAAAATTATCTTTGCCTTTTAACATAAATCTTTTTAAACTATGAAAGCCCTTTTTGAATTTCATCTTCCTTCTTATTCTGAAGGTACTGTAAGAATAGTTACAAACTAAATGCCACAGAATATGCAATGCAATTATATATTTTGATTTTACCTTGGTCAAATTATGATATTCTCAACTCCTTGAGACATAGTAATAAGCACATAGCACGTGCTTATTACTGAAGTAATATGTCAAAATAGATTGCAATTTGTTAATATCAGTACTAGTAAGGAAAGAAAGTTTGGAACAAACCAGCAAATAAATTCTGCACCGTAAAGCACCAGGTATTAACTTCTAGAGTAAAATATATGTTAAGATTTTACGGCAGGAATAAACTAAAATAAGTATGTTCAGATAGAAAGTTGTTACCATCTGCAGTCCAGCTGAAGCGAGAGAACACTATGGGTATTCAGTGTCATTAAGACCCAAGTAATTTCTATTTTGTATTTTCAAGTGAAATATCACTCTGATGAGACATTCAGAATACTTAGCAGCTCCCATTATGCCTTTTCTGGGCCTCAGCCATCTGGATGAATTTCTAGAGTCACAGCCTTTGCTCTCCTTAGGATTCCTCCACAGTCGAGTTGCAGCTAAAGTGCTGACAAGACCCAAGCAAACTGCCTCAAATATTCCCAGTCTGGAAGCCTCTCCAGAGATCACTCAGTCCAAGCCCAGCCCAAAGCTGGATCACCCAGGGCAGGGTGCTCGGGACCTTGCTCAGCTGAGTTTGGAGTTTCTTCAACAACGTCAACCTCCAAACCTCCCTGGGCAGCCACAGGACAGATGCTCCTCTTATCCATCCTCACTCCAGCATGTCCATGTCCTTCCTGCTGTGGGGAGCCCAGAACTGGGCACAGCACTCCCACTGAAGTCTGGGCAAAGAGCAATGATCACCTCCTTTAACTTTCTAGCAATGCTCTTCCTAGTGCAGCCCAGGATGATACTGGGCCTCTCTGCCAATACAGAGGCTTACAGATATAACAGAATTTTAAGGACATGATGAGTTATGTATTTTCAGGGTCTGCTCTATATCAGGGAAATAAAAACGATATTATTTTGCTAATACATGTTTTATGTCAGTATCAGGGATTGTATTTTATGTTCTCATTACATGATTTCCTAAATAACTGGCCCATTAAAAGCAGTTGTTTGGGATGATTACACAGTGTTTTGTAAAAACATCTGTGCACAGATTTCTGAAGGTAACACTGAAAATCTCTAAATGCAGACCAGGGTATGTTCACAGGAATGAAGGCATCTTGGAAACTGCAATTCTAGAAGATAGGAATTCTCAATTTCATTATCTTGTTAGTGTTCAGATCTAAAGATAGCAGATTAATTACTATTATGTTTAACTCACAGATAACCTTTTGTAGCAGTAACATCTAGCTTATAAACTTCCACAGTTTCCAAAAGCACTCCACACTGTTTCAGAGGCCAAAAATCCAGTTCTCCCCAATGTATTCCTGAGAACCTTCCACTTCCTCTGCAGCTGCCACAGTGTAACTGTGGACAATACACTTATGTATTGACAATACACAAATTTTCTGTGGAAAATGGTCCATAGACTTTCCAGTGGGTCCTCAGGCAGCCTAAAGCAATGAGATGGTCTATCAGATTTGTTTGTCTTGGCAAGGAAGACAGCAACCTTGTTCTTGAAAAATCTACATTTAGTTCCCCATCTATAAACAATTTTCATCAGTTCTTCCATCTGCAGTATAAGTATTTGTTTGGCAAACAATTTGCAATGTTTCTTGTTATACATGTCAAATTGTTTCTGTTCTGCATGAGCTATAATGACTTAAAGGACAAAAGTTCCATGTGGTGGAAGGAGTTTGTTCCCTCTGAATCCAGGGGTACCTTTACTGCCCTGGTTGGTCCATGATTTCTTTGCATTCCTTACAGTCTGTGACTGCAGAAAGCAGGAATAAAACTCCTTGCCATTAGTGACATAGCAGTACATGAGCCAACACACAGTCTAGATAATGTCCTTTTACCTTCTGGAATAGTTTAAAGCAGGATGCAAAATATTCTTCCAAAAATATACAAAGCCCTTTCCATCCACTTTCCTGTAAAGGTATGCCAAAAGCTCTGGGAAAGCCTTTTGACTCCAGCCTACATGCTCAAAAGAAATCTGGGAGACCGGCAAAAACCCACAATATAATTAGGACAATGCTGGGACTCAGATTAACATTATGGAAAGCAAACACCTTTCACACCACTCCCAGCTCTCACATATCCATGCCTTAAGGGAGATTAAAATTCAGATGCTCATGAGCAGAGTAGCTCTTCCCAAAACAACACTAGGTTGGCCCAGGTGGCCACAACCTGCACAATTTTTCATGGACTGACTTTCAAACTGCCTCATGGCTGCCTGAGTCTCAGAGATGTTGAATATCTTTCTCAGCTTTTTCCAATGCAGACCAGATGTTCTGTTGTGATAATTCTCTCATGGGCCTTTTCCATTTTGACTCTCCATCAGCTAGGGATCCAAAGAGACATTACTTGAAAAACAGGAACCATAAAAGAGCCAGGAACTTATAAATTAAAACATAAACATTAATTTGTTTTCCAAAATACAGATGTCTTTTGTCAGTTCAAGCCTTGATCTCTCCACCAGTTAAAGGCAGCAGTTGTTCTGTGGAGGCATGCACTGGAAATTAGCCAACGGGCATTAACTTTTGGTTCTGATTGAACTGAGGAAAATTTGAAACAGAAACACAGAATTAAAAGTTGTGATAGCAATTATTGCCTGATAACATTTTAAAATGTTCATGACAATACCAGAAGAAGTGTGTTGCCATAAGGAACTGTAAATTACTGAACCTTTTTGGATGAGGCTCAGGAGAGATTTGGGTTGTCCTTCTCCTCACCTGGCTGATATGGCACAGGGACCAGGATCCATCCCTGGGGAAGTGGATCCTATGCTGGTGACTGGTGCAATGTGGCACCACCACAGATCTGGGCAAAGGGACTGGGCTGGAAGAGGAAGGGACACAAGACAGAGACAGCTTTAAAAGAACACTTTTATACATTACAAACACAAGTGCTCAAGGTTCAACTGCACAGATTTAGTTTTGTGTTGACATAACACATCAAGCCTTGTTTTCAAATGGCCACTGAAAATCTGTCTTTTTTTAATGCTAAATCACTTGATATATCAGTATCATTACATCTTTTAACATTTTTATCTCAATAAAACTTTGGGAATATTTAAAATAGCAGAAAGACTACAGGCAACCAAAGAAAACATCTATAAAAATGTGCATAATAAAGAGATAAAGATGAAAAGTTACTTTCTTTTTTTAACATGACCTACATGTGAACTAATTCTTTATCTTTAAAAAGTAGCAATTCACAAGTCACACCTCTTCATTCCCTTTGAAATCAATTTTATACACCTACACAATTCTTCTGACAGTGGATTACTGCAGGTTAACATTTAAACTTTGAGTTTCCAGTTCTGCTGTATTTTCTTGGAAAAATTTATTAGTATGAGAGTTAAATACTACTCAGCAACTTTTAGCAATGAACGCTCTGCAACATAAAATTTTATTTACCTAAACAGGGAAGGTACAATAAATTACTCTTCTTTATGTAATCAGTTCCCTTCTTTCTCACATGGGCATAAACAAATACCTGTAATTTATCATACAATCCAATACAAGAAGTATCACTGAATGATACCCTTTTCCTCTACTCCTTCAGAGACTTTGCTTCTACCAATAATTACTTTTTCTAGAGCCTTCTGCTCTGAATAAGTCTGCCCTTTATACCAAGACCTGTCCTTCCTCTGTACTACAATGAACTCACTTGGTGGAGCAGAGATTGAGCAGCCCTTATTCCCTCTCTGGACACTGCTGGAATAAATCCTTGCTTTCCAACACCATTTTGTGACATCTTATTTTTTTTCTAGGCTACAGCTCCTCTAGATTTCACACCATACTAATATCTGTCTGTACTCCTCTTGCTGAACTGTTCATGCTTCATTATTTAAGTGCAGGGAATTCTAAGGAGCTGTTCCCACTTCATCTGCTCTTCCCTTGAGGGGTGAACCAGCATCTGCTGTTCCCTGTCTCCTGAGGAAGAAACAACTTCCACAGAAAGGAGCTGCAAAGATCCTTTCATGGCTTCACTTCTCACTAAGAAAGACTTTGATTTTGATTGCACATGCTAGTTCCAGCAGAATTTGCTCTCAGGTAAAAATTGTAGTCCTGTATATTGCAAGTTTTAATATTCTCTTCCTTAAGGAGAAGACTGAGGTAAAAATTTGGAATGTACATTTTTCTCAAAGGTTTTCATCAAAGAAAATTCATCAAAGATGCCCTTCACCAAAAAAGTAGAATTCTATTCCAAAAGAATATGAGACCCAAAAGCAGTCAGGTATTTCTGTGAATATTTTAGCAATATACTGATAATGTGCATTTGTAGTTATATCTGTTAGCTTATTAAGAAAAGTGACTTTTTCAGATCTATATACGTTACAAATGAGCTGTTTATGAAATTCCCAGACTACAGAATGATGCAAATCTAATTATTTCAATTCAATACTAGAGAAAGTTATTTTAAACTTAAACTGTAAAGTGGCAGATGTACACTCACTTTTCAAGGTAATTTTAAATAGCAAGATATATTGCAGCTGGTGTGTCTTGAAAGTGAACATCTCATCCACACTACTATTGGTAAGGACTAAGAAATTATTTCCTGGCTTTACAATGTCCAGATCCTGTACTTTTGCCTCTGTTAATGCCCTTGCTCAGTCAGACATCCACGTGTGGGAACAGCAATCCCTGTCCTCCTCCCATCAAAGGGGCTGCAATGGCACCCTGTTCACATGCCAGAATCTTCTTTACTCCGGGCACCCCTTCCAAATAAGCCGCTCCAACAAAACTTTCCCTGGATACACCACCTTCACAGAAGAAGTGGCTACAGTTTCAGCGGGAGGTGTTTCAGCTGGAGGCACTTCTGCCAACCCTTGCCTAGATGTCGCCACATTTTCTGGCTCCTTCATTGCAGCCTCAATTGCTACATGCAGAACTATCATGAAGGCTCCTACTTTATTCATATGGAAGAAACAGAAAACTATCACAGAGCAACCCAATTTCTTCAGAGCAACAAAAAGACATTCTAATTATATGTTTATATTATTCTATTTAATAGAATATATCTAATATATCCTACCAGTGTCATACTGAAACCTGAAAATAGCCTTTATCACAGGCTTGTTTTCACATTCTTTTTACCTTCCTAACACTTTTGTTGACTCATTGAGTCTGGAGTTGCCTGACCTCTTCCATTACTTTGTGCTGAAACAAACAACCTCCTTAACAATCTCCTTATTTCCAAAGTTTTCAGATTCAGTTTTCATGCATACTTTGCTATTCTTTCTCTCTTAACAATTTTTTCAAAGGATATTCTTCTACCCTTATATAATTTTGCCACTTAAAGACTCATTTGTACTATCCAAGTGCTACAGGACACCATTTTGGGAATTCAAGGCAGGATTCAGGCTTGTGTTTTAGCTGATTTGGACTTAAAATGGGGTTCTGAGGGCACCATCCTTGTTTCCACCCCAGTGTTAATACTTCTCTGCAATTCACAATTTCCTCCTGTGGAAATAGTCTTTGAAAAGCACCTGCTGATTTCTACATATGAATGAAGTTTTTATATTGTCCAGAAATACGAAGACTCTCCAGTTTGTTGGAAAAACTACCAAAATATCTTCAGATTTTCTAAGTATTTCAAATTTCAGTTGTGCTGAAGCAGTCATTGATTGGTTGTCCACAAGATGGTGCTTCTACAACAGAGATCTTTATATCCAAATTTAAGATTCTGATGTAAAACCTATGAATGGCAGCACAGTTGACAGGAACATACTTTGAAATTCTGGCACAGGAATGGTCCTCACTGCATTCCTCATTTCTCATGTGAAAACAACAACTCCTCAGGAAATCAAAACAGCAGTAAGTGATTTTATCTTTTCCTTAACCCTTGCACAGTGCTGCTGTACAGCTTGTGAGCCACAGGCAAAATGCACCATTGCAACCACCCTGTGTCTTGCAGAGATTCTGTGCAGTCCCCTATGTCTAAATGAGTGTTTGTGGAACAGCACACAGACCAAAACACCAAATGGAGTGTCTGTGGGTTTTGAGACGTTTTCTAAGTCGATCCGCAGCCTTCAGAATTTCTGAAGCAGTGTGCAAGTCCACTGCTAAGATGATAACACCTCCAAATAAAAGTTAAAGTAGCTCCACAGAGTGTACAGCTTTTGTAAACTTAACTGAAAGAGGGAACAGTCTGCTGTTACAAAAACTAACTCTAGGCATGCACTTCACAGTAAATGAAAAGAAAAATAATTTATTCTCAGACAGAAAAAATTCAAAACATTACAGAAAAAAAAATAGACTTACAGTACCTGCAGCTGTCTTGTTTCACTCTGGTGTTTGTTTAAACAGTACGTTCTGCTAAAATAAAAGGCCTCTCTCCTGTTTTGTCATGTAAGTAAACAAGCAAGATTTTCATGTCTTATAGGAATCTCCACACAACCAAAATCAGAACAGACTAAAGAATCGAACAATTACTCTCCTATATTCCTTTTCATACTGTTAGAGGCTTAATTTATGATAATTTCTGTTTTCTGCATGGTGTTTTCTAGAGTGGTTTCAGGAAACACAGCAGTGTTTGAGGATGCAAAAGCAAATACTGGTACAAATTTCCAGCCTGTCCCTCCAAGAGGAGACTGTACAAGCACAGACTAATCAAAAAGTAAAACTAAATGTTAAGAAGAAACATTTCTGGCCAGAAGATAAAGTGAACTTCCCAAGGGAAGTTATTCACAACCACCTCATACTTTTAGTACAAAATCTTTAGTGGTTCCTTCTCACATTCCTTCTGTCCAGTCTCCAGTAACTTTGCTGCAATTCAGCCAGCTAAGCTGCCACAGACCAGAGTTTCAACAGGAAGTGCAAAATAGTACCCTTCAGAATAATCATCTGGAGAAGCATAAAATCAGAAAATCTGAGTAGGCAGGAATTACACGGAGAAGGATAGGGAGAGACAGGAGCTACAAACTGCAGGCAATGATGTGTTAGGAAAAAGGAAGGACACAAATTTAATCAGTGGCAATTGTGCACACACTAAATAATATTCTCTTTATTAAATGCTGAGGTTTTAAGTAGATCACTCTGTGCAGCTTGGGGTGCCATGCTTACTGGAAAAGTGGACCAAAGAAGGAGGCTGCAGAACAGTGAAACATCTCAGAGATTTACAAATCATGATCCATTAGGAAAAACTGAAAAAAAGCATTGGAACAGTTTTCAGATATCTAATATTGCTTTAACAATACAAACAGAACACATAATAAAGAGTTTGACTTATAGCAATCTTAGGAATTTTTTTGAAGCAGGAAGGATTAGAACACAGTACCTGTAGCCATCATTCAGTATCCAGGAAGAGTTTCAACAGTTTTCTGTCAAGGAATTCTTTAGACACAGGTGATCTTGGACTTGGGCAGTGTCTGACAGATCACACTCCCTAGGCTCTCATGAATCTATTCAAGTGTCATTTTATCCCTCTCTTATTGCAGAAGACCTACAGTTACCTACAGGAACAAAAGAGAGATTTTAGGCTACAGGAAGAATGGTGAAAATCAGAAAAACAGGAAGACTATGGAGAAGGTGAGTATGAGATGTTTAAAATTTTGCAGCAGAATGCATATTTAAGTAGAACAATCAATTAATCCCTCAATTCTGTTTCAAATAATTACAAACATTTTGCATACTACCTTACTGTTGCAAAGAACTGGAGGAACAGAAGGCTAATGAACTGGCTACTGGTGAACTGAGAGTGAAGTTCACTCCTTGCAAATTCAGGAAATACTTGAACACAGCAAAAAGTGAAGCTTCAATTAAAGTTTAAAATTAAATTTAAAACACAGATTTCTGTGTATTGACTAACCACCACTTGTTGCAAGCCAGGCCAATACTTGTGTCCCAAAGGCTGTCAGAAGGACATGTCAGCATGTCATACTCTGCTCAAACACACCAGCTCTCCTGCAGGAACTGTGATTTCTTAGTATTCTGCTATTGGGAACGTCCTCATCCATTCTACTTACCCAATTTTTTACCTACTGACATCTTTTTTCACTGGCATTTTCTGAGGATATAAGGAAGAGTGAGAATCAAAATAACACAGCAGTAAAGCATCTGCTATAAATCACCTGAGAGAAACAAAATACCATAAACCAGCCAGGAACCTCTTGGGGTTATCTCCATATAATCTACTGCAACTAAAACCATTCCTGTGACATGTGACCTAATCCACCTTTCAAAGCCTTCAGCAAATGAGATTCCCAGATAATCATTTTCAGTGCCAAACTACATTGAAATAATTTCCTAATGTCTACTTTAAATCTCCAAGTCCATCACCTCTTGCCCAAGACCCACTGAACATAAAGAAAAACTTATTCCTTCTCTCTGCAGAAAAACATTTTACATTTTGAAAGATCATTATCATTTTTCCCAACACCTTCCTTTTTTTCAGACTAAACAGCCCCAATTCTTTCAATCTTTCCTCTTAGATCATGTTTTATAGGTCTCTGATGATTCTTGAAGTTGAGACTGTGGCAACATGTGGCAACAAGGAGAAAAAGGAAAATTGATTCCTACACAAAAATTCGCCAGGAAGCTGGGTGACAGAGGGTTTGTTTGAAGAGCTTACTTTTGTATGATGACTGTGTGCTTTGTTGCTTGGGTGTTTTAGTGCCAAAATACATATTTCTGTTCTTTGTGGCTCACAGTGCAGGTGCCCCAGTGCACAGAATAAGCAGGCATTACACTCCTCACTGAAAAAAACATTTTGGACCTGGGGAAAACTGTTATTATGGTAGGCAAGTTATTCTTGCCAGTAATGGAATACTTCTCCTTACCAAGATAGTATCTTTGGGATAAATTGATATAAGTGGCATATTTGTGATACCAGGATAATTTAGGCAGAAGTTTAAGTAATTTTTAGAAACATGAGTAAAATCCTGCATCACAAAGTACATTTCAGGGAAATATATTAGTTCCATAATTGCTTTCTAGTGCTGCATTCACTCTGTCTCAGAAAGCAATATGCAGTTGTAATGTACACTGAGAAATGTCTACGGTTCAGCTAAAATCAACAAAACTAAAAATAATCATGTGCATTTTAGAAGATGCCATGTTCTTTATAACCAGATAAATTAATTCCGCCATTCCCATAATCAGATTCACAGACATAATAGAAGAATGTAATTTACTTCCATTCTCCAGAGGTATACTAAGTCTTTTTTTTTTTTTTCCTTCCAGAAAAAGGTTTTAAAATTGCATTGTGTTCTATTCACCAACATTACCCAAGCAAACAGAGTTATCTCTGAACCTCTGGGTACCACGGCATGGAAAGATTGCACTCAGAAGTCAACTGGGCTGCTGTGTATGAATTGGGAAAACAATCTTATCCAAAAGAAAGATAAGGCATAATGAGAAAGGGTAAGTGCTGGGGAAATAAGCTTGATGGAAGAAAAGGAAGTGAAAAAACTTTTCCATGCTGAGGACAGAAAAGGTCTTTCAAAAACTTTTGTTAAGCATGGCATATTAAACATATCCAAAATGTTGTCCAACAATAACATGAGCATGGATCACGTAAAATGGTGTTATCAAAGGGTCTTTCATCTAAAAAATAGGCAATTTATGACATCAATTTTGCAGAGGAACTCTTAACAAGAAGGACTTTTTATGTCCTCAATGTATTTTAGATTTTTAACTCAAAAGGAAATTAATTTTTCAATAAAATATTTCATCATCTCTGGCTGCCTGTATGAGCCTTAAGAATACATCAATGTGTCACTTCCCTTCCCTCATATCAAAAGTCTGCAAAATAAAACACAAACTTTGTCTGCATAGTTTAAAGCTCTTTTTCTTGAATTTCTGTTCTGTTTTGAAAGACAGGTTCCACTCAGAAGATCCTAGCTGCCAGAAGGTGATGAGGGCAGGCCCATGTATGGCATTGTATCGATGTGTACCAAAACATGAATTCTGTACATTGACAAACTTCAGAACATCCCCATTGCCATTCTGACAACAGATTATAGCCAACTGTTTAAATGCCTACAGATGAGAAAAAGTTTCATTGACTTACGTTGCCAGTTTTGTAATGATATGAGTCTGACATAAATTTTTGTATTTGCATTATCTTTTCCATTTGTAGTATCTGTGCAGCCCTGAACCACAACACGAGTCTTTCTTCCTCTATAGGAGCATTTTAAGGCTCTAGAAAATGCATTCTGACTATTACTTGTTCCCCAAACTAAGTAGAGGAAGTAAAAACCAGAGAGAACTGAAGTAATCAGTTAAATTGCCCCCTAGTTCTTCTAAAACAAAGAAACCATACTCATAAATCACATCCTCTGAGGACCCATCCCTCTGCTTCCTTGTCCCCAACCTGCAAAAAGTGTGGTAGCAAAAGGAGTAGGCTCACAGCTACATCTCAGCACACGCAGGGATATTTAAAGGCATTTGTGAACACAAAAATTTTTTCATTTTCCATCTCCAGGGCCTTTGTACAACTTTTGAGGTGGTGCAAAGCCATTGTTAATGACCTATCTGACATAACAGGAGTCAGTGGCTGGGAAAAGGAGTGCCTTCAATCACCCCCTACTTCAAAGAATCCAGGCATGACTGGCAGTAGCTCTTCCCCCTTCAGAGCCCTCACAGGTGCAGTCTGTCTTGTTGCAAGGCCAATGGTGTGTTGCTTCCTCTTTGGTCTCTGTGATTCCACCATGAAAAGCAGATCTCTTCTGGCACTTGACAAGTCTGCACTTTTAAAAACATGCCCAGATTTGGAGCATCCTGTACCTACTAAGGGGAAAGTTTTAACCTTAGCTTAGCAGCTTAGCAGCTATTCCTTCTGGAGATCTGCCCCAAGGTAAATAAATCTACACCATGAGACACAGAGGAAATCCCACCTATGTCCTGACTGCATCTCAGGATGACACCAGTTTGCATTCTGGTTTCCAAAGAAAAGCTATTTTGGCACATCAGCCAGCAGGGAGGCACCACAGGTTTCCGTAGGACCTCCTCACTGTAGAGGATCACAACTGTGATCACAGCCTCACACCAAGGCACAGAGTGACCTGTGGTTTTCACTGAACTACATCAATGACACACTACATCAAGGCCTGAGCCTCACAGAGAAAACAAAACATGAGTTAACAGCTGAATAAATAAGTCTTCCTAGTTGCCCATAATCTCATTCCCAATGGTGCCACTGCACAACTGAAAATACCAGTGACAACACTGGAGTTTCATCACCTTGTTCTCACAACAGACAGCTCTGACATTGCCTTAACCTTGAAATCATGACTGGGTGAGGCAGTGATTCGCTGGATCCCCTCCAACAATTCCTTGCTTAATTCTACTAAATCAAGCCAACAGACTCATAGGATAAACACCCAAATGAGCAAGCCATGTACAACAGTCATTATTTACAACACACCATTGCAAATCCTCTCTGTCTTGAACAACACTCGCAGTCCTGCCCCATTTTCAGTTTCAGTTTCCTTGAAAAGCCTGAAACCGTGTTAGAGCACCATAAATGGCAGCAACCACAGGCTTTACACCAGGGCTGTTTAACTTACCCATTGATAAGCAGCAAAGCAAACCACCCTAAACAGTAATAAAATGAAATCTCCAAGAATGAACTCATAAGGATAATCAGCAAAAAGTCTGATCCCAGACTGAGGTCCACCAGCAAAGGTTGTGGAGCCAAATACATCACTGTGAACAACAGGTTTGTAGATACTCTGACCCAGGATGGGAGCTCTGGTGCAAAGCAGGCCCGAGCTGTATCAGCAGAGAACTTGGTGATAAGAAGCAGCCACGCTGTACTGCTTTACAGACTGGACTTTGCAGCTGCCCTCATCTGCACCACATTCGCTTCACTTTAAAAAATACCTCACTTTAAAAATTGGATTTTAAAGCATTTTCCATGGTGTGAATCTGAAGGCCAAGGATGCATTTTGAGGAACCAAAGAATACTAATAGTGCCATCGTATATTCCCCTCTGTGTGGGTCAGTGCTGGCATGCTAACACAGTGACATAGGAGCATTCACTGTCCTCAAATTTGCATTTATCAGTACTTACCTACACTTATATCCAAGTATGAATGTATTTTTACGAGGGGAAAAAAGGGAGCTAAATATATGGCTTATTAGAGTACCTGCTCATCGCATAAAAAACCTTCAAAACCGCAAAAATCCAAGTGCCTGTTGCTGATTTTGCTCCACTCTGGGGTTCACTGACCTGTGCCTAAACTGACAATGCTACTCTGGTCAGGCCAACGACCAGCACAGGGAACCCCCTTCCCTGCCTGGGGACCCGCCCGTGGGGGAACCCTTGGGGAGGTCTCGCACCAACCACGCACAAACCCCTCAGCCAGGGTGGGCCGGGTGGTGCGGGGGTTCCCCGTCCCGCCCCGCCGGGCCCGGGCGGCCGCTGGCTCCGCCATGCCCGGAACACAAACAAACACCGCGCTCGGGGGCGGAGCGAAGCGGCTCCCACCATTTTGGGGCCGGGGGAGCCCAGCAGGCGGCTGGGTGCTCTAGTCCCTGCTGTCCCGCCTCGTCCCGCCGGGGGCGGG
>VXBB01016993.1:2133295-2214943 GCA_013399915.1 Illadopsis cleaveri | reverse complement strand
GACCGCGGGCCCTGCCCGGGCTTTGTCCGGGCCCGCTCGCACCGCTCCCGTATTTTTAGCAGCATCTGATCCCCACTAACTCCCCCAGCGCAGGGGATCCTGTTTCCCTCCGTCCTGTGGGGCACCGGCGGGGNAGCACAGTGAGATCTATGCAAAAGCAGGCAGCTGTTGAATTCCTAACTTCTGTCTTTTCTTTTTGGATGGGGCGGTGGGATTTTTTTTTTTCCTTTTTTTTCTGTTTCTGGGAGAATCTGTTAATTTACATCTCGATGACGAATCAGGGGGAAAGAAGGAAAAGGCCGGGTATTTGCTTTGATGGCTTTGCTGACAGCGGAGGGTAACGCCGATGTGGAGGGGGGATGGCGTTGGTGTGAAAGCCTGCGCTTGGCCGCCTCGGGAAAGGAACCTGAACTTGGGGTTGCACTTGTCTGCTCCCGGATCTCCACCCCCACCTACAGAAATGTGTATTGACCTAAACAAGCGGTCTACAGCGCCGAAAAATGAAAAGGAAAACCATCCAGCGATAGAACTGCACATTCCATTCAAGTTTGGAAAGTGTTTTCCTATCTGGGATAATAGCATACATTCCAGAGGAGTCTGTAGAAACGGCAGTCGAGACACACATTCTGAGGGGGTGACTTGAGAGCTGTATGTTTTCTAGGATGGGAGTCATTCCCTAATTGCAGATCCTGATGTATAATTAACAAAATTGCAGGAAGTATTTAACCGGACAGGCGTGTAATCTACAAATGCTTTAGCAAGTTCAAGAATTCCACCCTGATAGGAGCCCCATAAGTGTTGAAGAGAAGCCCTACACGTAGCAGCCCTTGCTGGTGCCCTGAAGCTGCACTGATGTTTCTTGGCAGTGTGTGCCTGATTGTTTTGTTTGGGTGCGAAAGCTGAATGTCACAATAAATTCCGCGGTGTGAGGAATTTTTTTTCCTGAACTATGTCTGCTGAAGTCCAGTAAATAGAAAGTGCTTGGTGGCAGATCAAGTTTTTTTAAGGTTGTGTTGTTCTAAATGAAGCCTGAATGGTCCATGAGGTTTAGAGATGTATTGTATTTTTTGTCAATTCAGCATAAAAAGTTTGACTGTGCAATTTATTGCATTTATATCTGTGATTCTAGAAAGACTTTCAGAGGGTTTTTTTTTCTTGTTCTTCCCTTTGAAAACAACTTGTTGGCTCTTGTAAGAGTCACCAATCAGGTATATGCCTTATGCAGGCCTTCTAGTGTGGATGTTGGTGTAGATAACGACTATTCCTCTGTCATCAGAGGTTTTTAAAATTTTTTCTTGATGAAGAACTTGTCTGTAAGTGTGGATGGCTGACTGAGACCACAGCAGACAGTAAAATAAATGAACCCACAGGTGTCTATTATCGAGTAAGTGTATTCATAGCAAACCTTCCCTCAGCTGAAGAGACCTGTGCAGCATCAGGTGATGTGCCCACAGGCACTTGGCTGTGGCAAACATCACTGTCTGTCCTGAAAGCTCCGCCACTGATCCTGGCAGTTCCTAAAGCTTCACCTTAGGGTAGCCTTTAGTGTAGTCAAAATCAAAGCTACTCTTTCCACAGATTTTAAACCAGAGGGGTTTGTGACTAAAAAAAAGAAAAAAAAAAGATAGGCCTTAGCTACAATATTATGCAGGATTTTGTGTACTTTGAGGTTGAGGGGATTTATAATTTTAAATTAATTAATGTTTACAAGATACTCAAAACTCTAAGTATGAACAATTGCTGATGCTCCCGTATTATTTTTGTGCTCGAAATAAGTCACTCATTTTAACTTTCAAGTGGCAGCTCAGAGTCAGTGTTACAAATGGGAAAGTTGTGCCCTTGTTCCTGGTAATTACTTTTTTCGGTGTCTTGACCAGAGTTAGTGTATAATGTGTAGACATTAGGAATGAAAGCAAGGAAGGGGATAAAACAAGTTCGAAAACATATTTGTGGCAACTAGCCTTGAGAAACTGGAAGGTGAGCAGTTTTAAAGCCAACTGCTGAAATTTCAGCTGCAAATGGACATATTTTAGAAGAGTAAAATCTGATGTGTCTGTTGCTCTTGGGTTTACAGCAACAATGTGTCAACTTCCTGAATAGCTCTTGCAAAGCATGCAAACTAAGGGAAGGAAGTTTGTTAGGGGAAGGTACACAGTTGTAGAAGACGACTTCTGTGTTATTTTGACATTTGAAGTACTTGTTTGTGTTCTGACAGGATTGTGCCATGGGCTTTCATGTGGGACTCTTGTTATGCCATGATTTTTATTTACCTATTTTATTACCTCCAAAATGTACCCCCAGTAAAAATTGCCATATAGCATGTCAAAATGCTTTGATCAGTGAGTGCTATTAAACTGGCTGTGTAGAAGTCCTACTTCTAGAAGTGAGGTTGAGAATTGGATTGACAGTATGGAAACACAGAACAGTGGGGAATAACTTCCATTGAGAGGCTCTGCAAATAACTGTGTCTTGGTTCCTGTGGCAGTACCTGTTACCAGCTGCTGCAGAAAAGCCTCAGAGAGGAAGCATCTTTTTAAACAGGTATCTGAATTAATGAGAAAGTGACCCATTAAAGCATCAGACATTTTTCCAGTGCATTGAGCTTAATCACTAACATGAGAAATAATGAAAACACACCAAAAAAAGTGTGTTTTCATGGCGGGGAGGAAGGAAGTGATTTCGGGACTGGACCAGCATTTTCATAGGCAGATGCTAATTTTGAATGCCTCCATTTTAGAACCTAGAAATTACAACTGCTTTTATAAGTGTTAAGAACATGCAGCTCCATTTTTAACCAGGGAATCTGTGCTTAGGAAGGACTTAGCTTTGGTTTTGGGTTTGGTGGTGTTTTTTTTTTCCCTCAAGTCCTCAAAATTGAGTATACTTTCAAGTTTGTTTTCCTTTTTGGTGTATGACTTCTTCACCATCTGTTGGCAATATGCCTTCTGCTGTTTTTCTGTACAAGTTCACTGGGTTTTTTTCAGTTTCTCTTACTTCTAGTGGTTCTTCTCAAAGACTTTATTTTGAAGAACAGATGTGTCCCTTTTCTTAATCATTGTCTCATATTTCTGTTCTTGAATAATTCCTTAATAGCTGTAGGAAATAATTTGCCATTTTATTCAATTTTGGAATTTTAACCTAGTAAAGTACAAAATGCTTTACTCCTTTTCTCTGTAAGTTTCCAAAAAGTATTACTGTGGACAAAATACATTGTAGTCTTCTAAAAAATATGTATGACACTTGCTAAATTACTTAGCTAAAAGGAAATAAGCACAAGATCTTGGTGTTGATACTAACCTCATAAAAGCTCATTTGATATGTTGATGTGGCAGATAGAATAATGAAATATTTTACCCTGTTACCTGAAGAGCTCCAGAGCACCCTCTGGTACTTTGTACCACCTTGTGTTGTCTTACAGGCCCAGATAAAATGTTTCAGTGGATCTAGTGGATTTTTTCTTTTTTTTTTTTTTGGGATTAATTTAAAACCTTTTGGCCTGGATACTCATTTGATTTGGCTGTAGACACAAAATGAGACGAGAGATCACAAACATGAGCTTAACCCAATGCTGTGCTCCCATAATCCTCCAAAAGCTGCTGGGGACAGCAGGTTTTGAAAGTGTAATTTAGGATGTCTCATGGCTTCTCTTAAAACTGAGGTTGCTGCAATAGCCTCCTTGGGCCTCCTCTGAACTGAGTGTCACCTGTGCACAGTGTACACGTCCTCATCCCTCTGGCTTGTGTGCTTCAGTCCAGCTGTTCCCAGTTCAGGGAGGTGGCACATCAGCCTGTCCTGGCAGTGCCATAGGCCAACGAGGAGCACAGGAGGTGCAGCCCTGGAGATGCTGAAGAAGTGCCCAGTTTGAACAGTCAGAGAATCTTCTTGAAAAAGTCCATTGCATTTCTGTATGAAACTTGCCCTGTGGATGGGAGTGTTGGATGCTTTTTGCTCAAGAGAGAAACCAAGCCTTTGTTACACTCTCCTTGTGACTTAAGTAATATGTTACATCGGTGTTCTGATGCTGTCTTTTCAAAAGCATGGTAATTAATATAATTAAAAATTGCTAGCCAAATTAATTCTGATCTAGGAATTGCACCAATTTATAGAAACAGCTGAGCAAAAATTGTGTTGGGCCCTAGTGGAAATGATTTATCATCTGTGACTGTGTGTACTGTACAAGAAAGTAGACTGTGGTAGTATAACAGGTTATAATGTACCATGGAGTGGTTGTGCAAGGCTGGAACTTTTGGTCTGTGTTGGAACACCATGAAAGGGGAAAAGATGCAATGGGAAAATGTTACATACAGAAAGCTGTCCATGAAAAAAAGCAAACCAGCTAGTAGGGTTACTTCCATATAAGAGAGAGCAATATATTTTAAAGTTGCCTATGCATGTCTTGCCCTTTTTTCTACTTGTCTTCCACATCTTGGTGATGATGTGTATGAATTACAGTTGCACTTGTGGATGTGAACTGAAATATCACTCCAGTCCACAATTCCTTAGTCTGGTGGAAACTTCAAAGGGCTTCAAACCCTTTGTTTTTGTTGCTGGTTGGTGCCTTTTGACAGCAGTGCCCGGGGTGAAGATCAGCTGCAGTGAGGAGGGAAAGTGATGGAAGAGCTGAAATTGAGAGTTTGCTGCATGGATAAGAAGTGGTAGAGCAGCCAGTGATGTTTGGTGTGTCTCTTCAAGGATGAGATTGCTTGAGTGACCTTATGTAATTCATTCTCAGAGATGAAGAAGTGTTTTAGTAGTTTTCTGGAATAACATTTCATCTGTGAAAGACCAAGCATTAAGTGATAAAGTCACTTCTGATAAATAGTTATGACACAATTTACACCTGCATTCAGAAAAGCTGTAAGTGTTCCATGTTTTATGCTGCAGTTCTGGTAAATTATTTGTATGTGCAGTGCAATAAACCTTTTTTTTTACTATAAGTATAGGGCTATACAGTTCATTTTCCATACAGTAACGAAATATATGTATCATGAATGTCATTATAGTAGCATTCAAGATTATTTGGTTAGTGAACAATATGCCATGACACTTCTTATTCTTCCACAGCTGAAGAATTTAGCAAGCTGTCTAGAGAATTGTATTGCTGGTAATCAGTTCTAGGTGAAAAGTTTCTTGAGGGTGCTAAGTCTAAACTTTCCTTCTAGACAACAGTTAGAAAAAATCCACACCTGTATTTCCTGTCTCAATGCATAGTGGTTTCAGCATAGCCTGCCACACTGCCTGATGGGGGCTTTCATTTTGCTGCTGAAAAAAGCTGGTGAGGCAGAGGGAGAAGAGAGGAAGGAAGACAGACCTGAAAGTAAAGGACACCAGGTGGTATCACAGAGTTAGGTAACTTCAATCTTGAAAATACCCATTCATAAACAGTTTAAATTAATATTTTAATTAATATTGGTTGAATATTGTAATGCTTTATCTGCTTAAAGTAGATTTTAAACTACAATCAGTTAAAAATGTGTTAGGCATGGCTAGAGGTACTGGGAAGAATATGCTGATGTTTAGAGTTCTGTGTTACCACCTTTCTTATAAAATTAGAGCTGAGTTCTAGATTCACTGTTGTTGGGTTGTCACTAGGATCTGTTCCTAACCACTCTGTCCAGAAGACTTTCCAAGGGAATTCCAAAAAGAATAAAATATGTTTATAATCACATTTAACAGTATATTGCTTTCTGCTTCACATGGATTTCTGCAATAAGTGTCTTAAGTTGGATCAAGATGCTCTGTGGAGTCTGTCCTTGTCTTCCATGTCCCTGTTCATCACTTCAACAAAGGGAGGAAGCTCAGCTTAATGAGCACTTCTGCAGACCTTGTTAATGCTTGTAGTCATACTGGTTGCAGAATGTAAGGCGAAGGAACTAAAAATAACACCTCTTGCTTGTGGCAGACTTGTGTCTTCCAGTCTTTGTGCTTGTCCTTGTTTCTGCCTCCCCATATGCATGAAGAGAAACATATTTGTATTTTGGAGAAGTAATAGTCTGTGGAACAGACCAAAGCAAATCAGCCATGGCTTTTCTATGAGCTAATGAAACAGTTCCTCAGAGACCAAAGAATTACAAACTGAGCAGGTTTTTAGAGATGTCGTGGTTGAGTAAGAATAAAACCTTTTCAGGGGAAGAAGCTGAAGAGTCACCGTTCTCCTGACTCTGAAAGGCAAAGCAAACTTTGACCTTGATTTAGACCACAAGAAAAATTGGCCCTGACATTATGAAGGTCTCAGAAGCAAAGCTGTGTCTTGCTCCCTTGAAGGTAGGATGAGTTTTTGTAGAAGATGCTGTCTTGTTCTGCCTGCCTGTTGGAGAACAGCCATAGCAGTGACCTGTCCCAGCAGAGGTGGAGTTGTGTAACTTCTTGATGGATAAAACTGCACTTCAACCAAAAAAACTCCCAGCCCCAAAACTAAACAAAACAAAATCCACCAAAAAACCCCACTATAGCAGCCCTAGGATAAGCTATCATCATCTTTATTTAATGTCTTCTCTTCTGTTTGTAACTTTAGCAAACCACTTAACTAGTCTGTGCTTTAGTGTCTTCACTGTAAAATGAGGAGTGAAGGAGTAATAAAGTTTATCTTTACTGCAGGCATGCTCAGTAATTTAATTCAAGTTTGTAAAGTGTTCAATGGTAATTTGACTTTAATAAAATAATGTTCCTCTATTACAAAAGGAACCTCTGCAGAAATTTATGACAAACCTGGTGCTGTAGAGAGGGAGCTTTATCAGAAGATCTGTTTAAGGCAGTAGATAAGTCTCCTGAAGTCTGTTTTGGAATCTGATAGTTCAGCATTTATTTGGCAGCCTGCATTCCAGATGCTTGATTAGTAGGAATGAGGAGTCTGTGGAGATGGTAATAAGAAATCTTGCCTAATCAGGGTGATGAATCTTTGCTATGCTGGAAGATCATGCATTCTTTTGGACAAGCCAACCCAAACATGCAATACCACCCTCCCTAAAATCTGGGACCACCATGCATTTAGGAAGCTCTTCTGTTTCCCGTATGTACGTCGGGTTCAGTGCTGTGATCAGCTGTTGCTGGCTCTACATCTGGAGTCAGTTTCTGACCCACTGAAAATAAAACCACTTTTATGTTTTGAAGAGATAATGATCTGTGGAATGGACTAAAGCAAATCAACCGTGACTTTCCTATGAACTAATGAAACAATTTCCAAGAGACCAAACAGTTACAGAGAGTGATTATTTTATTTACCAGCCCTTCCATAGGAATCTGCCAACCACTGTGTTTCTCATCAGTGAAGAAGAAAGTCAGAATGCCGGTGGCATAAAAAGCTGCTGGGCCAAGATCCACGCACGGTGACACGGACAAAGAGCAGATGCGTGCGGCAACTGGAGGAGGAGATAAAAGAACCATCCTTTAACCGCAGTTGCGTCAGCCAAATCACAACCAGCTGGGTTATTGCACTGGGCATTTCTGCTGATCCACCACAACGCTCACGCGTGCTCTCTGTGCATTTGCACACACACGTTACCTTCTGTCAAAGGCTGGGCTGATTTTTTGAGCCTTCTCGTCCTCCCACTGTTTTTAGCCACTGGTTTAGTTGAGGGATGATGTAGACCTGAGGTGTCGGGGGGAGGATTGAAACTGTTGTAAGGATAGAAGAAACTGTGACTCAGGAAATTCAGTTCCTCCCTTAGCCCCAGCATGTAGTGATGAATGTGCAGACTATTGTCCTTGCAATAATGAAACCTGTTTCCCTTGGTTGTATTTTTGGACACTGGAGTGGCCTCTGTGTTCTCTCACCTGCTTTTTGCTCAGAGGGAGCAATCTGTATTTCTAGAGGCAAGGTTCGAGAGCAGTCATTGCATGTAGTGCCCTGCACTCCAAGGCCAAAAGCTCGTGCAGGTCCAACTTCATCCTCAGTCAAAGACAAGTCTCAGCTGGCTGACAGGGCTGAGTTTCCCAGAGCTTGGGGTTTTAACTAGCCCACATACCAGTACAGTTTGCACTGCTAAGAGAGGTCCTAGAAGCATCAAGGAAACACTTGGTTTATGAAAAAAAAAAATTTAATGAAGCTGCTTGACTATGCAGTTGTAAGCAAAAAATGAGTCAGTCTGTGGTGGTTTGGACAAAAGCAAAGAATTGACCATCCTGCAACCATGATTAAAACCATTACATCTACTATGTGCTGCCAGATTCTAACCTGTGTCGTGGCAAAACTGCTTTAGAAAAAAAGTCAGACTAGAATATATCCCACAAATACATTACAACATAACTACTGTCCAAGTATACAACAAGTATAAATAGCTCTGTGGAGACTGTAAGGTGCCCCTGTAGTCCTCACCACTTTCGCTCTGTGTGGCTCTCCAGATGATTTGTGTGCAAGCTCTAGCCAGAAGGAAATGGAGCAATATTTCTCTGTATTTATTCCCAGAAGATGTATCCTGGTAGTGAGGATACAGATCTCTTACGACTCACTGTGTGAACATTGCAGAATTGGATGAGGTTGGATGCTCTTGCCCTTTCAGTTTTAGAGCTGTGGGAGGCTTATTTAAGAGATCAAAGTGCATCAGATTCCATTATTTCAGTATCTATGGGACAGTATAATGCATGAATACTCTGGGATGATGCCTGTGTCTGACTTCTATTCGTCACTGTAATTAAAGCCAGATACAGAGCTTGTTCTTTGCACTGAACATTAATCACAGTGTTTTATTAATACAGCTGTTGAAATCTTTAATTCAGACATCGTATAATTTTGCAATATAGATTAAGACTAGTATTTATTTTGCCTGAATACATTAATTTTATTTAAATTCAGGAAGAGAAGAGATTGCTCTCAGGTTTTGAACAAATGAGTGCAAGCATTGCTTGACTGCAGGCGTACCAAACTGCTAAACTGGTTTGGTCTGTACTGTTGCTTAACAAAAAGCAGCAAACTGCTGTATTCAGTGGAAAACACATAAAAGGCTCAGCAAACTAATGCTTTAAATTCAGATTTAGTTAAGACACTGAAATTAATATTTTAACACCTGTAGACTTTATTTTATGCTCTGTAGTAGTACTTACCTAATTGCTATTGCCAGTTTCTGATATTTTGGGATTTCCCTTGGTTGTTTTCTGTTTAAATATTATTATTTGTATTGTAGTTGCATCCATATATCTTCAGTTTAGCTTATGAAATATGACTAAGACATTGCTTTAGTGTCTGCTTCACAGAGTTCTTTAATGTTGCATCTATATATTTGGAGACCTTGAGGCAGTTGTGGATCGTCCCGTGGAGAATGGTGTCCTTGAAAGTATATTACTATTCTTGGAAGGGAACAGAATCAGTTTTAAAATTCAAGCAAAAATACTTAACTTTAAATTGAAACTGTTAATTCTTTTTTTGGTTAGTGCTTTTTCACCTCTCATTTCCTGGCTCTCCAAGGCTCTGTGGGCTGTTTTGATTGTGCTCACAAGAGCTAATGAAATCCCCTCTGTAGTCACTAAACTGAAATTCAGGCCCAACCTCTACTTGACGATTTTTAGGGATCTGCTGATTGGAAGCTGGTGAGGAGCACTGCATAGGTAATGTTGCACTAAGGTCTGTCCTGAGCTGAGAAAACTTCCTGCCCTGGTCTCCCACCTCTTCAGCTAATGGCACCTTCATGTCTCTGCAGTGGCTGAGCTGGCCAGGTACCCCTGGGCTGAGTTAGATGGTGGCCCTTGGCCCAAACCTGAGTGAGATGCTTGGTTATTCTCCCACCTGCCCTCGATTGGAAGTGGGAACGTGGTATTTAATTGACCAGAGTGGATTCCTGTGATGGCTCTCTGGAGCTGTGCTGGGTTGTGTGCAATCATTCTAGTAAGAATCACAAATGAGATGCAGGGAGGGATTTTATGTTATGTCATGTCTGAATATAGAGAAACTCCCTGAAATTTCTGAGACCTGAAGTTGTATTTACTTTACTGTGTGGCTAAACTACTAAAAGTAAGTTTACCAAAGAATGCCCATTCCTTCTGTAAATGTAGTGGCTTCTCAATTCAAAGTAGATGGAGTTCAGGTAGTCAAAGAGACAGTGTTTAATGGCGAGTTTTGTTTTTAAAAGTCTTTTAGGAAACAAAAAAATACTATCCACACAAAATTTCATGCTTCAAGTAATCTTTTATTTCCTCTAGAAACTGTATTCTTGTTCAATGAGTAACCTGGTTTTTCCTGCCTCCCAGAAGAAGCAAGATGACCTAGATCTGGAGGTTCCTGGGGAAAAGTTCACTTCACCCTATATATAGTGTCTCCTGAAGTAGCCATCATTTACTCTGAGCTGATGAACTGCAAGAGAAGAGAGCTGAAGTTTTAGGCTGTGGTAGGGAAGGAGGGTGTTTTATCGCTCCATTTTTGGGGGGCATCTATCTTATGCACATGTCACTAACTGGATTACAGCCAGGTGAGGGCCAGGCTCCCCAGCTTCCAGCTCTAACACTGAATTTCATGTCTCTTTATCTCCTCAATGTGCTGCAGCTGAAAAACGACCAACTCACTCTGTTAAAGGAATGAATTGCATCCTGCCTTAGTGCCAGCAGGAGTTTCTGCACAGGACTCAGAACGTGATATCCTGGGGTCAGTGTGTTCTTTGCTCCGGTCAGATCACGCAGATGGAGACTCCTCCAAGCAGCACTGCTGACACAGTGGTGTTTTCATTGGAAAGCAAAACCTGGGAAAATGGTAGTAACAACTACATAACAGATGCTACCAAACAGGCTGTTGGTGCTGAGGGATCGGGCAAGCCTTTCCACCTCAGGGTGACGAGTCAAACGGTGAAGGTACTGTAGGCTGAGGGAAATCTGCCCGTCCTTTTGTCAACATAAGGGTTTTTTTTAGATACAGGAGAGTTTATCTGAGTGCATCAGCAACTTGAGCAGTTTGGACTTCTGCAGCCTTTCTGGGGAGAGGAGGATACTTTCCAAGTCCCTACAGAAAGCGCCACTGCCTAAGGACAGCACATACTCCTCTCCTGGGGCCTTCACCACACTGGGCCAGTGCCAGTGGAACCCATTGGTGCTCCTGTGGTGGGCTGTGTACACCTCTGGCACGTGGAGAAAGCAGCATCTGTGTTCATTTAACTGGATGGCAGGATCCTGCTCCAGAATTTAAAAATAATGACTTCAACAGGCCCAGCTCAGGAATGAACACAGCCAAGGCCCAGGGAGAGGCTCGGAGGCTGTCTCTGTGTTCAGCAGACCACTGGCTGAAACCAGGCAAAAATGTGGTGTGTTTTGTGCTCAGTGTTGTGTGTGGAGATGTTTCTGGGACAAGGAGGTCTGATCTAACCATCCACTGCTGCCAAAAAGGGATTGTTTCGCTTTTCCCTCCTGTTTTCCACATGGAGCCATGTTCTCTGCAGTCACTCCATGGTGGGTTAGCTCATACTGTTCAAGTGTCTGAAATGGATTTTCTTATTCTTCCTCTGGTCAGATTAGTGAAATGAAGTGACTTCCTGGTGAAGATTTGATTTATCAGCACTCTTTGCCACCTGTAGATTGCATTTTACTTAGTGGCATCTGTGGAAAGATCTAGAGGTGTCAGGTATTACATGTGGGCTATTACTACCAAGTATTAGAGAAGTTTTGGCTTTTCCATGTTGAAATTTAGGCTATACTTGGACTTAACTGTGTACCAGAGCATGGACAGGATGAGTATCTGATACTGGTTTGAGCAGTGAGTGCATTTGGGAATGGTCTGTGCATGAAATGCAGTCTAGAGTTGCCATTTTTAACTTCAGCACGGTGGTGATTTCAGTTGAAGGGATTTTACTACTTCAGGACAAATGTCTGATGTGGTCAAAGCCTTAATTCTTTATTTCTTAAATGTGATCTTTCTTGTTTAAAAAAAACCAAACCCAAAACCAGGAAAAAAAAAATAAAAAAAATCTAGGTTTTTCTACCATAACCACCTTTAAAGATTCTTGAGCGCTTTCCTTTGCTATTTTTCTTGTTAAAGAAGCTTCATTAGTGTTACCTAACAGTTCATGAGTAGACTTGGTAAGTGTAGGAGTATCTGAAGACATTGACAGCCTCTTCATATCGTGCAGCAGACTGCCATGTCCCTTGGGACACAAGTGACCACAGTGACATCACTGATCTGTGTCGTGGGTGCTGCTCTGCCTCTTTCCTCACACAAGCCTTCCAGTTATGACTCCATGGATGGTTTCCAAAATCTGAATGTTGCTTGGCAAGCTTTGTCAGTGCTGTTAGGAGTTTGATTACCTTTGTGCATATGTATGTGAGGACTGCCAGTGTCTGTGGCTTTCAATAACACAACCTCTCTGTTGTCTAAAATGTTTAGAGTTAAGAAATTATGTAAGTGTGCAAGAGTAGGAGCTAGGCTGGCTCAATTTGACTGTCCTGTCTTATATGTTGTCTCTTTATTCTAGTTTGGCATTGCTCAGAGGAGGCCATTGGTATCCTGTTGAAGCCAGTCTTACTTAAGGCAAATAAAGGGACAAAGCCCTGTTTCAAAAAATAAATTTGAGAAGCAAATCTTGCTGCTTCTTCATGCATCTGCTCATGCAGCATTACAAATTTTTCTCCTTGCTGGAGTAATACTGTGCTCTTACGTAGCTCAGTCCCCCTTGCTCAGAACCTTTCTGTTCAGCTTTCTGAATTCAGAACCAAGAACACTGAACATGAGCAGTAAATACCATCTTTGCAGCTTTTTTTCATCTCATTAGCTGTATTGGGTCAGGCTTCATTTCTGGCTTGGAGACCTACCAAAAAACCCTCAAAGCCACAGGAGATAGGGCTGCTGGGGCAGAGAGGACACTCTTCCTTGTCAGTCATATTCCACATTGCCAGGGCTGTGGGCACTGCAAAGCTGTAGGAATCATTTTCTGAATGAGACCAGTAAGGTTCCTTGGATTATTTCACAGAATATACTGGCCATGTTTCTGTTTGAATACAGTTATGCATTTCAGCTGGACAGAATATAACTCTTTAAATTAGAGCAGTAGCTAGTGCCCTTTCTGCCTTAAAAAGACTTAAGTAATACAGCAAACTAAAGTAAGACAAATATTATGTTCAATCCTAATTGCAGAGTAGTTACCAGCAATCTGTAGATTGACACAGACTGCAATAATGCCATGTACACTTGTTCACTGACCTTACATTTTGCTTGCCAGGAGCCAAACCCTCACTAGTGGTGCAGCTGCCTGGTGCTACTCAAGCAACACAAGTGGAACTTCCAGCTAGCATATGTTCAGCAGAAAAAAAAACTTTATAAAGGTCTTTTGTTCAGCCCTGCCATCATTCCTTCTTCTGCCTGTAGATTGTGCTGCTGGTGAAAGGGTTTGGTCAAGAACATTTGTGCTCCAGGTATCTTCCCCCAGTGGGCTATCAAAACCCTCCCTGAGATCCAACCAGAATTCCTAATGGAAAATGAATTTACCCAAAAATTTATTTTCTCACATTTAAACCTTTTGTTTTGTTAGTGTCTTAAACTTCCAAGTGGGCATGACAGTGTTTGCTGACTTGGCTTCAACAAAATGAGGCTTGGATTTAATGAGCGTTATCTTTTGTATTTTATTTAAATTAGCTTTGAGTTAAACATGACAAGCATTATTGCTAGTTCTTACACTGCATCAGAGATTATATTAATTGTGAAAACAACTGTTTTCAGTACAGTCTTGAAAATTGCTTATTAACAGTTGTGTGAATTGGACTGTTTTCTGGTGTCTGGACAAGGGTATATATGGATAATATTGGATATACTCAGTGAAGTTATTTTCTGTAGACCATGGATGATTTTGAAGACACTAGTCAAGCTTTTCCCTGTTCCCCTTACAGGGAGCCTCTTTGATCAACCAAGAACTAAGGCTCAGGGAGGTTATTTCACAATTCTAGATTATTTATGGCAAACTTGCACATGTTATTCTTCTACCAGATAGGTCTTTAGTTGTTTCTCTGATGTTTACACTTCTGATTTATTTAGAGATCCTATATCCCTTTCAGCCTTTGTTTTTCTGGGCTAACGCTTCTATTTTTATTTTGTTTATTAGCAGATATGATATTCAAACAACTTGGTTTTCCTGAAAAACAAAATGTCTCTTCTACAGTCAGTGAAATCAAACAAAAACAACAGTGAAAAAAAGAAAATATGAAAATAGGACATGTGTTAAGTGATGGAGGGAGCATTGACTGACCACTCGTCATCTTGCAGTGAATTTGTCATGAGGACTTATGGTAGAAGTCAGAGGAAATACTGACTCCAGATCTGCAGAATGTGCAGCTCCAAGGGGTAAGCACCTTTTCATGTGCTGCTGGATGTTATCCTCTCTCGCTGAGGTAAACCATTCCCTGACATGAATGAAGTTCCCACCAGGAGTGCAGCACCACATGGAATGATACAAAAAAAGTAGAACCAGGCCTGTAAGTTATTTCAAGGCTAATTTCAGTATAAAGCTTCAGCAGAGCAAAGAAGTTTTCTTTAACCTGATTTCTAGTCTGGAATTACTCTGCAGGGTACTTGCTTATGGTGTTCAGCAGACTTCATTTTGATGAGCACTGGGCTCCTTTTTGCTGAGGTTCACAGAGAAGGCCATGCCCAATCCTTTCCTGCCCCCAAGGAAGAACACAGAGCTGCCCACTTCCCAGAGGGATCAGTTTATTTCTGTTTCTACTGTGTGATTCAAAACAACAAGTGAAAGAACAAAAAATGGTTTGCTGCAATAATTTCTACTTGTGTCTTTACTGCACTAGAGATTCATCCATAAGAAAGGTGGTATCCCATTTAAAGACAGGAATTCAGGTTCATCTTACTGCCTTGGCTGTTTGGTTCAGCTAATCTGTGGTGTTCCCAGGGAAGCACATTCCCTGACTTCACTTAACTGCAGCCAACCATAAGGAGACAGAGTGAGTTTAGTCCTGTAGACTTGCAGGAGTGGCACTAAATGCCATCTGCTTCCCAAGTTACTTTGCTGCACCCACTGCCTCTTGGAGAGGTCTCCATTCAGGGATCAAAGGGTGAGCTAGAAAGTCTAGAAAGATAACTAAAATGTTTCATAGTCATTGAGTCATGATATTTCTGCTTATGAAGTTATAGTCTGAGCAACAAGCTGCTTTTTCTCTTGGAGCTTATCTAGGTATTACAGTTACCTCCGTAGTTACACCCTAGTGACTCCCAAGGTAACAAGACCAGATGTCTAGACTAAATGTCGTAAATTAAATGTAAAGAACTCAAAGGTGTTCTTGATAGCTGTTTTGCTGGGGCTGTGTGTATTTTTCTTTACTTCTAAAAAAGCTCTATGTTACTCCATTCTGGTGTTTTGTTGTGACTGCAGTTTGTCTGTGTGAGTATAAACTGACAAAACTTATTTTAGTGAGTGTGTAGGTTGGAGCAGGACATGGTTATTCCACCCTAAACATTAATGCAAGAGAATACAGTGCGTACGAGTGTTTCTTTGTATTCTCATAAAGCCTGAGAGTGTTGGTAGCATAATGTTAATGACATTGGGCTCTCATTTCTGACTCAGGGGGACAACAAAAGTAGCATGAACCTCACCCAGAGTGGTGGAGTTACACTTCAGTGCAGGACCTGAGCTGTATCCACCTATGTGTGTGTAAATGTTCTTGGTAAATTAGAGCTTTTAAATTTGCTCAGACAAATTTTGTATTTCCATGAGACTTCCTCAACCCCAGCTGTAGCACTGCCTCTTGTGTATCACTGTATTTAGTGTTTAGGGTTTCTGGTGTTCCTCACACAACGTGAAAGATGGGTTGTTACGTATGCATGAGCTGAGGCTGGAAATCTCCAGGCTTTGCAGCTGCCCTCATGCGGGTGTGTCAGGGTGAAATGGGGCTTTGTCTTCCAACCAGTCAGTCCATATTCAGAAAAATGACCTCTCTGTTTTCATGTCCCTGCTCTCAAACAGTTTTCTGTTCTTCTGAGATTTTGTGGCAGCCTGAGCCATAATTCAGGCAAGCACTTAAGTAGGTGCTCAAGTGCCATATCCCTGGTAGTTTCTGAAATCCTAAGTGTGCTGGTGGGGCTGTAGTGGGGACATTGGTAGATTTTACTGATCCATGCAGACAGTAGGATGAATCCATTGTGGAAGCTTTAAGTTTTCCTTCAGAAAGGCAGTTGCATGTAAACAAAGCCCTGTCTTCCATGACAGTGGGTGTAAGCAGGGGAATGGTCTGACAAAATAGAGGTTTTTCTTCATCCCACTGGCGCTGAACAAGATGAAATGGGAGCTGCAGAGGCTGGGTTGGGCTCTGTTCTCCCCTTCTCCCCCCTCACCCTTGCAAAACCTTGGACCTGCTTCAGTTCCCCCTTCAAACCACCTACTCTGAAAGCACCTGTGCTGAAACAGTCATGGGTATTTTTGGTGTAAAACCAGCACAGGCAAGATCCAAACATGAGTGTAAAAAGCCCCACTACACCACAGATTGAAAAGGCTGATTAGCCAGGTGTGTACATGTACAGTTAGTGGTGGAGGTTGTACCTTATCTATCTGTGAAGCTGAATGTTTGCAATTTGTCCTACTTGCACCAGCAACTGGCTGCTTCATACATAGCAGTGAAATGAATCCGTGTTGTCTGGTGACACATTAAAGAGATGACCAGGTGCCCATTGAACTATCTCTGTGCATTTAAAACTTTAAAATAGTAGGAAAAACACGTTCTGGAAATATTTCACTTGTATAACCAACTCCTGAGAGAGCTATTTATGATTTCTCTACCTGTTCTTGGCACAGGCCTTTTTTCTGTTAGAAGAGGTTTGACAGTTGCATGAGATCACACTTGGATTTGTGCCCTGCGAGCCGAAAATGCAGAGTCATTGCTTGCGAGGACAAGACTTAGCTGGAAAAAATAGAAACATTGCCCTTGTGTTCACTGCTAATACTGCATCAAGAAGTGGAGCCCCATCAAGCTTTAGTGTGCCTTGATATTCATGCAGTCATTACTTGCTTATAAATAGAGAACTGCTTTAAAAAAAACCCCAACAAACCAGGAGATTTAGAAGTATTCATTTAATGCCTGGGATGTTCCTTTAAGATTAATAAATGACTGGATGAGATGAGCTGATAGGCTGACTCGATGCCTCTGGCTATTTACAGCTGCTGCTTATTAACTCAGAGATGAAATAATTAATGTTGTTATCAAGTGACGCTAAACAAATCGTCAGATCACATTTTTTGTGTGTGCTCATTCTTCCTGAAGTGGGAAATAGCAGCCAGTGGGCACCTGGGGGGAGTGTCAGTGTCCACACTATGGAGTGCCCTGAGCTGTGCCTCTTGTGCACAGCCCAGCAGTTCAGGGTGCTGCTGGCACCCATTCAAACCCCAGTTCCAGCCTCAAGATGTGGCTGAAATCACAGAAAACCCCAGTCAGTTTCCCAGGATGTGGTGGAAGAGAGGAGGTGTTGGGTGAATGGTAGGGACACCCTCGCCAGTGACACCGGACCATGGTGCACAGAGACTCAGACTGTGTTTGAGGTGCCCCAGTGAAGGGCAGGTGTATGTGAGGCTTCATCTGCCTGTGGCTTTCCAGCAAGCTGATGCTAAAACATGTTTAAAAAAAAAAAAAAAGCTGTTGCTGTTGCAAAATGCAGAGTTAATGTATCCTTTCACTGGCCTCAGGAAGCCTCCTGGCTGCCTGTGCACAGTCCCCTGCTACACTGAGGCTTCTCACACACCTTGATCTCAGGGGTATCCACTGTTCATTAGAAATTCAGATGCCAATAAGAAAATGAAAAGGCCTGTGGAGCTGAATGTACCATCAAACTGCCAAGGTGTGGCAGCTTTCTGCTCAAGCAAGCATTCGTAACTGAGGATGGCTTTGTAAAAAAGGCAATTAAAATATTTCAAATTGAGTACAAAGGTATGATGCAGTGAAGTATAGCACAGATTCCTGGGTTTTGGAACAAACCCTGCTGTCACGGGCTGCCTCACTGACACAGTCTCGCAGCAGGTGCCCTACACCAGCAGTCTCTCTGCTGCAGGTTTTCCTGCTCTGTGGTTACACAGACCCAGCTCACCACCAGCCCCATCTGCTTTTGAAGCTCTCCTGCAGTAGCATGTGGACTGCTGCCCCTTTTCTTCCCCCAAGTAATTTATCCTTAGTAGAGCAATCTGTTTTCTCTCCTTTCCTTATGCTGTGGCAGAGCTTTGTACTGCACGAGAGTCCTGCTCTCCCGAGTCCCTGTTTGCTGTGAAGCCTGATGGAAAATTCTTCTGTCAGGTGTGGCAGAGGTTTGCAGTGTGTGAGAGTCCTGCTATTCAGAGTCCCTGTTTGCTGCCAGTCCTGATAGAAAAATGTTCTTCAGGTTTCTGCTTGGCCTCCCTTACTGGGGGAGCCCATTGCTGGCCCACCTTCCCAGGCTCTGGCACAGCTTGGCCTCACCAGCTAGGCCCCGGTACAGGGAAGGTCACTGCCACAGTTTCCAGAAACCTTCTCCTACGTTGCCTCTTTGTGTATTTTGGTGAGGTAACAAACTGTATCTCTATAAAAAGAACAACTGTGTCCTCTTTCAGGCCTCTTTTTGGTGCTTGCTTACAACCGGGTGGCTACAAAAAAGCAGTTTGTGTCATGGCCTAGGGTAGTGCATGAGGGGCAGATGATCTGAGGGAGCTGCTGCTGTGCCTGTTTGTTTTTGTTACTTGTGTTACCTCTTATCTGAAGCCAAATTGACACCTCATAGAGACCTTACATAAGGGTGATGTTCTCAGTCTAGCTGGGACTGTTGTGTCTATTTAAGTCCTGTTTTAGGAACCTGATGTAGGAGGATCTGTGCTCCTCGATAGGATGCTTTTGGATGTCTGTGGAGAGGAGCTTTAGGCAAGGCTGTTAAACTGCATTCTGGAGAGTCCTCTGTGCCCAAGGAGGGTGCTAGTCAAATGTTGAACAGTAATGCTCAGCCTAGAAACGAGATCATTTGTCACTTGATTTCTCCAATCCTTTGATACCCTACTCACTCTTTTTCTAAAATATTTTCCTAGTTCTGCATAATATTTCTCTGCTGTGTGTTATGATGTTCTCATTAGTGCGAACTAGCACGCTTAAATACACAAATATACATGTCTGTTTACACACTGAAGTACAGCCTATATTTATGCCTCAGCAACCCTCCCCTGATGGACTGACTGCTCGTGCCTTCAGCTTATGTGCATTTTCATGTTTACTCCCTGGCTTGGCTCTTTGTCCCCAGTCTGTCCTCTTGGCTAATTAGAGTTGATTTCCATAACTTTGCTACCTTTTTCCTGAGCTCCTCAGAAGAGCAGTTTTGTTCTTAGAATTGCCATCAAGCTGACCTAATTCTTGCCAGAAGATATATTTTAGCACTCTTGCTATTTTTTAAGTGTTTGGAGTCAGGTTTTCACAATTGGCTTCAGTCCCAACAGGGGCACTCCTCCCATTTTCCTCTTGCGTGCCTGTTCCCAACTTTCCCAGCAGCTGCAGAGATCACACTGTCGGTGGCAATGGTTTGTTTGCTTTCCACGAGGGGAAGAGTCAGTCAGACCAGTGTCCTTGGAGCCATTGCAAGGGCCGTGACAGGACCTACAGTCCTGAGGCAGTGCTGTTTGAGACCAGCTGGAATCAGCTGTGCCCTAATCTCCAAATTCCCTGAAATGGCACCATAAGCAGCAACTGCATGTGCTTACTCAGCTTCACTGAGTCTGTGGGTTCAGTAGCAGTTCAGGGCACAGTGTGTACTGCTGTTCACTCTTGGTGCCTTACACTGCCCACCTGAAGTCCCTTATATCCCTGTACTCTTCCCTGGGAGTGCCTGTCCAGCGATCCATACCCAGCCCTTCATACAGAGGACTTGCATGCACTTGTCGGAGTGATGCAATGCTATGGGAGCTTTGGGATGGGAGCTTTGGGCCAGGGCCATGTCTCAGGTGTCAGAAGCACGTGTGAGCTTTTTATACCCAGAGGTGAGTCAGAGCCTCGGGGTGGTTTGGGGTGTGCACAGGACAGTGTCCAGGACAGATCCCACGTGTCCCACACAGGGAGCAGGGCAGGGTGTGAGCAAAGCCTGTTTGCACACAGGGCCTGGCTCAGCAAGAGTCTCGGCTGCCTGCAGACTCTGTGTGTTTCCCAGGATGATCAATACTACCATTTTTTAGCTGTTACCCCTTCGATTTATACTGTAAACAAGTTGCACTGACTGATAGTTACCTTGCAGAAAGCAAACGTGTCTAAAGGAAGTGTGAACGATTCCCCGATGTCTGTGTGGACTGCTCCTGTTCTGTCAACTTTTCCATCATAGCTTCCCTCATCTCTTGTGCTTGAATGCAGCCTCCAAAAAACACATTAACTCCATTCCTTTGTTTGGGGTGTTCTTTTTAATTTTTGCTTCCTGCTACCCAGCAGTTCCACAGCAGTAAGTGGGTGGCACACAGTAGGTTCACTTTACCTTTCAGCAGAGGAGACAGTCTGAGATAGTTGTTTTCAGCCTTTCCCACCTCAGAAATGTTTTCTTTCCCCCAAAACTTCAGGTTCTTATTTGCTGTTAAATCTACTTCTGAGTTTTCCAGCAGCCATCTCACTTGAAACCTAAGTGCTGTGTTTAATGCAGCCACAGCACTGTAATAGCTGTCTCCTCTTGTCAGGCCTAAGGAGGGGTTTCTGCAAAGAACCACTTGGCCTAAGTGGGAGAGAACATGTACCAATAACACCAGTGTGGGGCTGCTTATGGGGTGTGATGATCCACATTCATGTGCTGTTCTTCCACCACCAGCTGCAGAATTGATTGTTGGCCCCTTCTGCTAGATTTTCCCCCTACTCAGCTGCTTTGCTTTGTAGTCCCTGGGGTGTACTAGTCTCAGGAGGCTGCATTTTCTGCCTGCGTGTCTTTAATTTAATGTTTAGGTGCAACTGTTCTTTCCTGGCTTTTCTCACTGCAGCAGCCTGACAGAAAAGCATGAATTTTTATAAATTGTTTATGAATCTTTTCCTTCTCAATATAAAAAAAAGGCTATTAAAATAAACATGCTGGGAGCTGTAACAAGAGGGCTTTGTTGTGGCCTGATGCTGTAAGTTGAGCTGTCAGTGAGGCTGTCTGGAGGGGTGGAATCAATTCTCTGGTGAGCAATTTACCGGTCTGGGGACATGTTGGTGTATAAGTCACGGACTTTCCTGAAAAAATTCACACTCTGATGTTTGATGGGATCTCTGGAGAAAGGAAGAAGGATGCCTAAAACTGACACAAAGCTGGTGAACACGAAATCAGCAAGTGGAACCATCAGTACCCAAGGTTGACGCCCTTGAGTCAGAAAAACCTGCTGTGCAGCCTGGAAATGTCAAAACTGGCTGTGTCAGGAGATTGTGCTTCCAGGGAGTAATTACTGCTTTTTAATTACTGCTTTTTCCCTACAACTCTTCCTTGCTAGTCTTTTGTATTTAGGTTTGCCTTGATGGTTAATCAAATTTCAGAGCAGGTGACTCTGCAGAGCTTCAAGTGATTTCCATCTGCCAGGTAAGGCTGGGATTGCTCTGGCCAAGCTGCAAGGGCCCTGCCAGCTGTTTGTCTTGGCAGTAGGCTGATAGTCTTTTTGGGTTTGTGGGACAGCACAGAGATGAAACTTGAAAGTCCTTTTCTCACAGCCCTTGTCACTGTCTAGGAAAACAGCAGGCAGGATACATCTACTTTGTACCTCCTTTCTCTGTCCCAGCCCTATTTTTGGTAGCAAAGCTGAGCTCAGGGGACAGGTGATATTTTAAGAGTCAGCAGTCGGGCAGGAGTCACTTTCTTTCATGGTTGTTACTCTTTTCCAACTCTTCAGATAAATTTATTTCCCAGTAATTTCAGTGGAATAATTGTGAAGAATGCACAAGACAGTTTTACACTTTTGGTTATAGTGTGAATGAGGCTGTGCCATCTCTGCAGAACCACCGTGGCTTTCACCAGAAAACACCTCTGTGAAGTGTGATCCATGACTCAAAACGGGTGTTGCTTCTTAACTGGAGTCAACAGCTGGAGAAACACAGTTCAGATACTGCAGGTTCCTCTCCTGTGTGCAAACTGGTTCCTCAGTCTGTTGTTCTAGTAATTACCAACCACATTTGCAGTGCCCAATTCCTACAATGCCAGAATTCTTAGTAATCTTTCCTTAGGAGCACCATGGTGGGAAGTGTGTGTGCACATGTATCTGATCTGCCTGTCCCAGATATCCCCTCCAAAAGGGAGATGGGAGAGGAGAGGATTTTTCTTTCAGAAGAACTTGTTAGCGTTAAGTGCTCAGCTGCTGCAGTTATTCGTACTGAGTGACTACTTGGAAGCAGAAATGTTAAAAAATTGGGTAACAATTTCATTACATGAGGTTTTATAGCAACTGCTATTCACCTTTATAAATTAACTGCTCTCTTCTGTATGGCAGAAAAAGGCTTTTATGGTTGGCAGGCTGCTCGTAATATTCTAAGGATTATTAAAGTAAGCTGTAGTTGTTGTATAATGCACATAATGGTGCGTGGTTTTACATTAATGTGTCTTGGGGGAGGATATTATTTCAGAATGTGTATTCACATATGGATGGACTTAGAGTTTTTTCACCCTGATCAGAATGACATTCACAGAAAAGGTCCCTGGACCATCATCCCAGCAAGTTCCTTGTGAGTAATAAAGTGGTGAGAAGAGAAAATTTCATCAAATTCAGCAGGAATTTTTGAAACAGACCTCGAAGAGCACAGGTTTTTTTTTTCTCACCTCCTAACTTTACATTTATAAACTGAGGCTATTCATATTTAGGTGAGTTATTTGGGCTCCCTGCTCTCCTTAGAGGTGAGAAAGCTGGGCAGCAGCCAGGCTGAGCTGTGTGTAAGGGTGATGGGTGCTGCAGTGGGGCTGGTGTGTGTGAACCAGGGCAGCTGCCTTCTGACATCCTCTTCCAGGCAGGACATTTACAAGTCGAAGGGATTTCAGAACTGAGCTGTGGGAACAGCTGGGGAAATGCAAATGGAACTGTTATATTTGCATTAATTAATTAGGCAGCAACCACAAGGAGCGTAAGCACTGGAGTTTAAAAAGTGTGAAAAAGATGCAGGATAAACATAGTTAGGGAGGTGTTTGTCTCCTCTGTCGGACTGAATTAACAGATACACTGTTGATCTGATAAAATGCAAATTAATATCCCAGGGTGAGACACACAGAGAGCACTGGATTAGGTGAGGAAGAAAATTTAGAGATGGAAACAGGGCAAAGCAATCAGTAGAGGAAAGCAGGTTGCTGTAGCCAGGATCTCAGGGACAGCAGTGAGGCTTCAAGCTCTGGAACTAGTAGATATTAGGAATTATTCATCTCACCTTTGACCATCCTGAAAGGATAATTTGGGCACGTTGGTGCAATTATAAAAACAACAACCAAACAAAAGCCCCGATAACATACTGCTGATATGGGGCATAGAGGGATCTTAAAATAATCTTTATCCAGGGATTAAGAGTTTCTGATCTACCACTGACCTGTTTTCAGAGTATTACAAATTCATGGCACTTGTAAAAACAAGACAAAAAGGCTGTAAAACAAGAGAAAAGCAGATTTACAGCAGCATACAAGTAACTAAGTTGCATTGATGAGGAAACTTCAAACTAAAAACTATGCTTGGTGAAACCTCCTTTTTCTAGTCAAGAATCTAAAGTGTGCTTTGAAATCTGTGTGTAGAAAGTTTCTGGGCCTTTTAGGCCATGTGTGAAAATGTTTCTTTTCATTAGGAGTGAGAAATGCAGACCTCCAGATGCCCTCTGTGGTTTCTTTTTCCCCCCCCCAAAGGAGGAGGAGCTGGGGTGAGATGGAGACACAAACGCTGCTGTAGTCCTTGAGGCTGAATTAATGCTGTTGTTTTTAAGGGCTGAATAAACATTGGGAGTGAATGATTTCTGTGCACAGAAAGCCAGGGAAACCACTGACTTTGTGAACAAAGAGAAAGTTGTGTATCTCCAGGATTATGGACATCTGAGGTGTTTCATCATTACTAAATTCTTATGGGGAAAAAATAATTGACTAAAGCAAATTAAGTGCCAGAAAGTGATTTTTATTTCATTGCCTGACAGTAATATGTGGATTTGATTATTTGTTTTGGCCCTTTTTAGGGGTTTTTGCACGTAGTAATAGAGTTAGCATGAAATTTCATCTTAGTTTGAATTGCCTTACATCTTTATCAAATGATAAATAACACAGACTTTGGCTAGAAGTTCAGTATTTTGTAATTTTGTCTGCAAAAACATTTTCCATGGTCGATAAGAGAAATATGAGACGCGAGAGCAATAAATTCATGCTCATCTTTGGACTAAAATAATAATTACTTGGGTAATACAATCTTTTTTATATACACACACGTCGGGGGCCCCTGGCTACAAATGTGAGTTGAGTGAAGTCTCCAGTCATTCCCATGGAACACCCACCCTGGAGGAGCAGGACCTTGGTCAGTGAAAGCAGCCTTTATAAACTGTGAAGGATTTGCAAAGGGGTGATAAACCCACATGGGACCGGCAGCTTGGAATTATTGTTGGATGTTTTAACTCCCAAAATCGCTACAGAGATTGGGTAGTGGAGAAATCCAGGGCTGCAGCTGCCACGTGGCTGCCAGTGGAGCCAGCTGAGTGCGTGCCTGAGGGGCTGCCAGGGGGGCAGGAGCCCAGCTCCACTCAGGGGTGGTGCTCAGGGTCCTCTGAGGGAGCTGGGGATGTCACCCAGGCTCTCCAATTCTCATCAACAAACACTTCAAAATAGTTTTAGAATCATACAGGTATGAACGCACCTTTTCTTTTTACCTGTTGGAGGGGAGAGGGCTGGTTTGAAAGGGTCAGCGTCGATGTACCCTACAATGTGACACTGCAACGTGTGTGGCTGTGTTCTTCATTTCCCTGGTGCATTCGTGTGCAGGGCTCAGTTTGGGCAGACTTTTAATAGCAGTCGGGAGGGGAGAGCAAAGTGCCACCAGGCAGCGTGTGCAGCGCCTGGGCATCGAGTGGTCTCCGTGGTTTATTTACAGTAATTTGTTCTGCATTTTTCACAACAGCCACACCAACCCCAGCTCTCTGCAGTCACAAGCGTGAGGACATCGTGGTGAAAGACGCCACCATTTTCACCCAGTTACTGCTCTGACAAGAGGTTCTTGTCTAGCATGTGAAATTGTAGAAGCCCCCAGCTGGCGACTATAAATTCCTGCCTTAATGGGCTGTGTCAGACGCGTCGGGGGTGGCTGTGCTGGGAGGGAACCTGAGACAGGATGCCAAAGGGAGGAGTTTCCATCCAGCGCTGGCAGCCGGGACAGCGTTTGTGTGTTTGGCACGCGAAGGGGGCCGGGGGTCCCTCCAGCCCCTCTGCGGGGAAGGTGACACCCAGGGGAGAGGGGCACTGCAGTAATGCACAAGTGGCTTCCCCAGCTGCAGGGTCCCTCAGTGCTCATTCACAAGCGCCTGAGAAAGACTAGAACAAGAGAGTGAAGTTTTGTTCTTGTCTGGCCTATCACAGGTTTGAAAGTTGTGATTTCCTGTCCAGAACTTAACCAAAGCAGTTGTTGATTGGGCAGTGTGTGACTGTTGCTCACTTCAGAGTTGTCCAGATGTGACTGTTCTAACTCACAACAGATTCTTACTTAACTGTAGTTTCCTTTGGTTGTATCATTTTCACTGAGACCATCAGTTTGCTGTTCTTCTGCTACAGATACTCACTGTCAGTTTTCGTTGCTATTTTCAGACATTTTGAGGATTTCTTGGATCTTTTGTCCTCCTGTTTTTGTCTTTCCTTGAATTTCTGCATTATCACTTGCAGCCATGGCTCAGGCCAGGGGAGCTGTGTTAAGTACAGTTCCCTCCTCTCCTCCTGCCCACGCTGGCCTGTGCTGTGCCTGTGGTTCATTGTGCTGCTCCTCTTTTTTTTCCTAGATGTGAAGGAGGGTACATCCCTCTCGAATGCTGAGTGTTCCCTACATCTGTGTAACAAGTGAAGGAAGTAGCAGTAATGTCCTGCTATTGCTTTAATAACCTGTGCAAAGAAGTACAGCAAAGCCCTGGGAAAAAAAAGAAGTTACTGATAGTTTGTGGTGCTAAGTTCTTCAAACAAAACCAGGACCAGGCTCTGCTTCGAGCTGAAGTGTTCAGTGGAGAGGCTGTGCAGCATTTGTCAGGGGAAAACGCTTTATTTTGCTGGCACCAAAGGCTGCAGTTACTTTCTGAATACTGTTATATTTGACAGGCCAGCCCTAGGTTCAGCTGGTGCTTTTCTCTGTTCAAATGATGATTAGAGAATACTTTAGATAATTTAAAACACGAAAAGGCCACTGATCCAAAAGAATTGTGTGATTCTGTGAAATACGGTTCAGAGTAGTCAGGAAATTAATCACTTGGAGAACCCCTGGCATTCTGTCTTTTGAACCTTCTCATAATTCCTCTGAGTTCTGCCAGGAAATCAGAGGGGAAAATCCTGGGGTAGCTATATTAAGAGATGACTGTGAATTTTACCCCACAGCTGAATTGCCAGTGGCAGGCACTGTGTTCAGTGAAGAGTTGCCAGGCAGACTTGTATCTGTAATTAGCATTTCTCCCAATCAAGGCCTTCTGCTGCTGGGTGGCACCAGTGAGAGGCTGCTCACCCCTGGGACAGCTTTCTCCTGACCTTCCAGGAGTCCTGGCTGGCTGTCCCCTTGCTGTGATTCCTGGCAGTGAAAGGACAAGGGCTTTATTGGGTTTGACAAATGCAGTGTTACATGTGGGAGGTGACCTGTGCTGCCTCAGCTGCACACACCTGCCCTGGGCTCAGCTTGCACCAGTGTCCTCTGAAACAGCAAATTTGGCATTTGCCAAACAGATGATTTGGTGCATTGTGTGTCTGATGCAGCAGGTTTATTTTCAGACACATCTATAAGTTGAATTTTTTCTGCTGTTTAAGAAGAACCATTAAAATGGGTCTCTTGCAAGAAATTGCCTCCGTGTTAATAGCAGATTTATGACTACTGGCCAATACTGTCCTAATAGTGCATCCTGTTCAAAATTGGTATTTATGTACCAAAAAATGCTTTAAAAGCAAGTAAATTAAATACCACGTTAATATAAATCTTAGTGAAAATATCTGGTCTAAAGTTCATTAATATTCAAAAGAAGCTTCTCAGAATGTGGTCGAAGAAGAACTGCATAATAGCTATAATTTTTTAAAAAAATATATACTTCAAACATATCCACAGTTGAATCCAGCTTGGGAGAACTTTAAAGTCATATTAGTGTATGAGAAGAAACATAAAACTTGGGTAACTTAAGCTGTTGTTTGTGCTGTCCAGGTAACATTCTTTTAACACATGAAAATTAAATATGCAGTTCTAGATTTCAGCTTGTGTGACCCAAAAGAGTTCACATAAATTTTAGTTATTGCAGAATAAGTAAAAAAACCTTCCTCTCTAAAAATTTTGAGAGTAAGCAGTGTCCTCATCTTTCCAAAGAATTCTTCCTAAATGTAAAAAGAAGATAAAAATCACAGGATGTACTTTCAGTTGCAGATACTGGAGGATCTCTCTGAGCCCTTATTCTGTACCTTAGCACTTCACCAGGTGCCTGGAAGGTTTATTTGCCTGCTGGTTTGTGGAGTTTCTTGTCCATGTGTCTCCTGTATGAACAATTCCTGGAGATCAAAAGCTTTTGCAGAGAACAACCACGAACAGCTCCTTGCTCAAACACCGCCCTCAATTCTCTCTCCAGTTCTCATTATAATTATAGCCCCAAAATTGCCAAGTAGGAGTGGGAGTTCATACAAATATTTGTAGGACTGTGAATTGTGCTGTGCGGTAGAAGGCCAGGAAAGCCTCTGAGGTGGTTTCTCACAGAAATGTTTTGCTTTCAGGAGCAGGTGCCTGTTCCTGTGTATCACCCCACGCCCAGCCAGACTCGCCTGGCCACGCAGCTGACGGAGGAGGAGCAGATCCGGATCGCGCAGCGCATCGGCCTCATCCAGCACCTTCCCAAAGGAGTCTACGACCCCGGCAGAGACGGCTCCGAGAAGAAGATTCGAGAGTAAGTCCTGGGGACTGGGTGGAAGGGATGTGGCTGTTGCCTTGCTTTGGGATGTTACCCTGGGAAACCTGACCTTGTCATCCTGGATTTGCCTTATTTTCAGAGACTGTAATTTAATGTAGCTTTTTTAAAAAAAAGTAAAGCCCTGCAGAAGGCTGAGGTGGTGAGTAGCATCCCTGCCAAGGGGCTCCAAGGTCCCTTTAACCCAAACCACTCCATGCATCTGAGGCTCTTTCCTTTATCTTACACAAGGCTACTCCTCACAGTTATCTACAAACACTAAAAACATCCAGGAGCAGATATACATTGTTTTTAATTTCTAGGTTGGTAACAACAGCTTAAATATTTTATTTTCCCCCCCCAGATGTGTCATTTGTATGATGGACTTTGTTTATGGGGACCCTATCCGATTTCTGCCGTGCATGCACATTTACCACCTGGACTGTATAGATGACTGGTTGATGAGATCCTTTACCTGTCCATCCTGCATGGAGCCAGTGGATGCAGCACTGCTTTCATCATATGAGACTAACTGAGCCAGGGTTTCTCTACTGAACCTTCAAGGAGACCATCCACTTCAATGGGTTTGATCCTTTTGTCATTCAGCCCAAAGAGCCAGGAATTAGGAATTAAGATCATGCACAAAGTATACATTTCCTAATAAATAAATAAAAAAATATTCCTGAATGGCTGCAAATATTGGAAAACATAGTATTTTAGAGACTATAGAAAAGTAGGTTGTTATTTTTAATGTAAAGCCTTGACCCACCATTGTCTTTTAATGTTTGTTCCTACACCCATATATAGGAATTGTGTAAAGTGTTACAGCAACTGTAAATGTTTAAACTGCGTGTATCCAATTTTATTAGCAGCAAGATAAGAGTATTTTTTTCCTAAATAAAGTAACCAGTTTTGTTCTGATTCTTTTCACAAGTCCTGGCATTTGGGTCAAGGCTTTATTGAAATCTACATTTTATAACACTGGCACAAAGAAATAGTTTTAAGCTTGTTTGCACAGTTCTTTTTCTTTTTTCTTTTTTTTTTTTTCCATTGGAGATGGAATTCATTGCCTTAGGTCTTTTTAATAGTGTATTGTTATTGTTGGGCTGGCTCTATGCTTGAAAACCAGTTTATTTATAACCTGTTAAAAGTGCTATATTTTGTTTGCAGTTAGGAATATGCAGACTTCAAAGTGATCTCCTAGCTTGTAAGCAAACTGAGATGCATTATCCCTTTTCTACAAGTGATGCAGATTATGAAGATATGACACAAGTCCTATAGTGAAACTGTGGTTTCATGGGATTTTTTTATAACTTCCTTTGGCTTTGATGAAATAATAGTCCTTAAACTTTAATATGTGACCTTTAACTTGATCAGATTAAAAGTGGGCCAGATGAACAATAAATAGTTAAGCTGCCATAACTGAAAAAAGAAAAAATTGGAACTAATGTAGTGTTAGCACTGATGACTTATTCTACTTTTTTCTCCCTAAAAATGGTTGTCCTGGATCATAGTAAATGGATACTGCATCTCTCGTTCTTGTAGTTCTTAGGTTATCAGAAGTTAAGAATAAACATACTGTATCTCAGTCTCCTGTATTAAATGTATCTGTTGAGCCCTGCTGGCTGACACATCAGTCCACCAAACAGGAATGAATGCAGAGAGGAGAAAAATAGACTTTGTTCTGCACATAAATGCAAAGTTTATATAAACACAGAATGTCAGTGTAGCAGTGGAAGGGTAAACAGTCCTGCTATAGCCAGAATGACACAATTCCCTGGTTTCTGTAGCAAACAGTATGTGCTTGTTAAGAGAGGCTCCAGCAAAGATTGTAGCTGTAAAGACCTTTTTCCACTTAGCATGATATTTTTTTCCTTTTTTCTTCTCCCCCACTCCCTTAATGTACCTACTGTGACTTCTATGCATTCAGTGCCACCCTGACACAGTGAGAAGCCCTGGTCTCATGAAATGAAACACAATCTCAAGTTAACCACAGCAAATTGGGGGATGTTCTTTGATTGTGTTTCAGCTATAGTTTGAGTTCTTGATACAACAAGTTGTGTTTAAAGACCCAGGTCCTTTGATGACTTAGTGCTATTTACAGTAGAGGAGAATTGTCATTCTGTGGGTTATGGATAACTGGTCAGCACAATAGAGAGTCAACGTGTGTTTGTTATTCCTGCAGCTGACAGCACCCTGCTCCCTTAGAGAAGAAGGAGCAGTCAAAAGGAACTGAAAACACTCTGCAGTTCTAGATTCACTCAAATGGCCACACATTTATCTGGACACAACGTTTTGCTGAATTCATACATACCTAATTACACGGATCACAATCTGGGAAGAGAGACCTGAAGTTGTGCAATATCATTGTTCCTTTTTCATCATTCCATGTGTGTTCCTTTGTGTCCTCCTTTTTGTCTGTTTGTTTCAGGAGTTGGATTCTTTTTTTTTTTTTTTTTTTGGTAAAACAATGTCCACATTAAGTATTCATTTCTTTATCTTGTTAAAACTGGCAAATGAACAATTTGAAAAAAACAGTGTTGTCATGGTGGTATTAGTCTTTATTTATTACAAGACTTAATTAAGAAAGATTTAAAAGAAGTAGGAAGTGATGAGTTACTGAGCTGAATGCTTTCCTAGGCAGCTGACACCTGAGCAGCTGAACTTTTAACACTGATACTGACTGGGCTAAGGGAAGAAATTACTTTTATTAAAATACTTGCTAAATAGCAAAAAGGTGTGAAGGGCTAAAAGTGAAGCTGATGAAAAAAGAACATTCCAAAAAAAGTTGAAATTTTAACTTAAAGACAAATGTGTAAATATAACAAATAAATCAAACTATTTTTCAAGTTTTTAGGTACAATACTGTTCTGGGTGATTTCTAATTCAAAGAAGAACTGATCTAAATTTAATGCAAAATAATGTATAACCTGAATTTTAGCTAACTGTGAAACCAGATCTCTGCCATATTTCTGTCATCTGCAAGATGAAGATATATTTACCTCCTGTCTTAGAAGTGTCTAACAAATTACTTGCACTTCAAACACATTAAGACAGTCCAGCACAGCACAGCTGTTCCCAGCTGGAGTCTCCTGCAGCTGAGTGAGGGGAAGGAGTTGTCTCTGACTCACCTGGACCTGTTCACCCAAAGCCCTTCTCATGCCAGGGTGGGCAGGCCCATAGAAAAATGTCTGCAAAGCAGTTTGAAGGGGAAAAAACCAAACAAAGAAGCCTCTTACAGCCACTGTGAGCAAGTACCTGAGTTTGGAGGTGCTCGACAGCCCTCAAGAGCTGGTGCTTTGAAGCATTTTCATGGGGCCTGTGCAGTGTGATGAAAACACTGAGTGCAGTGGTGACATTTGTAATTTGGAGCTGGAAGTGGCACAGCAGCCCTGGCACAGAGCCAGCAGGGCTGAGAGACCACCAGGCTCCATTTCAGCAGCACAAGGGACACTGAGTGTGAAACCCACACGCCCCAGGTCACTGCAGCACTGCTGTCCCCTCCACAGCCAGAGGTGCTGCAGAGAGTGCAGGGAGGGAGGGCAGGGCCTGCACCCAGGAGGCACAACAAGGATGTGCTTGGGTTTCACTTGCACATTAGAGTAGGAAATGGATTTGTCTCCTGCATGAGAGGGAAACTCCTGCAAACCTGAAGCCAGAGATGTCATGAAAAGTAAGGAATACTCAGTTTTGTACAGACCTTCATGCTTAAAATTTCTTGCATGCTGCAAGAATTACCACTTTAATCATTTTATATCTAAGGATAGTAACCCTTATTACTTGTTGCCAGTTCACTATGTAAATCTGGGGGAGAATCAATCAAACAAACAAACCCAGCCCAGAGCATTTCTTTCTAAGGAGCATGAGCCACATAAGGGTTTAAAAGCTCCTATGGTCTTGCAGCTTCCCAGGGCTGAAAGCAATTCTGTCAGCAATTCAAGGCTGACAGTCTCCCTTTCCAGTGGCAGAAGGGTACATTTCTGTACCCTTGAGGGCTGAGGGATTATGAAATACCTGAACTTACTTCAGTTGCCACAGTTTCAGGACGTCGACATTTCCTGTCCTTGTGCAATCGTGGTAAAGATGAAAATTCTTTTGAGTCAGACTGCCAGTGAAATAAATAACAAGATGGCTGAAACTAAACGTACTGGGTCTTTCAGCAGTTAAATCCTGGATTAAAAGGACTCAGAAAAAATGTGGATGCTGGCTGATTACAAATACAGTTTGTTACAGATACCACATTTTTATTAAAAACATACATTCTAGTTGATAACCTATAAAACACATGAATAAAATCTGTTCAGAAGAACCCTTCTTTACTTAATACCCAGAATAAAAATTAGCTTCAAGGATTAACTTTTCCTTTTATATAGCATTTAACTTTGAAGAATATAATTTATGCTAACCATCCTTTGCAGATTATCTTGCATTTAAACCTGTTCTGGGATAAGAGTTCGGGGGTTTGGATTCATGGTATGAAATGCAAAGTTAATGCTTTGCGATAAAGAGAACAGTCTAAATGTACTCTGCTAAAGCATCTTTTTGATTTAAGCAAAAGAAATAACTGTATTTTCATGCTAGCAACTGATTTATTGCAACATCCACTCTGCTCTGACACTTTGCTAAGTAAAAGCTGCAGAGAGGAGTTTATAATGAAGAAATCCTTTGTGCAAAACCCTGTCTGTTCCCACAGCACCGAGGTATTTGCTTACTCAGCAAGAGGGGCCCAGCCACACAGAGCGTGCACAGAGAGCCCCCAGCCCTCCTCTGTCCTCCCGGCTGCAAAACAAGCAGCAGAAACTTCATAAACCTGCTCTTTGCAGCACCAACCCCTACAAAACATTTGTCTTTCTTTCCAAGAGGGCATTTCAAGAGCTCTGCCCACAGCAGTAAATGTTGGAGTCACCACACACACCACATGTGCCCTGGCTGCCCACACCAAGCACTCTCCCAGCCTCACTTTGCTCCCTCGCTGCACTTCTGCCAGGGTTCTCACTGCACCATGAGAGACAAACTTCACCTTTTCAGCATCTTTTGCCCACAGTTCTGCCACGTTAGCAGGAGCTGCCTGTGTAATCCAGGATTCACGCTGGGGAAGCGGATTGAGGGAGGCAGACAAGGCAAGAATTCAAGGGGGGAAAGGATGAATCACTCCAAAACTGTTTTCTGAGCAGGACAGAGCCATCCCAGGCACTGTCCCACTGAGGCAGAACTCTGCTAGTCCAGAGTGAAAAATGATGCCCTTCAACTCTGGAGCATGAAACTGCATTTTTGTGAGGTTACCCCACTAAAGGGCTCTTGCTAGATTGCCTGTTTGCCTTGGGATTTATTCTTCTAGAAGGTTGCAAACTGCACAGTCCTGCAGTGTGATACTACTGCAAACCTTTAGTAAAGGCCTTTCCTCAGCCATCATCAAAACTTTCTTTTCTTTTTAAAGTATCTTGTCTTTTTAAAGTCCTGAATTTAATAAATAATTCAAGCAGTTCTGATAACTTTTCAAAAAGCTTTGGCTCCAGAACCTGTTACCACTGTGTGTGAGTATACATACATACATAGATGTTTTGTGTATTTATACGTGCTTTTCTTTATGTGTGTGCGTGTGTGACAGATCAGACAACAACAGAGCTGTAGCAAAGGCACTGTGCTTGGAATTCCTGCTGTTCCTTAGAAATGCCAACATTTATTCACATCAGTGGTGAGCCCAGCCAGCATCACAGAATGGAAATCTGACTTGGGTATCCACAAGCCATAAGAATAAAAGGCAAGCCAAACTTTTTATAATTGCATCAGTCATTGAAATAATCTCCCCAGGCAATGCTACATCTCTCAAGANAACTTTTTATAATTGCATCAGTCTCTCCCCAGGCAATGCTAGATCTCTCAAGACTGGACACTTCTAAGATTCAGCTGGACAGGGTGCAGTGCCACCTTGCCTGGCCTTTGCTCTTGGCAAGAAAGGTTGGATCAGATGATCCTTGAAGTCCCTTCCAACCTGATACTGTATCTAGGACTGAAATATCAAAACTGTAACTGGCCCTGATGTTAGCATCTAAAAACCCCTACAGCTGCACAACCTTAGTGGTGGTGGGAGCAGTGCTGGGTACTGAACCCAGATGAAGATGACATTGAACATGAGCCATGTAATTCTAGGATCCTCTGGAGTTAACAGCCTTGCTTCACTCCCCAGAATGATTTACTGAACTCCACTGAGATACAGTTCCACACCTGCAGAGCAGAGGCAGCTGCAAGCATCTCACACCAGCACCTCTCCCAGAACATCAGGGAAAGCCCCACATTCACAACGCACCAGCTCCTCCTGGGACTGCCCCTATGACACAAAACTGACACCAAGCCTGGCCTCAGGGCTCCAGCACTGCAGACAAACATCCCACACAGCTCCAGCACCAAGGATGTTGTTCTTACCTTCACACCCTGTGTGCTGCAGGATAAAAGGGATGGGAAGAGGAAAACTGTCCACAGTACTGCAGCTTCTGCCTATCTCCTCTTTCCACCACATCACTATGTTACTTATAGGCCACAGGCCTGAAACTGCTGTTCCTTTACTTCGGTAGCACAAGATAAACTTTTCTTTGCCTTTCTGAAAATTGAATCAGCCCATAAAAAGAGCATGCAGGGGGTTATGACTGCTGCATTTTGTATTCTTGCTGTAAAATAGCCAAGGAGAGAGAAAGCAAGTAGATTTCCCTGTAATTCATAATTCTAAATAAACATTTTGCCTATGCTTAGCCAGCAATAAAAATAAGTAGGTCCTGAAGTTTAAAAAAACCACAGAAGATAATGGAGGACAGCCCAATCCTACAGAGTCATGCTTGAATTTGAGCAAACACTGTGCAGAACTTTACCACAGTGCAATGCAGGTATTTATTAGCTCTGTTGCTATTCATAAATCTTGGAGACAGGGATTGACTGGGTATGTCCTTAAAAGAAAGTACTTGGATTTCTTTTCCAAAACACCTGAAGCAAACCTAGATAGCATCTTTAAAAAATATTCTATGATGACAAATCATTCAATTAAAATACTTGCTGGTACATGCTTTGCACATAATTTGCCACCAAAACATATTTGCAGAACATAATGAAAAAAGAAGCAAGTTCATTTCTAGTCTGTTCAGGTTGCCCAATCTCATTCATCAGTGATGTTGCCAACCATTACCCATTTTCCTGTAGAGCAGTAAACAACATGACTCACCTCTTTATCTTCTCCTCTTCCTCCCAGAGGGGGAACAGCATTGAATGCGTTGTTTTGGTCATTTCGTGTACATTTGCTTTGCTGCTGTGTTTTTATGCTTGAGAAGGCAAAGAAATGCATCTTGCAGGTGGAACTGGAGGCTGAGTGTTGTATTTAAACTCCTGGGAGTGCTTTTTGCATTCTGGGACTGACCTGTAGGAAAGCCTTTTCTCACATGGAGAAGCATTACTTGATGCCTCTGATGGGCTGGAGGCACACAAGCTGTCAGCCCGTGAGCTTTTAGTGAGCTTTTAGTCTTGGACCCAGGCCACAGATAACCAAAAATACTAAAGCACTCAATACAGAATTTAATGCCAAAACCAGTGTGAAATGGGAGGAAATGTTTGATATGATCCTGTTCTACGCTGCTGTATTTCATAAAATGCTGTTTCCTAAGCCAAGTTTAGAGGTGTAAACAGCCTGAGGCCAGGCACAGTCAGAAGGGGACAGTCCTTAAACCATCCATGATGATGGCACATGTGAGCTGTGGATGGCAATTGAACTGCCTGTCAGTAAGCAAAGAGGCACCTGTGACACAGGTGGAGTTGAGCAATCCTAAGTGTGTGTTTCCAGATCACAGTAGTTCTGTATCATGTTTGTGACTTCATCAAATTGTCTTCAAACCATCCAGAAAAGCTGTGCCCAGGTTCAGCTCCAGCCCGACATCCTTCAACCAACAGTTTGTGGCTCCTCTAGTGTTACTTACAGGAGGTGGGAGCTGATGCAGTTGCACCTGATCAGACCTCAGCAGGAGCTGCTGGCTCTTCAGCCCCTCTCCTCCCTCAGCTGCACACAGGGATTCCACATAACAGAGCTCATGATAAAAGGGATGCCCCTTTTACTGCCTTGCCCTTCCTGCCAGCACCACTTTCAGGTGACAGCATTATCCGATGGGGCACCACGGCCACTGCTGCAGACATCCAGGAAACTGAGTAAGAATTTCTACCCCTCCTTGGTTACTAGCAGGAAAACACTTACTAGTTTAAAAAAAATACATAGAAAAAGAAATAAAGTTTTATGATAAAGGTCCTACCAAGTGCAGAAAACTTTTCTGCTGAGTTAGTAATTTTTGTCTTTGTGCAACATCTCTGGCTTTGCTGAGGATGGGAAAGAGCTGATTGCAGCAGTTGTTGGCTAAAGCTGGTGTACAGAGTGGGTTTCTCAAGCATTGCTCAGACAGTTCACTGTTTGAATGCTGAAGGAACTGCTCCTTCTGCAGTTGAGGTGTGGACTATATCCATATGCAGTCATACTTCCATTTCCTGAATCTTGGGCCATGCTTCAGTCTCTGATGTGCAATTCAATGACAATATCTGCTATTTGCTGCTCAGTGAGTACCCTGAAGTGAGAACTCACACATTTGTGCTTCCCCTGATTCATTGCATTTGGGACTCCAGACTGATGAAGCAATTTACTGTCCTGCAGAGCTGCTCCAGGCACAACGCAGCAGCTTCTGGAGGAGCAATGGAAAAACCAGCCCAGCATCGACCTTCCAGCCCAGACTGACCCCACAGAGTTTGGATCCCTGCCACAGAGGAGCAACAAAATGAAGGAACTGATGAGCAGAGTGATGTTGGGCAATTGCAAATGTATCACATAAAAAACCTTACACAGTGACAGTGTACCAGACCTTACATTCATCTCCTTCTCACGTGAATCCATACTATTACAGTCCATAAATCCTCATTGCATAAGGAAGGTGATTATTTGCTATAGCTTGGGAGCCAAGGAGCCAGAGTGAAATATCACAGTGAACTACAAAGCACTCAGCTGGAGATCAGGTCCACAGTGTGACTGGTTCTGGCATTTGAGTAAAGATGACTATGAAAATCTTAGGAAGGTTATGAAAAGCTTAGAAAAATCTTGGGATTTTCATTGCTGCAAAGCATCAGGGAAGCTGGCTGAGTATCACACAGTACATCCTTTGTGTGATGTATGTAAGACCAGGCAAAACCGAGTTGTGGGTGAAATTTCAAAGATGAGAAATGAATCTACACTCAGAAGGATTGTTCACTTTCTGCAAAGTACAATTTATGCTAATTTTCACATGGCATTGCTTGCTTAAAAGATGCTAAGGCTGCCAAGATATTTGAAAAGGACACAACTGGAAGAAGAGGCGTTATATGCATGAAGTAGAACAAGAAACTTTTTTTATTCTATACAAAGAATGACTGAATTTTTACACTGAAGTTTTGATGTGCAGCATGTAAATAGCATAACTGTTTATACTGAATTTTATCTGAATAGAGAAATTTATCAGAACTGAATTTATCTGAGAAATTCACTTTAAAAAAATTCTTCACCTGTGATTTTTAACTTGTAAAGACTTTTATAAAGGGTATCTATTTTTAAGACAATGCAAGTTCTCCTTGTTGAGGAACTGGTGGTTCTGTCTCCTTGCATATTAATCTACAGTTATAAAACAATTTTATTTCCTTTGAGGAGGCAAAAGCAGAGCTATAAACTGTCAATTTTCTCTTCTGCTGGGAACAATCACTTTAGAAAGGATATTCACTGTGAGGTACATAGATATGAATCTTCCTGACAAACATCTCCATTGGAGAAAAAGGGCTGTCAGAAGACCTCCCATCTCCACCCATCAGAATGGGTAATGGGGAAGAAGCTCTTTCAAAAGGGAGGTAGAAGTGTGCCCCAAAACCCCAGAGGCATACAGACATGGAGCTAGCCTGAAGAACAGCAAACATGAGGCAAAGCTGTGATACCACTGACTTCACCAGTCTTCCAGCAAAGCAGGAATTCCATGGCAGCGTTGGAAAGAAGACCCACTCATTGCTCTATTTTCAAAGCCCCTGAAACAGAAAATCTCCCAAAACATCAATAAAGAGCAGAAAGATCAAGGGTTGTCCTTTGTGCTCAGGGAGCCTGCTCCAGCCCCAGCTTCCTCCCACAGGGAACATCAGCCTTGTGCAACAGGGATGCCTCAGCTTGGGAATCCTGAAAGCAGTCACTGTAGGAAGGGCTGGACTGTCCCAGTAACTCCTGTATCACTCCAGCCACAAAATGCAGGGTCACCATTTCCTAAATGACCTTCGAGGGCTTGTGCTTTCAATTTGACATAAGCTTCAGATCATGTTCATTCTGACAAAAGGCATTTCCTAAGAACCTCCCATTGTCAAAGAAGTGATGCAGTTTTATGCTGTCACCACCTTTCCCCCTGCAATCCTCAGTAAATTAATTCAGCTGCTACAAGCAGCAGACTTGACAGGAAAACCAAACTAAAGAAAAAGTCAAGGTACTTGCATAAGAGAGACCATTATTTTCACCAGCAGGTTTCTTACAGAAGCAAAAATGTGACTGGTAGAAGCTGGTAAAGAGAAGCTTTCTGTGCACAACTAGAAATGCCCAGAATCCAGAGCTCCTCCCTGCTGTGACATTTTCTCACACCTAAGCAGGTACTGGGAAAAAGCAATGCTTCCTTCTCAGCTGCTAGCAGTATGGATCCAAAAAAACATTTAGAACTAACCGAGATTAAATGTGGAAATCTTAAAGTTTTGCTGTTTGGTTTTTTTTTTCCAACATTCCCCTTTCACTAAGCAAGCTACAACATAATGTTGCGAACGCAAGAAAAAGGCACATGATTGAAAAATGAATTACACAGATGTAAGTATTCAAAAAGCCACTGTTGGAAAAACAGTATTTTTCAGGGTTATGGTTGGTTTGAGAGACTTTTGGCCATGTTATTACATTAGATTAATGTTTTATGCATCACCTTTGAAATTTTAAGTTATTTGGTTTTTCACTGACTTGAAAGAGAAGGAAAAATAATTCTAAAGTGTCAGTAATTTTCTGCACCGAAGTTTGCAACAAACAGAACATCAAAGAAGAAAAAGTTACGACACTGCCGAGGCTCCACAGTGCATTCCATTTTCTGGGGCGGATTTGGCTTGGTGCAGGGCAGCTTGAATTCTGAAATGTGTCCTTGTTTCCATGGAGTAATTCTTGTAGTTTTGTCTGAAACAAAAGAAGATCCACTCCAATGAATATATATTTTTAAAACATTTCTAAGTTATCCTTGTATTACTGATTTAAGCAAAACAACAGTAGACAGCAAAAAATCCTTTCTTCACAAGCTCCTTTGTTGCCTACTCTAAAATACAAGGCATGTGTTCCTGGTCAAACAATGCAGCTCTTTGTTCTTCGTTTGTAGTTCCACTGTCTGGCAATTACCAGAAAAATATAGCTTAATAAGAAATTGAATCTGGTCCACTCTATCAAAATATTGACTCCATATTAATTATCTGTAACATCCACTTAGTTTGCATTCAGAAATTAGAAAAATTTTTCCCCCTCTCAAAGTGTAACTGACAGATTTGAATACAAATATTTTCAGCATTTAACAAATGATTTTAATAAGGCAGACTCATTTCAAGAAAGTAAAGAGGAGGGGGAAAAAAAAGAGAAAAAAGAGAGAGAGAGAGAAGGGAAGCTGTCCTGATCCAGAGGAGCGAAACACCCCATCTCCATCCTATGGTTGCCAACAATGTGAATTCTGTGTGTAGGATATGCAGGCAGACAATTTTCTGCTCCAGAGCTTGGAAAGAGAAAGAGGGCACACACTAGATTCCATATCAGCTTTTGAGGAGCAATTCACCATCCCAGGGAAAGACTGGCAGGATTTCCACCATACACATCTAGTGCCTAACTCTACACTGTCATCTTCCTATTGTTTCCAGTAGTTCTGTCATGCTCTTAAGAGTTACTGGAAGATTCAAAGAACCTGTATTTTCATGGAAAAGCTTATTTAAAAAAAAAAAAAAAATTGCCCCAGGACCACATAGAAATTGCAGATCCTACTTAGTAGGAATTAACATGTCAGCTCCTACAGGATGGATACAGAATCCAGATACAAAAGAGGATTAGACCATGCTAATTTTCTAGTAGAAGATATTTGTCATCTTTACAGAAACATAACATTAAGTATTAAACTCTGTGTATCTTAACAGCATTTCAGTTCTAAATTCGTAATTCAAACCAAGCATGGCAGCGTGGTATCTGTTTGTGGCAGTGCCAGCCTCTTGGTGAAAACAAGGAATTCCATGCCCATCCTACACCAGCTTATAATTTTATGTATGCAACACCCAAGGGGCTGACTGAGAAAAGGAGGTGGCCAGGTTCTGCTGTGTGCTGATCTGAAACCCCTTGGAGTTCTTCCTTTAAATGAAACCGATTTTGTCATGCCAAGCCCGTATTTCTCATGAGTACACTGATATTCTTGTTTGTAGTTTACAGTCATACAAATAAAAATATTTCCATGCATGACCAAGCCAAAACTGCTTATCATCTCGCCCCACTCTTTCTCCCAGAGCTGAGGATCCAAGCCAGCAGCAGGACATGGATTTAGGTCAGGCAAATCAAGCGTCGTGCACCAGCCAAGTGTTTGCCTGCGCTGCAGCCAACTGCAAACTGAGTTCTGCTGCCCCAACCCCACCAACACTCTGCTCTCCCTCTCGTGGCTGCTCAGACATTCAGTGTTTGTAACTGGAAGCTCATCAACCCAGAGCATTTTAATGCCACAGGTGGAAACGTAAGAGCTGCACCGTTATTTGTGACTGACTGAAATAAGGGGGTTTGTAATGAGGGTGTTTCTGTTTGTGTGTTGGTTTTTTTTGTTGCTGTTGGTTTGGTTTTTTCTGCATGTCATTACAGTTTTCAAGCACAGCAAGTCTGAGTAGCAGCTTTCATACACTGGGCACAGCACATTTTTCAGAGCTGCTGTCTGTTAAGCCAAACACCTTCTCCTGAGGGGACCTGAGACACTCAGAGCTGCCAGGGAAAGGTGCAATGGCCAAGCAGCAATGACAGAAGTTACAGCTGGAATCCTCCAAATCCTTAATTTCTAGATCTCTTGTTAAGAGGGATTTGAACAAAGGAAATCAGGACAGCAGAGGTGTGTTTTGAGGAACATGAAGCCAATTGAAACACTTTCCACTGCACTTTGCTAATGCAATTTTTGCTGCTCTTAATATCTTCTATGAGCCTACAGAGAACCAGGCCAGAAGCACAGGAGATTAAGGGTTGCAATATTTTAATTTTTGTGCTGACAGGCTTTTGGCATAATCTTTGGTAGGCCTGATTTGCTACTATGACTTGCAGAGTTGCCTGACTTGGACAAAAAGCAACGTAAGAACTCAATCTGATCTCTCCGACCCCGGGGCAGGCATCACACCTGTGGCAGTGACTCTCCACATCTGGACTCATTCAGGATCCAGGCAGAAGTGAACTACCCTGCTGCTGCTGAATGCTTGAAGAGGGAGAGAGTAGTGTGGGTTGGATTTCCTCCCTCCCCATCACTGCCAAAATTTTGGCCCAGCAGAGAAATAAAGGTTCAAACAGAGGCAAACCCCATATTTTGTTTATTTTCTAATAAAGAACACACATGATGAAGTCCAACTTCCTATAAACCTACTTTGCTAGAAAAATCAATCACAACTAAACAGTAAAAACAGGTGTTTTAGTTGCCTTATTGCAGATGAAACAATACAAAGATACCAAGTGTAACCTGAAGAATTGTCTTAAATGTATTTCATCAAGGAAAGAAACAGGCACTGGTGGCCATCAATTCAAGTAATGCTATTTTAGCCATAACACAGAGCTTTGATTTAATTTAATACATCTTTTATTTGAATAAGCAAATAGACTACAAAGATTATTACATTTTGTTACACATGGATTATTTCTTATGGAAGCCTTTGACATTCCTATTAAGATACTTGAATTTGTTGGCTCTTTTTGCAAGTCCAAGACTGAACAAATGTAACACCTACCACTGGAAAGGTCCAAACCAAAACTAAGGCATGCATGTTCCCATTGGAAAAATGAAATGAGTTTCCAAGATATTAATGAAATTATTCTGCTTCCTGCTAACCAGTAAAACACCAAACTGATCCATCAGACACCAATACAGGCTTCTTACTTACTTTGCTTTTTCCAGAAGTTTTATTGCTTCTTCTCTTCTATCCTGGTCCAGATACAGTATTGCCAGCTCCAGCAAGGCATTTGGAATTAGATAATGGTCATATTTTATCTTCTTCTCACTGCATTGGAAAAGAAATAGCCCAGAGACCTTGAAATGATATACTGTTTCCCTCATTTAACAGCTCCAAACACAAATAAATAGGAGACCAGCTAAGATCAGAAGGAGCAATCAATCTCTATTATGACATTTGTCATGTTCTTTATCCAAAGCTCCCTTCTGGGTTATTAAATGTGTATTTTGCATAAGCATCCTACACAGTATATATAATCTCAGGATCGGAAAATAATGCCTTTATTATGAGGGAAGCGTTAGAAAAGATGACAATATCATGAGCTCTATCCATGTGAGCTGACAAAAAGAGGTGCCATTCACCACATGATGTGCAGAAGTTCCCAGTGTAATCATGCTCCCACCTGTCTCTGCAAAGTGCATTTGGCTTTTTGGGTACAGCTTCTGCATGACTGGGAAGAGGAAGGAGGTGATAAAAGCTAAGTGGTATCTGAAAAATTTTGTGCACCTACAGTCCCCCCCAAAAGGAGAAAATACCTCAATAAAAATATTTAAAAATAAAAATTGAAGATTTGAAATTCTTCAACACATGGCTGATAACAGTGGAAATTAAAATTGAAATACCTTGAAGCAAACACTACAGATACTGCAGTCCTCTCCCTTCTATTCATATCATGGTTGCATCTCCTCTTACTTGAAACTCTAGAGCTCTCTTACATGCCAGGTATGAAAACTTACTTTAAATAGATGTAATTAAAATGGTCTTCTGCTTCTGAGATCTTGCCCAAATGCTTGAAGCATAATCCCTTTAACAGCTTTATCACACACTGGTCATCTGCCAGTAGTTCTGCAGCTACAGGAGGAAGTAAATGGCACATTTTAGAAAATTCCACAGTGTTACTGCTCTGATACCTGAAAGCTAATTTAAGGTGTCCATTTTGTAAATACTGAAGTCCAATTTACAATATCTCAACCCTTTGCCTTTATTGCCCAGTACAGCTCTTCTACTTCATGACCTCTAGTCACATGGCCTATTCATGGGCAAGAATTTGGTCAATTCTCTACCTCTGTTTAGCTAAATAAAAATATGTGAAACTTTGTTACCTGTACCTCACATCTTACCATACCTTCTTTGGAGTTAAAACTTCTGAGAACCCAGAGTCTTACCAACGTCATCTAGTTAAAAATCCTTACTATCAACACTCCTCCATCAGAAAATTTCTGCATAATACATATTAAAGAAAACTTCTGGTTTTTTCATAGCTAATCTATATAGGCGGCTTACTCTTAAAAGTATACAGGCAAAATCTTCAGCTTGGTTGCTCATTTCTAATTCATGAAATATGCCTGAAAACATCAAGTTAATATTTGCAACAGGCAACACTTTAAATTGTTGGCATGTTTAAAATATATCCCACTTTTCAATTGCATGTCCTCAGAGTGTTCTACAAACATGAATCTGCTACAAATCCCTGCAAAATGCAGCCTTAGCCACAACTCGCCATCCATGAAAAAAAGAGAGCAGGGAAATACTTCACTTATTTTAAATGATGACACAAAATGGGTGACAAAGAAGGTGAAAAGGTCAAAGGCCTTTTTCTAAGAGGTCACCTTCACTGAAAGTATTTTCCCAATTTCTTTTTCAATTAATTAAAAATAGATAGTTTTAGCCAGTCTTTCAGGCAATCCTTTCAAATCTTGTATAACTCACTGCACAGAAGTCCAAGGCCCTAGAAAAGACTGCAATGCAGTGTTTTAGCCTATATGCCTTTGTCAACAGGGGCTTGATCCTTTTGCAAGAAGGTTGTATATAATAGTAATAAGATCAAATATTGGTCAAGGAAAAACTCTGAGAAATGCTCTGCAGACTGCTTGCACTCCCAAAGGAACTGGGAAATTCTGACAAGAAATAAACACCAATTCAATCCTCTCATGGATAGCTAATTAAGAGACTGACAGAAAATGTGGTAGCAGAGCCTGTTTCAGTTCAATCCCATATTGTGCTCGTTGACAGGAAGGCCATCCCTGGTGTCCTGGATTTCTGCAGCACATTGGTGACATCAGAACATTCAGCCCAAAGGTCACTTCAGAAACTGACAGCAGTTTTAAAACAAAAAACCAACTCCTCTACTATTTATCCTTCAAAATTGAGGATAACAAAATCTGAGGATAACAAAGCTTCAAGATACATGTAATCAAGTCAACGCATTTGCTGATTTTGATCTAGCAAAATAAACAGGCCTTTATCACATGTCATAAACCACTTCTAACACACACCTGTGGATGGAAAGTCACTCGTCATTATTGTAAATTATTGCTGCGTTAAAAATAAAAAATATTCCTATCTGCATAAACAGTTTATGGTTTCATTATCTATGTTCCTCCTGTGACCCAATTAACTTTACTAATGAGTGTGTCTCTATTCACAGACAATATCTCTAGCTATTGCAGTGTAAAATAACTGCTTAAACCCTACCACTGGTTACCTGAACTTCTTGCCAATGCTTCTTCTGCTTCATTTAAAGTCTCTAACATGCCTTCTGTTAAGTTGGGACATTTTCCAATCACAGCGTAGCCATTCCAGATATACATCATTTCCTGGGGTCAGGGAGAAATGACAGCACCATTAATTACTGGATAAATGTAGTTGTCAAATACTTAAGTTTATCTCAGCATGATGAAAAAGTTACAGGTTTCTTAAATAAAGTCAGTTAGTCAAAATGTATTTTCACTGCAACTGAAAACTTGTTACACTGGTTTTCAGAACAAATTAGCCCTGGAAGACACCTCAAGAGCCACTTATTGCACACAAGGCAAAGGAGATTGCTTGAACAGAATGCAAAAACATTCTCATTTATAGAAGAAGGCAAGTACCAACAAAACAGACTTAAAACATTCACAGGACATGGCTAATTGTTCCTTCATTAAGGTCTCCTCCTGTTTTTTAGTTCTATCCTAGCAAAGGCACTAATACCCATAAACAACTGCAATGTACTGCTTCCACAGAAAAAGCATGAAATCTCAGGACAGAAAAACAAACTGAAAAGAAAACCAAACCCTCTAGCCTTTCAGCCAAGTTTCAAACAAACTGACAGAATTTTAAATCTGAACTGTAAACCTCTTACATTCCTCAGGTTTGTTTGATGTTCCCAGAGAAAGCAGCTTCTTTATTATTCAAGTGTCCTTAGAATAAGTTTTATTAAAAACTATTGGCTGAATTCCCATTTGCTATCGGGATTCTTAGAGTATATCACCAAATGTGCCCATTGCTCCTACCAATCACAGAGTGAAAGATGAAAATATTATACAGGCTTGCAGCTGGCCTTCATGACATATTATTTAATCATAAAATCACAGAACATCCTGAGTTGGAAGGGACCCACCAGGGTCATTGACTCCAGCCCAATAGCACCCCAAGAACCCCACCCTGTGCCTGAGAGTGTTGTCTAAAAACTTCTTGAGCTTTGTGAGGCTGGTGCTGTGACCATTCCCTGGGGAGCCTGTTCAGTGCCCAGCCATCCTCGGGGTGAAGAACTTTTGCCTAATACCCAACCTAAACCTTCCTTGAAACAGCTTCATGTCATTCCCTCAGGCCCTGTCCCTGATCGTCAGAGAGAAGAGATCAGGGTCTGATATATTTGTTCTATTTATTTACATGACCTTATCTGTGTATGATAATGTAAAGCACTTGGATAAAATTTCTATATAGAACAACTGAATTGTGGAATTATGGCACAAAAAGCTGTCAGACTAGAATAGCTGAAACAGCATGTTAACCCCAGTCACTGTTGCTTTCACCATCTGGTCTCTGTTGATTGGAAAACCTGTGCTGAGCTTACAGGACCTAGTGCAGATTCATTAACATGGTTTTCAAGCAGAAGTATTCAAATCACATTTATTCAAGCTAAATCTCTGAGCTAGGACTTGCTGGAGGACTCACTCTTTCCAGCAAGTCTCCTGATAATGAAAAGAAAAATCCTGGAAATGAGATCCTGTCCCCAGTTCCACATCCATAAAGTGCTTTTATCTGTTCAGCTGCGGCATCTGCTGCCTCGGAAACGCAACTGCACAGCAGCCAAGGATGGGGTGCCCAGCCAGAGAGCTCCTGGTACAGAAACCTGCTCTGCCAAAATCCCAGCAGGACAGCCCAGCCAAACCCCAGGTGTGTACACTCCTTCCTCTCTGAAAACTGAAAGGCACATCAAAGTAACCTAATTATTTCTCTCACTTCAGTCTTACTAGTGGAAAGTGGCTCCTGGTGAATACCCACACTCTGCTGTAACAACTATTTCAAGAGGCACAGTGTCCCATACCCCTGGTGGGCTGAGGAGTGGTCTCCAAGAGGCTCTCCTTGTTCTGGCATTTCCTTAAAGAGTATTTACTAATTATCCATCTCGTTCTTAAAAACATAACAGCTCAAAGCGCTGCAAGTGTTAACACCACTGCACTTGGCAAATTCCTGGACTTAAAACCCTTTTATGTTCTTTTTTACATGTTCTTTGTAGGCAGGTTTTTTTGGGTGCCTCATGCAACTGGCCACAGGGAACAAGGCAGCATTACAGAGGGAAAAAAAATTAAACAAAAACCCCAGCAGTCACAGTGGTTTTCTGGGGTGGCCAAAGGGGTCAGTTGTTTCATGAGCTGCTCAGGACAGCATGAGCTGCTCAGGACAGCATCAAACTGCAAACACTCAGAGGCACATAAAACAGCTCCTTACATGCAGTCCCCAGACCTTCCCATTGTTTCCTTGACACCACCCCTCCTTGTACCTTATAGTCCTCTGTTAGCAAGTGACATGACAGAAGAGACCCAGGACAAAGTTCCTCCAAAGGGAACCAAAAGAAAGCTGTTGGGAGCACGCTACTCTAGGGCTGCAATAATGAGTTACACATGCAACACGTTTACGTGTCACAAACAGCTGGCTGAGCTCCCTGTGGCTGGTGCATGCCCCAGTTTTACAGCATTCCTCACATTCATCTGGCCTCACTTTGGGAACATTCCAGTCTCCTGCAGAGGTTTTACCTTAGAAACATGGAAAGATACTATTCCAATTATCTCGGGTTTATTTCTCTGAATTATAAAAATGTTAAAAAGGGGGTTGTGTGTGGATATTTCTAACTTACCAAAGGTGGGACAGGCAAAGGAACAGGGTTTGAAGAAAGATACCGTCGTGCTTTCCGAATTGCAAACTTTTCTGTGGGCAGAGATTTCCCTGCAATTTTCAGTTTCAGACTGGGAACAATCCTGAAAGTTTAAAGGAAAACATAAGGAATTTTTCCCCTGTGAACCTCTGAGATGAAGACATTCAAACTTAAAAAAAAAAATCAAACCAAGGAGAACTTAAAAAAGCTGTTACACACTAGGCTATTGCTACCTCAGGGAAGCTGAGCAATACATACTCACAAAAGCTGTCTTTATGCAGGGCACGTTTATCTCTAGGCTTCCTCTTTAATCAAGCAGGAGGAGAGGGACTCTTCCCCACTGAAAGATTAAATTAGATGATGCACCTGACTTATAAAGGGCTCATCTCTCTTCATAGACTAAGAGGCAAACTAGCTTTTATCTTCCCATTCTCCCAAAGACTAAAACTATTCACTTCACAATAGATTCCAAATTCAGTGAAATCTGTTTATGATGATTACAAAAGACAGAGAAAACCTGATAAGAGTAATGTAATCATATTAAAAAAAAAATTAGATTTCATATAAAAATTGTAAACCCTAAAGTAACCAAATTTTCTTTGTCCCAGCAGACCTTTTTGATCTTAAATACTATATTAACACAGTGAGGTTATCTCGCTGTTTATAATGCACTTGCACATTTAATTATTTCTTACTTCTCTGAAACTCAGAACCCAAGAATCAAGTTGTCCTGATGTTCCCACTACAGAAGAACACATCTTGCAGCACAATCCATTGAAGGCTTACATTCTTACATTCCATTTTGATTAAAGGAAGCAACTGAAAAAGAATGTATTACATGGAACAGCAGCAGCCACTGTATGGCCAGGAGAAATCTGCTGTCTGAACTCAGGGTCCACTTTAGTCTAAAGGTGTTTAACTCTGCAATTTCTTACCAATCCAATGCTATTTGCACAATTCTTCAAATCTGCACGATGAATAATTTTGCCTCTCCTCCCCCAACACTGTGACACGAAAAGATGGTAAATTGTTGTAACTGTGAGTTTGCAAATTTTACCTGAATAATTCAACTTCACTGTCTCCAAAAGGACTGCAATCTTCTGGTCCAAACATACTCAGATAAGCAGCCTTCATGTAAATGTAAGTAGCCTGCAAATGCAATGAAGAATATCTATACAGAAAAATGGATTTACAGCATCACCTTTTTTCATATAAAGCACAAAACAGCAACATAAAAGGAAGAAGTTCCTGCTTTTGCTCACAGTCTTACAAAAATTTAAGTAAGAGATAAGTATTTTAGCAAGTGAGTACAGAATATTATTTTAAAATCATGTATGTGCTTGCTTAGTATGTATCAGCTGATAATTTGTGTCCAAATTCCAAGAACAAATCTGAGTAAAGTAAGTTTTTAATACTTGTAGGAACATATGCTAGAAAACCTAAGATAAGGTCATACTCAGAGAAAAAGCCTAATATTAAACAGTCTGTGTCCCATCACAACTTGGTAACCCATCCCAAATAGTAGGTTCTAGAAAACAGTCCCTCCCTGGAGCTCAGGAGAGCAGACTTTGGCCTCTTCAGGGATCTGCATGGTAGAGCACCACGAGATAAAGCCCTGGAGGGAAGAGGGGCCCATGAATCTGGTTAATATTCAAGAGTCACCTCCTCCAAGCCCAGGAGAAATGCTTACCAAAAAAAGAGGAAGTCAGGCAAAAACTCCTGGAAGCCCATGTGGCTGAAAAAGGATCTCCTGGACAAACTCAAGACACAAAAAGGAAACCTACAGAGGGTGAAGGGAACGACAGGTAGCCTGAAGAATACAGGGAAGAATACAGAGAAATTGTCTGAACAGCCAGAGATCAGGTTAGGAAAACTAAAGCCCTGATGTCTGGCCAGGGATGGAAAGAGCAAGGACAGACTCCATAGGTAGGTTGGTGATAAAACAAAGACTAGAGAAAATGTGGGCCCTCTCTAGAAGAAAACAGGACACAAGGTTACCCAGGATCTGGAGAAGGCTGAGGTGCCCTGACTTTTTTTCCTCAGTCTTCACCATCAAGTGCTCCAGCCTCCCCGGCCAAGTCACAGAAAGCAAAGGCAGAGAATGTGAGATGAACAGCCCAGGGCAGGAGAAGTTTGGGTTCAAGATCATCTAAGGAAGCTGAAGCTGCACAAATTCATGAATCCCAAGGGAACCGGCAAATGTCATTGCTAAGCCACTGTCCATCATATCTGTGAAGTCAAGCCAGTCCAGGAAAATTCCCACTAACTGGAATAGGGGAAACATAACCCCCATTTTTAAAAAAGCAAAAAGGGAAGAGAAAGGGAGGAAAGCTACCAGGGTTTTGGATTGAAGAGCTTCACCCTTCCAGAGACACAAGGATAGGCGCCACTTCTAAATGTATTTATTACCCTGGAGGCACCACCATGGCTAACCTCACTCATCAGAGAAGAGCTTTATCCATAGCATAAAGAAAGAAATGGCAACTTGCATTGTTGCACCAAATTGCAACATCTGATGACACAACCAGTCAATACACAGCATCTTTAACAAGCTGCTCTTCATCTACCAGTTGGGCCCAAAAGATTTCTGCTTGCCAACCCTCCATTCAGATTTGAATGTTTGCAGTTCACGTCACTCTGTAGCACTCACAGCAGGCCAGGTTTTATTTACAGTCTGCCCCTTCAGAGCTACAAAAAGTCAACTCAATTTGCTTGAAAGTTAATAGATACTACAGGGCCTTCTGCCCTCCTGAACTTACCTTTGACCAAGTGTTTTCCTTGCTCAGCAGGTCTGCATAGAAAAAAGCCATTTTCCACTGGCGCTTGTAGGTGAAGCACCACATCAGCTCCCAGTAGCACATGTGATGGAACTGCTTCCAGTACTGCTGAGCTTCGCAGCATTCTTCGTACCTATTGACTGCCTGCACACAGAGATTTCCAAACACTGCCTCAGTCAGGTGTAAATGCACAGGCAGAGGAGTTGTAACACACACTGGGGCTCCAGGATCTGCCTGCATGGCTCCTGCAGCTTCCAAATTATTGACAGCCCAGTGTTTCCCAAAATCACATCTGCTGGCTTCACACAAGAGGTTCTTGGCTATTCAGTCATGCTGGTGTTAGCAAGTTTACCCTGACACAGAGCTCCCCATTCCTGAAAGTTATGTTTCTAAGCATACTCAAAATGAATGTTTGTGTCTCGGGAAATTAGGAAACTGAAGGCAAAGGACAGATGTTCAGCTGACATTTATTGCTGCACTTCAATGGATTGCAAGGGAGCTACTGCCCTGCACACCAGCTGATACTAAGTCTCAGAGTATTTTGGACATGCATTCTTCATCTTAATAATTTGTTCAAGTCTTTTATGACTTTCTGTTCACACTGAAGGCAAAGGATTACCACTCATTGAAGACACAATCTGCTGCAGGATGGGACAGACAATGGTAAAACTGTCATTAATCCTGGTGGACTAGATTATCACCAGAAATTGAGAGGGTAGCAAAATGAGGTGGAGAAACAAGTTAAGTCAAAACAGTTTACAAAATTCTTATTTGTAATACAATAAACTATGAATTACATATAGGCCAAAGCCAGAGGAAGCATTACCCAAAAAGGAAATAACATTCCTGGAGGAATTTTTCCAAAGCTTTTGAAATCTATTTTCTCAAGAGCAAAATGATTACTTACCGCATCAATATTACCCTTTAGTGTTTCTATCCTGCCTGCAAAAAACAGGAATATGGCTCCCTGTAATAAATAATAATACAAGTATTCTATAACAGTTTTCAATCTGACCATACAGTCTAGATATTTGATTTTTGGCACAAAAACATTAAATGATCACACCAAATAAATTATGATTCATGTTACCTTTGGATAGCGTGCCAAGTAAGGCTTAAGTAGTTTTTCTGCCTCCTCAACATTTCCTTTTCCTGTCCCTAGAATGTGTAAAAATGCAAGTGATAAAAATAGTTAGAAAACAAAACAAAACAAAACAATGAACAGGAACGCAAGGTACTGATTTTTCATCCTCAACATGTTGGTTCCTCTCTCCACTAAGGCATAAATACAGGTTGGTGCTGCACTAGGGTAGCACCAGGAAGCCCTGAAAACATTGTGCTTCCTGACTTGAAAACTCAGGCACAGACAAACATATTTTGTAGAATGATTAAGCAGGAGAACACAGAAGTACACATTAGCAGGAACCTGCCACCTCCCAAAGAAAATCCAATCTCAACAAAGAAATTATCACTTACAGCCATTATTTTAACCTCCCCAATAATGAACCTGGCTAAAACAGATTTAGTTCTCACAAGTTTCTTGTCCATCCCCAGTATCTCCCTTCTCACGTGTTAAACAAACCTCCATCTTGAAAATTAATGCATGCTCTTCAGTTATGATCATTACTGTAAAATGACCCACAAATGAGCTACATTTAATCTGGTTACAAACAAACAATTCACCAACAAACAGGTGATGGAATCATCTTTTTCCCCTTTGTGTCCCACAAGAACTAATCAAATCCAAGAGTTATTATAAACCATCTTACCTAACACAAAGGTCATGAAAGTATGATAGCAAAGCAACAGCATGGTACACAGCACCGACCTAAAGCTGTACGATGATGCTCCTTCTTGAAGCTGCAGCAGACCATGCTCCTGTGCAAACAGAGAATGGGCTGATAAATGCCCAGTGATAAATGAGGAGGACAAGATGCTGGAAAAGATCCAGGGCTGTGTTTTACTGGCTTAGCTTCTGCAGGGTCAGCTACAGATGGCTCACTCACCAAATTCCCCAAAAGGCATTGACAAATTCCTCAAAAGGCACTGATTGCTTACACAGCAATTAAAGATAAAACCACACCTATTCATTTATCTAATAGTTTTTCATGGAGTTACTGCTTAGCCTGGAAAACACCAGGTGACAGAGCAGCAACTTGGGATGTATTACATGGTTAACATAAGAAAACAAGAGACAACTTATCACTGTGATCCAAGTGCTGCTAAACAGCATTCCAGAAACAAAACACACAGTTTTGAAATGCAAGACAAAACCCACACATCACCATTGTACAGTGTATTCTTGTTTGCTGTGGTTCACTGCACAGAAGAGTTAAAGGTATCAAGAAAATAAAATCTGCAACAAGCAGAACAAAAGATGTCAGGGCAAAAAGACATTTTCAAGTATGCCAAGAACAAAAGGAGCTTTGCAAGGATGTTGGCCCACTACTACCAGTGGAAAAATATGATGAAAAGAAGAGTATTTCTGTTCCCTTCGGGAAGAACTGAAGCAATCAAGTTTAACACTGTGTTCATAGTCAATGACAGCATGATGGATAACCAACTTTAGGGATTCAAGTTCCTGAGGCAAGAGCATTTATCAGCCCATCCTAGGACTAGTTCCATGATATCAATAGCAAGAATATAAATATGCAAATGTATCAAACAAGAGATCTGCCTACTTGTAAACATGCACAGTAAGACATCCACTGTGTGCTGAGACAAAATCTGTTTAAAAGTTACTCCATCACTGCACTGGAAGGTCACTGGAAAACGATGTGTGTGACTCCAAGGACACACTTTCAAACCAGCTCCACTATAAATAGGAACCCTGAGGGATGTCTATCAGAGGCACCAGGAAAGGCATCAGGGAGAGCCCTCAGAGCACGATGCCAGCACAGATTTACACCTCCTGTGTGTCCTTGAGGAAAGGGGTGTGACACCACCACGCCTTTATTGCTTACTGTGTAAACACTGAAGCCTGTAATCATCTTCTTACATTCTTCAGACATCTATTTTTGCACTTAATAGTGCAGTTAATTGTTTTCACATAAATACAGGGGGGGGTTGTGATTTTGCTTCTCTTTGTTTTCATTTTTAAAAGTCAATGTGTTTCATTAATTACTGCTACAATGATAAATATTACTCATATTTGCAGATCAATTATTATAACCTCTAATTGGGACAAAATAATGAAAATAATGACTTGCACGTCACTACAGAAGAAATTAAAAGATAGTAAAATCATTACAGAAAATCAGTGACTTAGTGGAAACCAAGTACCAAGCTTCATTTTCTGCTGAGAGCAAAAGTTTCACTGATACAAATAATTAACAAAATATGATATATTAAGCTTCTTCAAACTGCCTAGATGAAACCCACAAATATTTGTATTTTTAAAAAGTAGCACTTCAAGGTAGCAGTAAAACAAAACATTCTGTGGAATGAATTTTGGAAAAAAAAAATGCAAAGTGTATTTCCAAAGTACATTTTTTTGCCATGAAAAATCTTCATGCTTGATATTTCACTGAGCCTTTACTGACACTAGGCCTTCCAGCATTTGGCATCTTCCATATTATATAAAAATATATATATATAATGAATATGAATAGCACTAAGAATGATTCAAACGGACTTTGTCATATAAAATAATGTAACCTTTGTCAAGTTGATCTCAATTACAATTTAGTCTCAAAAGCATATCTGAGTGCAGCCAAACACAAAATTATAATCTGTATGGACAAAGAATGAACCCACACCCACCTTACACAGGACTGCATCCTGGATAGCAGTAACTGGATTAAGAATATTGCCCATTCATCAGAAGAGGGCTGCAAATCTGACGCCCTTAATTCTAAATTCTTGAACTGAGTAGTTACCACAGGCATGAGAAGCTCACTGAGCAAGTTAGTTCACTCTGTGGAATGTCCATAAGCCTATCTAGTCCAGCAGAAGTATTAAATGCTGTTTACTTTTCACTCTGCCACCTGAATATCCCAAATTTTCTGTCTTAAAGTAATAACAATCAGTAGAAGATACAGCCTAAATAAAAGAAATCTAGAGGTAGTTGTTATTAGTATTATAACACTTGTAGAACAAAGTTGCTGCTCCCCAAAAAACCTCTTGCAAACTGCTTCTCTTACAATGGGATACCCAGAAAATAGCAATATGAAGGGTGTCACTGGGAACCATGTTTTACATCCCACACTCCCTAGCTGCCCTCTCAAGGCTCCCTCTGTGCCTGGCTGAGGCAGAGGTGCTCCTCCAAGGAACAGTTTGGCACAGCAGCCTGGATCAGGCACATGAATCACCTTTTCAAGCACCACCCTTTCTCCACTGGGAGCCTACAGGGATTAGCCAACAATCCCCATCAGCCAAGGGAGTGCCAGGAGCTGGGCAATGTAAGGCTCTTCTGGATCAGACAGAGGATCTGGGAACCAAATCACAAGCAGCTACTTGAGCCTAAGGAGTAACTCTGCAAACACACTGCACACACTTAGGGACTGGCACCAGTACATACATTATATTTAATTGCCAAGACACACCTTCTAACCATAAATGACCCATAAGTATCTCCCACACCTATGCCACAACTGATAGAAGCAATCCCAGAACAGCAGGAATGAGCCTCCAAACAAAGTTTATTAGAGGGCACTTTGTGACAATACAAAGCAGATGTCAAGGCAGTAAGTGTTCGTAATTTTTCCAGAAAGACATTTTTGTAATTTCCCTAATTGACACTAACACATTTCAGTTTTATTTTCACACAAAACATTAACTACTCTGAAGGATATAAGCTAGAGCAGAGCAGACGTGATCCAATGTGGTAACTCAGCATTCTGAGCAAGTTCCTCATGACATCCCACAATCTAATTCCCAAGACTGTCACTACATTATATTATATCAGTATCTCATTGATTCAATTCTTGTCCCAAGACATCCAAAGCCCTGTCATTCAGGACTCCCCACGTGAGTGCTAGAGATTCCCAGAGCAGTTGCAGGATAAACAAGGACAATGCTCAAAATCATTATCAGACAACACTGAGACTGGTTCATATTTATTTCAGCTGTTAGTGGCTAAAATCCATCAACTTTCCTGAAGCAAAAGTTCTTGGATGTTATTTTATAATCATTCTTTTAATTAAGGATCTTGACAATGAAAGCAAAGCAAGGTCATTGCTCATGTCCCATGGCCTGATCACATTGCTGCAGATTTAGCAAGGAGGATGGATACTACTAACAGTTTTACAAAGACTAAGCTGATAGACAGGGCATTTGAATGTATCCCATTAAATAATATTAGATTTAAGCTTCATTTAAAATTTGAAGAGACCAAAATGCAATTCAAAAGAGATACTTAGTGAGAAACTGGAATTCAATTTATTAGAAATTGACACATCAAGAATATTCTTCAGCTTTGGGAAAAAATGTCCTCCCACATTAAAAAAAAAAAGAAAGTATAATTTGAAAGAAATTGGTTCTATGTGACAGTTTTCCTGCCTTCTCATGAAATCATGCTGTCATCTGACCCCCTGACAAATTGCAGTTAACATATGGTAGACTCATGTCAAACTGTTCTACAGTTTAGCAGCACAGCATTTGTAAACACCAATAAAATAAGCACAAGAGTAAATATTAGCCTGAGACCTGGCAGAGGAGCCAGTGAGGAGGGTTCAGTCTTCCAGGGAGACAGTGCAAGGAGTCTCCTGCTCTCACATCACAGGTTAGTCATGGTTAAACACCCAAGTGCAGATGGGACACACACTCCACCTACTGCCCAGTGAGGCTCCCCAGCACAAGGGTGCCTGACATGCCTCTGCCCACGAGGCACTTCTCTCAGAACTGGGCAAAACCACACTGAACTTCACTGCCCAAATGTGGGGCCTGTGCTACTAAACACAAATAAGCTCATAATTTGATGATGCAAGGGAAAGGAGCTTAAACAGTGCAAAGGGCACAGCTGGCACATCTTGGACTGGAAAGGAACAAACACAGCTTCAGGCTACTTTTTCTATTTTCTTGATCTTATCCCACCTACTATTTTGAGACTCCAGACTGCTGTTAAATTGATCATGATGTCCACAGTGCCTGCAAATGGCTGAGGAAGTACTGGAGGTTTGGGCATGTCCTCATTTGCTGTTCCCCATGACACGACTCAGAGACAAGGAGAGTCCCCAGGGGCAAACCTGCTGGCTTTGAGGCAGGTTGGTATCATGGAGGATCATACAAGGCAAATTTATATCTAGTTTTAATAAACACATGACCCACACCAAAATCAAGCTGTCCTGCAGTGCACTATATCTCTGCCAGGTAATCTGCAAATAGCTCAAGGCACTAACCATGACTCTGCTGCACAATCTGACACTCAGAGTAAGCATTTAAAGGAAAAGACTGCAGCACCAAACACAGGTGGATGAAAAACTCTTGGACAAGTGCAGCACAGATGAACAAACTTTCCTCTCCCCATCTGTCACTGTTTCTTTCACCCTCTAGACTCTTGTCTACTGTCTTGTTGCAAACTTTGGAAAACCAACACTGGAAAGGACTGCACATGCAATTGCAATTTTGCTTTTGGCTTTAGGCACCTGACTCACAAATGCTAAATGTGGAAAGACTTTTTTAGGATGTTAAAATAAACGGCCATCAATGAACTTTGATCAACATGTTTAAAATACCCCTTTGTATTGTGTGCAAACAACAGGGTTTTGCTCAAATTTATGGTAATCTAGATCATGCTTCAGTGAGTTATTAAGGAACTGTAATTGGAGTTGACTCATCAACACAAATATCAGCCCACTCACAGCCATGCAAGAAATCCCAGGTCCAAATGAAAACTCCAATGGAGGGACAATTTTCTGCAGGAGTAAGATGAGCGCTCACCAAAGTATTCTCAGAACTCTGCTGGTACATGAATTGCCTTTACATTTCTAAGAGAATATTCTGCTATAAATGCTCTGTTGTTGAAACTGACAGGTAGAAATATTTGATTTTTGCGTTTACTGCTGTGAAATAGCTCCTGGTCAGCTCCTGGAAAGTTCTAAATTATAATCTACACTCTGTTCCTTGCTTTTAAATAAGACATTTTATTTTCAGATATAAGATCCTTCCTGTAAACCAATAAAATGGTGATAACAGTCATTCACCTGCCATGTAAAGCTTCAGCTCTGATAAAAAAGGACAATTTTCTCCTTAAAACTTGTTTTGTAAATAGAAAGTATTATAGAAGAGTTAAAACTTAACTTGTTCTCATGGCTTTTCTGGTGCTTGCGTCAGATACTTACCTTACCCAGCATTTATGAAAAATGTGGCTAGTGGTTTAGTCTAAAGGGATCATGTTCTGCATCATGTTTTCTTAACCCAGGAGCCCTGCTTTGAGTGCATCTCATGTTCTGCTGGTAGAGAGACAAGGGCAGGTACAAAGTAGCAAGGTCAAGATGCTCCCACCAATACAGTATTCTTTTGAAATAACAGATCCATAAAGAAGTAGCACAGCTCTTTCTCATCATCATGTGAGTTTTCTGCTGCTCCATTGTTGAACTTCTTTCCTTAAACATCTTGGTCAAACAACATAGGTCAGACTGGTTACTCTACAGGCAAAAAAGCCCTTACTCCCTTAGGTAGGAGAATTTAGGTGCCACACTCAAATTTCCAGTTGCTATTAAAGCAGAAATGAAATAGAATTTTTTTTCCCATCATGCAAGAACCTGTCAGGAACATTCAGACCCCATAATGACAGTAACTACCAAGGAAGCTATATAAATACATAAAAGGGTAGGAATACACTTTCAGCTACAGATTTCTGAGCACAAGGTTACATCAAAAGACCAGTAACTAAAAACCTAAATATGGTGACATCCCTGCATTAGTAATTTCCTTTATCATGTTTCACAACTGTTTCAACACTGAACAGTGGTATGAAAACCTTTGAAGTGCAATAGTTCAGACAAAAATAAAAAGCAAAACTGAGCTGCATGAAAGCATCAGTGCCACAGTGCACATGTGTGATACCAGAGGGTTACAGGCGAGAAAGAAGACAGAAACTCCTGTCTCTGTTTTTTAATTTAAGAGTGAGGGGAATGTACCAATAATATTTAGTTCACATTTACCTTATTCCCAGAAAATCCAACAAACTCCAGTAATCTCAGAATCCGTGCAGGAAACATGGACAATGTCTACAGAGAAAAATGCAAGAGTTATGCAGTAACAGACTTCCTGCCTTTCAGCTACCAATTGCTTCCTACAATTTTCCAAGCACAAGACATAATTAATAAAATTACTAACATCATCCCTATATGACGATTTTCAGGGTAAATGTATACACCTGCTATATTTTACATACAATTTAAACAGAAATATGTTTAATATAGGCACTTTGTGTCTCCAGGATGCTCTACACAGAAATATGCTTACATATGTTTACACAGCACATGCTTAGTAACTCCAGTACTTCTTAGAAGTTTCAGAAATGCTGGGTTTGTACCACCCAGTCCATATTTATTCTTTGTGCAATAAATGTAATATTTGGACATGTGCCAGACTCACACAAAGCAATGCAGGCAAGAAGAAGCTCCAGGCTCTTTCTGCAGTCCATGCCCTGAACAACCACATCATCCCTCACCATCTCTGGGTCAGTGCCTCCTTAGGAACCATCCTGCACCATTTGCTCATCTGCTTTTTGGCCAGAACACAAGAAACAGCAGCCAGCAGTGGCTGGAGCAGCACCTCAAACTTCATTCATGTACCCCACCCCTTCCAGCTGCCCTGCTAACAGCCTAGATCTGGGTAGTTTTCCAAGTGTTAGGTAAAGAGCAAGTGGAATTCAACAGGCACAGGCAACTCCTGGGCAGGGCTTCTCCTGGCCCTCACGATATGTTGGGGGCAGCAATCTCATTCTTTCTGAAGGGTTATTATCTGATGTCCTCAGACCAGACACTGGGACCCAGCATTGTCAGAGCACACACCTAATTTTAACCACGTGATTAGTATGACGCCAGTGGAACTTCTCAGGAATTCAAGTTGGGGTCATTTTCAGGGGGCAGCAGGACACCAGCTCACCAGCTCAGGATAAGAGTGTTGGTACATACCAGGTTAAATGCTCCAACTCCAAGTTTTACACCTCCCTCAAAATGAAGATGGTTCTCTCCCTTGACATAATGTGGGGACTGTATGAGACTGTCCAACTCCCTGGAAATGCACAAGATTCGGTTACAGTGTCAGTAAATAACATGATTAATTATAATTCAGTAAGAAAGCAACCCCATTACCTTGAACTACAGAGTAGTTTAAAAAAGGCCAATTTTTCATCTCACTCAAGTGAACATCATCTACATTTTGTTGGATTTATCAACAAATAATTTCTGTCACATTACCATGGAATCCTGGAGAGGAATTCCTGTCAAACAGACACAGTCAATATTCAACCACATTTCAGCCTAAAAATGTTTCAAGGATGGCTGTTGGGAGCATCACCAAACTCTGGTACTGCAAAAGGAGATGCTGGGGCAGTGCATGAGACTTAAAATTAAATTAGCAAATTTGACTTGAGTTTCACTAATCTCTGGATTAAGTGCATGCTCAAAAGAATATTTTGCTTTATATAGGAAAAGACAACTGTAATAAATATTCTAAAATGGGCAGATGTATCAGAAATTACTTTCACTCATTTTTCTAACTTTTATAGGTCTCAGCTTTGTAGTGTCCCTTTATTTCTCACATAATCCAGCTCAGTTTGAAATCAATTTGCCTCCAAGCTTTCCATAGCTATGTGGTTTTTACACTACCGTTTTAGTTTATTTTGTTAATTATTAGGAGAGGAAAAACATTGTTCTAATGCAAGCATGTATTTTTGTTCAGGCTGTCACATTTTTATTGATTGGTTGTTGCCAATGGACTCAGCACTATTCCCTGTAATGCAGTCTTATGGACCTGCATTTAGAGTCACCTTCAACCTACACAAACATGGACACTGTTATCTCTCTCCCTTCCAGTGGACTTCTGGAGAACCTGGACTTGATGCTGTTTTGTGTCTGCTGGACACAAGACATTTTGTGCCCACTCTGAATCAAAATTTAGAATTCTAAAATAAATAAAATATGATGCATATTTAGCCTTCACTTTTTACTGTGCTTCAGCTACTGGTATTAAATGCTCCAAAAAGCTGCAGCTGGAACTATAAGGAAATGATATTTCGTTATGCCTAATGCCTGCAATACCTGCAAATGGTGCTATGCAGACACAGTGGACAGTACATCATTTAGAACAGTTATTTTTTTACATAATTTCAAGGATACAGTACTTGAAGCAGGCAAACCTTAGGAGTTAACTGTCTCCACAGTCCAAATCAACCATAATGTTAATGTCCTTTGTTATGCAAAGGAAGAATCTGTGTGGGCTGAGAAAATCTGTAGAGATGAGGCCCATAATAAAGACTCAATAAATACAACAGTAATGAATTTGTGAATTGTATCATTTCACCAGCAGCACTTTTTACTGATAGAGTGCACTTAATGAGATCATCACTCTGACTCACCTGTAGGTTTGGTAACTGTTTCGGACTTTGATGCCTCCTTTTATGAAGCTGACCATGTTCTCATCCTGTTGGAATGGAAACACATTAGCAGTAGGAATTTGTAAGCATTATAAAGGGCTTTTGTCTTCTTAAGATGAATACACACCCAGAACATAACCAGCATGACACAGACAATAGACGCCTCTAAGACGTGAGACATGGATTTAGGATTTCCTTTCTATCTGAAAATATTTTTTACTCTGTTTAGACACAGGCATTTTATTTTAATGCTTTCTGTGATCAGTTTAGCCCTTGTCACCTTTGAACCATCAGAATTTGTATTAATGAACACAGGGACTCAGCTAATAGATGTCACCTAAGATACATGCATTTGTGGCTCTTTCAACAAATAGCTTTCTCTCATTTGTCCTTGAGTGTAGTTAAGATATATCTGGTGCTGAGCCAGGAAATGTTCACAAGTAAACTGCCTGTCCTCAAAACTCTGCAGAATACAGTTCCATATCCTAAGAGTGAAGCAGGGTCAGTAAAATCATGTAGGATATGCTCTTTCTGGCTTGAATATTTATATATACATGAATGATATGAATGAATATATATATAAGATCCATACTGGTAAGATAACGTGTTACATTATAAGCTATAACAAACTGAGAAATTACAGCAAAGTATCTGAGGGATCATTAGTTAGAGGGTCTTTAGATTCATAACTTTTTGGAGGCTCTTTCTTGCCTCACTTATACAATCAGTCATTCTAGTTTGTTTTGATGTCTGCTGTTACTTTAACACAGAGAGTCTACATGTGTTTTAACAGAAGATACCAACACAGAAAAATCATAAAAGGCCATTGTGGAGAAAATAACATGGATTAGATTAATTAATTAGGTGTACTAATACAGCACATTGGGGGATGCAGCACACCCAGCCATGTGTAAAGGTTCAGTTATGTTTTCCTTTGAACGGAAAGTGGAAAAAGGAAGAAAGATGGTTTTAAAATGTTTACACTCAGAATGATACCAACAACAGGGATAGGCAATGTGACAATTTTTCAGTCCTTGAAAAATGCTGAGACTACATTTTGTGTTTTCAACAGGATTTGGTAATTTTTACTGAGCATCAAGACTAACCCACTTCAGTAGCTGTTGGAACCAAGTGCCTCTGTTTGATTTTTCAAACTAGTTCATGTGTTCATGAAAAATTAAACGCAGAACAGAACAGGAAGCAAAGAGACCTTGCCAAAAGAGGACAAGAAATTGTTTTCATGCTCTTAAATCTCATGTTTCTATAATCATTTTCATAAACAAGTATCTGTGAAAAGAGTGCTTAAAACCAAGAGACACTGCTTTAAAATGCTCCTTTCTTACAGACATAACAGAGAAGTTCTCAAAAGTCTTCCTTCTATAGTTTCAGATCTCTCCCAAACTGCCCCCAGTGCTAGAGGCTACTCATCCCACAGGAAAATGGAAACAGGTAGCTACACCTTGGTCATTTCAAAGTCCATCATCAGCATTCTAGAAACTACTAGAAGCTCCTCTGATTATGGGTGTTGCTATGAAGCAATAGTTTCTAGCAGAGGGACTCAGCAGATGGCTGAAAAAGGTTACATGGTTCATAAACTGTCTTAAGCAACATAAATCAGAGCCCACCTGGCAACTCCCAAACACTATAAAACCACCACCTGCATTCCATTTCCTATCAGCACCTTGAGCCAAGAAGCAGCAGCCTTTTTCTGACTGTGGCTTTTATTATCCCCTTGGTAGATGAAGAGGCCCACTTTTATACAGCAAGCACAGCCAAACAAAGAAGAAAAATCAGTTATTTCAACTGTGAGTAACAATTTAAATTGCATGCTGGAGCCCTAATAAGTACTGCTAATGTTGCTCCATCAAACAAATCAAGCTTCATTAGGACAGACAGATAAAATCCAAAGAAGAGAGAGCTCCCCTTTGTTAAAGACAGACAGCACTGTTAAGGAGAAAGCATGTGTGGAGCCTAATAGCTATGCAGACCATAACTGCTGCTCAAGAACAAACCAGTGGGAAAGCAGCCTTGGGAAAGCAAACACCAGCCAGACTCAAACAAAAGTCTTGCTTGTATTCCAGCACAGCTTCAATGACCATCTCATCTTTCTTTCTTTTTTTTTTCAAATCTGATATCCCATCACATCATTTGAAAATTGGTGCTTGCTGCAGTTGCATTTCACACACCCAAAAGGGAATGGGGAAGAAGTGTGCTAAGTATTTTTTAATAATCATGAGGGAAAATTAACCATTCTAATATCTCATCAGATAGTCCAGATAAAATCCAGACTTGATCCAGATGAAAGACCCATTCAATCAAACTATAGTCTTCTACCAGTTCATTTAGGAAAAGAAATCTGTATGGTATTTTTCCCCCCAAGAGCCATACCTGGAGGAATGTGAGTGCTGCTCTCTGAAGTAAACATTCAGCATAACAGATTTCTGCATGGATTTCCTCTAACATCACACAGAGAGAAGAAAACAAACCAATCAGTCAAAAAGTAATTAAGAAACACTTAGCCTATTAATGAAGAAATAAGATCACAGAGTTCAAACTGAGAAAAATATTTTCCAAATTTGCCATAGTGTTTCAGAAATGACACGCAGTTACAGAAATTTTGCAGGAATTTTTCTGGTGCTTTCCATAAATTCCTGGATTTAGAGCCTTTACAGGCATTTCAGTACTTCTTTCTAGATATTTCTTTACCCAGCAATTTTTGGGAGTCCTGAGTCAGAGAGCAACAAGACCAGTGATTTTTGGATTGGTTACATAGCGATGGCCAAAACATTGACATTTGGTCCAGCAAATGCCAGACCAGCAATTTTGTCAGTGAATTCACGATTTGCAAGCACATATTGAGAGAACAATTCTGCAGGATTCAAACTGGATAAATAAAAAAAGGAAAACATTATGCATTTGGAAGATGTTACCTTCAGTGAAGTGTTCAAGGCTTTGCCTATGCACAAGGTTGTTGATAGAATCAGCTACAGTAGATTTCTTCCTAAATCTGCAAAAAGTCAGTTTGGTCATTCTGAAGAAGGAGCATCAACAACAGAGAGCTGTATCTTTCAACTGGCCACCCACACAGTCACTAACCTGCCTCCAGTGCTCATCAGCCCCTGTCATCTCACTACACACACACAAACTTCAGCACACTCCACAGAGAACTGAGCCAACGTGGTCCTCCTGGGATCTGTCTCTTACCCTTTGTGCACAGAAATCTGTCTTGATGAAGGAGAGGGATAAGGGGGTGTTTTGATTTATTTTGTGTTTGTATGGGTGACTGTGGGTGCAAAAGTGGGAGCACAGTTGACTCAGACAGACAACTGCAGTACAACCATCACCCATGGGAATATTCTGCAGTGTTTGAACATTGTAAACAGCTTCCAGACACTGCAGAAACAGGACTGCAGGTAAGGCAAATTCTAATTGACAAGAAAAATCAGATATTACGGTTAACTGAAGTTTTCAAGACTAGACTGCTGAACACCCTCATTTATGTGCTATGACCCTCCTCTGAGCAGGAGGCTGGACTAGATGACTTCCTGATGTCCCTTCCAACCTCAGTTTTCTTGTGATTTCTGTAAGATTACATTTCCTTTTGTATCCATTAGTCTTTCAAAACTGTCCCAAGCAGGAACTATTTCCTGACTGGCTTGCTCCAGTCTTACCTTTGACAGGTGGCTTGAGCTTCCTTCATAGTGTTCCCTGCATTCAGTATGTCCTGAGGATCAAATGTCATCATAGCTTGCATCTCCAGTATGGTGGCATAAGTCAGGGCATGATACATGCTGTCTTTAGTTCTGCAAGAAAACACAAGGTGCAAAGCACAGCTGATTTGATTGTGTTATTGCTTTTAAAAAGCAAATACAAATCCAATTCTAGAAATGTATCAGCCTCATGGGGACAAGGTCTAAATGAAGTAGAAATCGAACACAAAGCACATGCAAAATAATCAAGAAAGAGTAATAGATTGAGATTTGTACAAGAAATCATGTCTACAGTTCTACATACTCTGCTAAAATGTATGAATTCTGAGCTGAGGAGAGATATTTAACAAGCATAAAGCCCAGGAATTAACCACATGGCTCACCATTCAGAAACAATAGAATCATGGTGGAGTTCATTTTGGTGGGGTTTTTTTTATTATCTAATTAATGCTACAACAGATGACACAAATCCACCTGATATTCTTCTAATTTGGGACAGTTACTCAGCACAGGCTCAAGGAGATAAGTAACACAACACCATAATAATGGCCAAAATAGAATCTCCTTGAAACAGATCTTCCCACCAGAAGCATTAATCTGTATAAAAAAAATACAGCTTTTCTCTCCTCTCCCCTTCTGCCAACCCTCCACCCCAATCTGTTCAACTTAAATATTATTCTATAGGGTTTCAGACAGTGCCACTTTGGCAGAAAGTAAAAAACTTTGACATTAGTGCAAGGAAAACAATTAATTCCTATGTGCAGCCATTGCTGGCACCTTTCCTCAGACAGGAGAGGAGTTTATATATTGCAGACATTTACAGCATTCACCTGTGTCTGGTGTAATTCTCTGCAAGTCAATCAAAATATCTTCAGGCACAGAGGTCTAATAAGGATGACTTGAGAAATATGTTGAAGGGCAAGCTCAGATAAATTCCTGACACAGAAACTCTCTGTAGACCTTGCTAATCCACCCCTGACAAATAGCATGACTTAAGACAAATATTGCCAAGGAGCAACAATTGCTATTTCAATTGTTTACACTCTAGAACAGATCAGATAGCTCTATATGGCAGGGAATATTCAAAAATACTTGCAGTCAAACAAGGATATCCTTTCAAAATCTCCACCCTCAGCACACCTGTTCTCAATGTGTTTACTTCAGGTGCTTCTCCATTTTCTTTTTCTTTCAAGGGGCTCCTTCCCCTCTGCACAGCACTGGTGAGGCCCCACCTGGAGAGCTGTGCCCAGCTCTGGGCTCCTCAGTGCATGGACACACTCAAGAGCAGGGTGGTGAGGAGATTAAGAGACTGGAACAATTCTCCTATGAGGAAAGGCCAAGAGAGCTGGGATTGTTCTCTTCTGGAGAAGAGAAAGCTCAGGGGGAAGAAATATAGAAATACCTAAGGGGAAGAAACAGAGAGGACAGAGCCAGGCTCTTTTTTCACTGGTGCCCAGGGATAGGATCACAGGCAATGGGCACAACATGAAGCACAGAGGCTCTGGCTGAACATCAGGAAACACTTTTTTTTTTTTTACCATCAGGGTGACCATGCAGTGACTCACATCATCCAGAAAAGTTGTAAAGTCTGTATCTTTGGAGACCTTCAGAATGGCCCTGCTTGAGTACATGACTTTCTGAGGTGCCTTCCAGTCTCATCTCTTATTCTGTAGGGGTTTTTCAAGGAGTAAAGCCAGACTTTAAAGACACCTCAATCCATGTAATTTCTCACCCCAGAAATACACTTACCTCCCTAAGTGTTGGTATCTGGACTGAATTGAAAGAAAATTTAATGGGTCATTTCAGATAACCCTACATTACTCAATGATCTGATAATTCACTGTGGTGATTTGGGCCTGGTGCTTCCCAACCCTCACACTGACAACAGAGGGCTTCTTTTTCCAACACACAGGGCACAAAGCAGGATGGCTGCACTGAAAGAATTTGCAGTGCTTATTTTTAAACGTCACTGTAGTCTGTGCTCTGTGGCTGTCTTTAATTCCTACTTGCCCTCACCATCTCAACCAATCTAGCAGAAAAGCTGCTTTGGGAAATATCCTGGTGCCATAAGTGCTATAACCCCCAGACTATGCTACCATCCATCTCATTTGCAAGCTAAGAAGAACAGACAGAGAAGAGAGAAATTAGTTTAAAATCCAGTGGAGTTAGGACAGCTCTTTCTTGGCCTTGAAGATCATGATTCATTCAGTAGACTGATAATGTAAAGTCGAAAAAAAATGAACACACTAAAATGCCAGCCTGATGAAGTGTTTCTGTTCATTAGATTATTCATCAGCCTCACTGGGCACAGAAAAATACACTTCATCTTGTATTTACTAAACTAAAACCCTTCCAGAGGCTCAAATGCAAAGCACAGGGAAGTGACTGAAATAGCATCCTTTCAAAATTACAGAAATTTGCTTTCTAAAGCAAAGCAGATAAATATTGAATTCACTGCACCAAAAGGAAAATTGGTACTTTTCACATACATGTGGTGAAGAGGGATTTCCCTCTCCAGTAATTTGTTTCTGAAACCAAACCACCCTTACCCTAATCAAGGGTTTCATCTTTTTTACTTCTAATATTTAAAGGAGGTAATAATTAATGTCTATCATTAGCCAACTGGTATTTAGCAACATTCAAATTTGTTCTTTTTATTTCAGGGGTGGGGATGCTGGCAGAAATGCAATTTATCTATGCTATTTCTATTAACCATTCAATTAAAGTTGCCAGCTACATCCTGGCATATTCCCAGGAGTTTTAAGGCCTGGGTTTCATATGGATGGATACAGAATGAAACTTGCTATCTTTTTACTTTTCTTCTTTTGATTTCTCAGCAGCAATTTCCTCAGGACATTGTTGAAGTTAACAAGCCTGTATGACATGAATGCAACTAATATTGAGATTAATGACTTATCCCAGTAGTTGGTATCACATGACTGAATAAGAGGATTATAAGTAATATCTTTAGGCACTTATGGAGTTCTGCCACATGCCTCTTCTCCAGCTATGGTGCAATCATTATCATCTTGCAGCACTGCCCTTTCTTGGAGCTGTTGGAGAACTTTTATTCCTGCTCAAAAACAACGGCTTAAGTGAGGACAGTCACAGCTTTCCAGCTGAAGTATGAAAATCAAAAAGCTTGGCTTGGTTTGACCTCAGAATTTGTCCAGGGCTAGTAATCTTTTGCGAAAAATAGTGCTCAAAACCTTTTCTGTAGATCCTTGAAAGTAATCCAGCAGACAGGACATGCATTCCTAAGTTACAGAAACCTCAGGTTCAAATCCGTATGTTGATTTTGTGCCAAGCTGTGCTCTGTGGCTGTCCTTAATTCCTACTTGCCCTAACCATCTAAACCAATCTAGCAGAAAAGCTTTTTTGGGAAATATCCAGGTGCCATAAGTGCTATAACCCCCAGATTATGCTACCATCCAACACTCAAATCCAACAGCACTGGGTAAGAAAGATCCTTCACACACCAGTGACCAGTCTGTTGATCCAGGAGGACTCAGGAGTGAGAGGTCAATGCCCAAATCAAACCTGCATCAGGAGAATGTAGTCACAGGGGGCCTGAAGGATTTCCTCATCTTTGATCCCAGGTTCTACCCAATGTCTGAACAAACCACCAGACCCATACCAGAGGCTTTCACAGAAATGCTCAGATTTGTTTAACTGACATTTTCTGATAAAAACCCTTTTCCTGCAAGACTCCCCAGTAGCAATAAGTTAACAACCAGCAACGACCTCTCCAGTCAGCCACCATCACAGCTCCCTTGCTGCTCCCACAAGTCACCAGGATGGCCCAAGACCAAAAGCTGTGCTTCAATCAGAGAATCCCTGAGCCTTTTTAATCAAAGCCATTTTGCAAAATTCAGAATCTGCTAAATTCTTCCAGCAAAGAGGTGAAACCAACAATTAAGTTAGGTTTTGGTTGCAATCACTTTATTTACAAAGAATATAAAAGTTGGGTTCTTCCAGACCTCAGGTATAAAAAGATAAACCCCCTAGAAATAACAACCTTTCTCTTGTTCATTACATTCTTTACAATAAGTTGCTAACCCAAGCTTTGAGCAACATATTTATCCAAACACCATCTAGAGCTTCACTCCACCTGGGTGTGCTTCCCCCTATTCTTTCACCACTCTCCATTTGTCAATCACACCTGATCTTTGGGAGATCAGCTCCCAGGGAAGACTTCCAAAGCACAGTCATTCTAGAATTAATATTCCACCAAACAACACCAAGTGCTTTTTGGATTCTATTTTCAGGATAAAGTCAACTGCCTGGAACATATCACTGTCTTATTATTCCTTTAATATTGCAAGCAGCAACACATGTGGTGCACCTCATCCAATGGTCCAGATAATTCTGTCATGAATTTATCTTATTTACTATTCTCCCAATGGATCTGATATCAGCAAGCTATCAGGTGATTATGTCATGTTTTCCTACAGGATAATTATTAAAATATTAAGCATTTGTCTTGGGAAGGGGACATCTCACCAGAATCAACCCTTAATTTATTATTGTCTGTTTGCAATTACACAAGGGCTAAAATCCAGTCAGCATTTAATGGATTTACTGCGTGTCTCAGGGCTGAGAAGGAAGATGAGATTTCTGCCCTGCTCCAGTGACTGGACAGTTTCAGTGTTATGCATGTTAACACTTAACACATTACATATTGAAAATCACTGCTGTGCTTGGTGACTGAACTTTAGGAATTTCTTAAGAGTTCTTAGATGCAGTGTGAGTACTCCATATAAAAGATAAATTCAATTAAACTTACTGCAGAAAGCACAAGATAATCAGAACCCACTATTGTACAATGATTGTTAATAATAATGAAAACTGACTCTAAAAGCTAAAAGGTAGTTCAGGAAACAAGAAAAGTTACGTAACATAAGGCAAAAACACCAGATTCATTTTTTCTATGAAATGAGATCTCTTCTTCATAATGGATTTGCTTTTCTAACAGGAAAAAAAGAGCTTCATCTCAATACAAGTCTAGACACCTTCCTCAGATATTTATTTTTAAGCTGCTAGGAAATATCTTCAGATTTTAAGCCAAACACATTGTGCCAAATCTGCTGTCAGTTTCACATGGTACAAATTACTTGAAAATACACTTATTGTGGAAGCCAAATGTGAGTAATTTAGTGAATCTGCATTAATGTAATACAGAGCAGAGTATCTCCTACACCAGAAGTGTTAAAGCCTCAAAAATCTAAGACATTAAATTCTTCACAAGCATGTAAAAACTGAAAAGCCCCTCTCTAAACAGTGATGGTATGTTTATGGACTGTGAAAACTAATTTCAAATCTCAGCACACCAAAAGGGAACACTGAGGAACCGATGGCTCTGAAAGAAATAACTCAGTACTACCACATGTGCCCACTCTACAACTCTTCTCATTCCTAAAGAGATGGAGTGTGTCCATAATGGATTTCATCTGTGGGGAAATTCAGCATCCTGTTTCTTCATTGCACTCACAAAGATCATAAGTCTCTATTTCCCTCACTGCCAAAGGCAACAGGAATCAGGGCTTTCTCATAACAACAGGCTGACGTGAAAAATTAGTTTCAAAATGGTTTTGCAGTGTAGAATCGAGTCAGGTACAAAAACAGAGTATTAGCATATGAAATATGTTCGGCAGAGCCCAACAAAAGCTGAATGAAAACCATATGCAACAGACAAAAAATGGATTTACAGAAAAAAAAACCAACCCATAAGCTCACTAGCTTTTGCTGTGTTTTGGAAACCTGCTGCAATAAAATATCCCTTTATTTTATGCTAAGCACTGAGTGAGCTTTCCCAGATGGGCACAGGGGCTTTACTGTCAGGATTTAATGAAAACACTGTTATTCTTCTTACCATTTTTATTATATCTTCTGATGATATATAAACACTAAACAACTTTGCTGTGAATAAACCCAGCATTATTAATACTGATGTAGCTGATGCTACAATTTATCATTAATGTCTTTCCCAGAGTACACTTACATGGCTAAGCTACAGATTCTGGCACCAAATATGAGGCTGATACCTCAGCAAAGGAGATATGTAGTATTCATTGTAGTTACCCCTGATGCATATGAAATACACACTATGCATTTTAGTTGTTTCATATTCCAGTGTCCTAAAAGAAGGCATGATGCAATTTGCTGGTGGCTCAAAAATAAATGGAGCAAATTGGGTGGGTGGGTGAGAAATTTAAATTAACCACAGACTTCAACAAGCCAAAAACATAGTTAACTTCAGGACAGGGTCTGACAGATCACAGACAGTGTGAAGACAAAACAATTTTTAGGAACTATTTCCTGACCTCACTGCTTGCATCTGGGCCACTCATTACAAGTTGGGCTGCAACATAATTAGGAAACAGGGTGCATGACCATAACACTGAATTGCAAAATAAGCTATGAGAAAGTTTCTGCAAGTGGTTACAACAACAAAGAAAGAATTCATACCTAATGTTTCTCAAACTTTCAATCCATGGTCAGTTGCTAATTTAGACACAAAACGCTAATTATTCACAGTGTGCAGAAAAATATGGGAAAGGAGACAAAAAATAAAATGTGACAGAAGATGGTTTTTACTCTTCCAGGAGGAAGAATCTCACAAACTGTGGTATAGCTGAGGAGTTTTTATGGACATCAATACTATAATTTTAGGGGATAGATAAGTGCTTTACACTTGTGTGAGTAAATAATAAGATTTTATTTACTCACACAAGTGTAAAGCACTTATCCATCTTCCCCAAAACATAACACATTAACTTACCACTTCCTTCTGAACCAAAACCATACAGACTTATCAAATATTAAGAGAGAGCCAGCTGTCTGGTCAAAATCTCCTGAGAAATGGTGAAGCAAAGAAAAATAAACTGAGAAAAAGTAGGAAATCTTATCAACTTACTTTGCTTGTAAAGAAGCCAAAGCATCTGAGAACTTGTTGTTAAGAAATAAATCCAGAGCTGCCATACATTCACGCAGTGCCACGTTGAGGTCTGACGTAGATGACCTGCCCGAAGAGATAATAAACTCAGCACATCTGTTCTCCTTCTACCAGTGCATTACTGCTGCATTTGAAGCCCCCAACCTCAATTCCAGATTTATTCCCTTGCATAACCTGCTGTTTTATCTCTAGTGATTGCAAAAAGTGAAAGTGACTCCTAGTATGTTTGTGGATTTGTGTTTTTGGGGTTTTTTTTAACTGTGCTTTCACCAAGTAACATGTAAAAGCAACTAAAGTCTTAAATTTCCTGAAAAAAATAAAAAAAGATAAACTGCACGTCCTTTATGTAAGAGCCTGGCCATGCAGAATTTGCCATGTGGGAGCACAGCAATTTGATGAGCTCAGGCACAGGAGTACACAAGCACTGTGCGACGATGCACCTCTCATTATAAGGCTGCCAGACTCCAGCTGGTGACATCATGACCATGTTATCACTTTAAGGAATGGACATTGTCAATCTGCATCAGAATATAACACCAATTGCTGCTGGAACATCTGCCTTCATTCAACTCATGTGCAGAGTAGTGCCTGAGCAACAAACCACTACAAACTCACAGGCGGGTTAAAATTTCCCATTGTGCATGTTCATGGGAACATCACTGTCCCTGAGAAGTGCCACTGCACTCAAAAAAACCCTACTGCAGTATCTCAAAGTCAGAAGACTCTCAGTGACTTACTCTGGCTGTACTTTCCTCCTTTACAACATTCAGATGTCAGCCTGACCTGTCACAAGGCTTCTCAGCTGGTCTTTAGGTTACTGGCAACAGGATAATACAGACCAGCTGAGTTAGTTTGGCCCAAGTTCATCACCACCAGAACTGGTGGACGAAAAGGAAAATCCACAAAAGAAACAATAAAGCTTTGCACTAATGAAGTTAAGGTCACCTAGCCAGTGTTAGGACAGTTGAAACATCTGCATCTAATGATCAAAGAGCTACACTGCAATAATATGTTGTATACAAGCACATACAAAACATCCTCCAACAAAATATAAACAAATCCTCAGAATGTTCCTGATTCTGAACAGCTCTAACTAACGTGATCTATCTTGTGACTTAGAAATTGTGTCAGTTCCTTAAAAAGGGGCACAACATAGAATGCTGAAAGGAAAACAAAACCAGAAAGCAAAGTCCTGATAACATCTTAAGGAAAACGCAGGGGAGCACAGCACAAGCAGATAGCATCAGTAATAACCACCCACTGCAGCAGTGGTTTGGTTTTGGTTTTAGAAATAATGACTGGAAAGAAATAAAGAGTATAATTACATACACAAAAAACAGGACTTTAAAGTTGAGAGAAATATTATGTGACACTGTTTCCTGGTGGCTTTGTCATCACAACTTCAGATCCACTGCAAATCCTTTTGCACCCAAGACACTTTGCAAGCATCGATTAACCAAGTTTTGGCATCCGTCTCATAAAAAATGCAATATCATGTCTGAGCTATTCTGAGCCCTGCTTAATAACTAAAACTTGGTCAATTACCACTTACTGTATTAAAACTCCTACCTTCCTGTTTTTTAATCTGTGTCCCTAGACCAAGAAATACATTTAACAAGAATAAAGCACATCTTCACCTGTTCTAAAATATTTAGACTACTAGCATTTTACCTGGGTTTTTTATTTGTTCATTTCTTGTCGTGCAGGAGAATTACTCCATTCAAAACAAATAAACCTTTTCAAAATATTCCTTTGAAACAGAAAGATGACAAAGAATAAAGCCACTGCTGAAGCTCAAAGCAGAAATAAGATACAATAATTACTTGGCATCTTTTCTGGAATAACAATTAACGACACGGTGCTACCCACAGCAGCAGCAGAAACACAAGCTGCATGCTTCCCTCATACTCCAAGGAAACCTGCCACAGGATGTAGCTCTCAAGTCAAGGGTTTGAGACCTGGACAAAATACACACCTCACATAAATGCTACAAACCATCACTAGTCGCTGTTAACAATAGGGCAGAAACAGTTTAAACTCGAGGGTGCTCTGCATTTCACCAAACTGATTAGTCATGCTTCAGTGGGCTGCAGATTCCCTCCTGCTTCCAACAGCAGGATCAGAACTGCCTCTAAGCCAAACGCAAAACGCTATGTGCTACTACTCACCTCTCTGCTGAGTCTCCTGCGTGTTCTGACATAGTCATCGTAAGCCCACTCAGCTTTTAGGCTCGACCATCAGCAGCACTCGGTGCTCCTGAGTCAGCTGCGGGTGCCAGCCCCGGTGGGAGCGCAGGGCAGCGCCCGCCTGCGGCACCACACTCTGCGATTGGACACTGCCACGGGAACGGCAGCAGCGCTAATTCACCGACACAGCCTACAAACCGGCCTTTGGAGCCAGCCCAGGTTCATGTGCCACTGGAGCCAAACACAGCTGGATACCTCTAATGTAGGAGGGGCTGGCGGCTGCCAGCCCAGCTTTGATCTACAGACCTGTCTGGAAAGAGCAGCAGCATCAGCCACCTTTTCTTCTGTCCAGACCAGGCAGAAGCCAAATACCCTTGTAATTACAGACCTGAAACAACACGAATTACTGCATGTGGCAGAGGCCCACATGAGAAACCCTCGAACCAGAACGGAGAGCCAAACCAGAGCAGCTGACAGGCGGCACTCAGGCAGTAATTGCTGCAAATGTGAGAAGCACAGGCGAGAGACACAAACAAGTGCTTCTTCCCAGCAAGGATTCTCCACTAAACAGGCTCCAATCCAGCAGCCAAACTGCTGCTTTTTGTTAGTCCCTGTACCTTTGGGAGGAACTGAGACTTTACACGCTCCTTGTAACAATCTCTCTTTAATGCCATGGAAAATGAGGCGAGTTGGCACTAACAATTTAATCAGTGCAGTGAGCTCATCTGGCTGGTTTTGCCCAAAATGAAACAGTGTATTCCCCTGAACTGCTTTGCTGGCACATCAGCTGTACCAGCCCTGTACACAGCCACAAGCAGCATTATCAGTCCTTCCACTCATTATGAGAGCTGGACTGTGGAAGTTGATCAGCAATGATCTACTTACATAAATTAATTTCTCCAAGAGCATCTAATGTCAGAAATTATCTGTTTGCTAGATCACACAAAGCAGTACCAATATACACCAATACCAGACATACACAGCTGAAGGAAGACCCAAAAATGATAAACCAGCAAAGGACAATTCCAGGAAGATACTTTGAATCCATTAACATATCTGATTAAATCTCTTGCTGGTTTTATGGCATCCTGTACAGGAAAGGCCTGTGCTGCATTTGGTACAAAAATTACTGTAATAGATCCACAGGCTGCCCCAATAATGACTCCATTACATGTTCCTAACAGCATTGTGTACCTGGGCCACAGCAGGAGATAAAAGATATTACTGGCTTTTTTCCCCTAATTGGGAATAACTACTGGTGACTTAAAATTAACTTAAAATTAACCGTGTGCTTCCAAGGCAGGATCATGGGCTACTCTGAAAAGTTTTTTCATCATTCTTATTAGCTGTTTGTACAATTTCTAATTAATACTGTATCCTCCAAATAGTCCTTAAAGCCCTGTATGGTGAAGGCTCTGGCTGTGTCTGAAAAGTTCTTAAAGACTATTTGGCATGTTTTTATTTGAATATCACTTCTCTAGAAACAATTATATGCTCAGACAACCTTCAGTAGGCAACCTCTCCTTCCCCACATATATTTTAACTAAAGAAAACAAATGTAAAAAACTCAGATCTGAAATATTTCCAATTTAGGCCATTTCCCTGCTAGTTTTACAAGGTTCTTTCCTTTTTTTGCTTTCGGGCAGCAGGTTTTGCAAGGACAGTCATATGGTTCTCCTTGTGGTTTTGTTATTTATGAAATCCTTGTTCTCTGCCCCAGGGACCATGGGTAGGGTTGCTTCACAAATCACAACCACAGTATATCCTGGGAGTTGCAGTAAGTACTGCACTTCTTACTCCACTGCATGCCCACTGTCTCTAGCTGGAAACACCATTCCTTGGAATATCCCAGGCAATGCCCCTTTTACTTAGGCACTAGATCCTTTCTATGTCAACAGCAATATCAAACAAAATAAGCAGAAATAAGTAAAACTAAAATCTGGAATATTAATGAAGAGTAAAGCATATTAAAAAAAAAATTGTTTTCCATGGTCAAAAGGAAAGAGACACATGATTTTTGAGCACAGGAGCTATCATATTTATACATAATTTTATTTCACTGTGTGCATGATGCTGACTGGTTTCTTACTACGACTTTGTAGTGCATAAGCTTTGTGATTTGTCACTGGGTTTTACAGATTTCTTCAATAGAAAAAAAATCTTGAACCATATGCTGTGCAAAATGCTAAAATACTCAACCTCAGTAATTATCAGAACTTTACAAAAAAAGGTAGTCTGAGGTTTGTGCCTTTGTAGTAAGGCTTTTAATAGTAATTCAAGAGCTCCTTCAGTACTGTGAAACACTAAAAGCAAGTTAAATCAGTCATATCCTAAAATATGGATGCATTTCTCTGCCAAATCTACCTTATCTGCATAAGTCAGCTGAGGTTGTGTGCATGGGTAACTTCATTTGAAGGAGGAGAATAAAATACAAAGAATCAAACACCATTTAAGCTTCACCACAGATGTGAGGAGCCTCCCAAAGCACGTGTCAAAGGTCTCAATTCCAGTGTTAAGGAAACCTCCCTGTGTGACCATCCAGGAGCAGTCACACTGCTATCCCCTGAGCTGGGACTGGAGCCCCTTCACAGCTGCACATCCCACACTCACAGTGAGACAGACTCAGCCTCAGGTTTCCCATAACAGAGTCTCAGATGTCCCAATCCTTAAAATGATTTCATCTTGGTGCAAGAACAAAACAACTCGAGCTGGTGCCTCCGAGGAGGGACTCCAAACAAAGGAACCCCTGGGCTTTTATCCCCCCACAGCATAAACAGGAAAAAGTCTGGGGGTCTTCAGGCCCTGCTGTGTCCCCAAGTGTCCCTCCCTGTGCCCTTTGTTGTGCAAAGGGGCAGCAGCTCACACCCCATGGTACCTCACTGACACCAGGATGTCCTTCCCACTGCCTGTTTTCAAGAAGATACAGAAAGATGGAAATTCTTGCCATGACACCATTTTCTGTTCTTCTAATGCTGGATAATCACAGGGACATTAGGAGATATCAGGGTACACCTGGGGTTTCTTCCTTTAGCCTTTTCCAGTTCTCCAGGTCATTCCTAAATCCATTACTACTTTTCTAGGTAGTTGACTTCTTCAAGCAACACTGCATTACAAGTTGTGAGCCTGGAAAAAAATCTCTACATTCAAAGAAAAAAAAAGCACATCACTGGGGAAGAATTCGTTTCTTCTGCAAGCATTTCCAAACCCACATAAGATCAGAAATAATCATGGGTGAAAAGAACAAATAAGCAGTTCTCACAACAATTTGTTACTATTCAGTTTTCAGACAATAGAGAAATGTCTTCATAATTCAAAAGCAAGTAAGTTAATGCAAGAAAATTAATTCTCCCATATCTCTTCCTGTTCTAAGTGCCAAGCTGTTAATACCTCAGCATTTATCTTTCTGTGTTCTTGAACACTTTTCTGGCCCATGTCTAAGACTCTTTGGTGCTGTAGAAATGCCATTACTTCAAGAACAAAGGAACTGGAAAGGTTTCAATATTCGTGTTCTCCAAATATTCTGCATAGAGACACAACAGTGATACAATTCTGGAATTCAGGATATCATATTATTTCAAGTTGTACGTAGAGTATGACACCATTTATTTTTGAGGTTAATTCAGCCATCAAATCACTGAGTTATTGATGCCTCAGCAATGTCAAAGGTCTTTTAAAAAGCCTTTCTGTTGCAGCAAAGGCTCACAAATCAAAGGGATGTGGCAAAGCAGTCCAGTGAGCAACACAAAGACCAGGGAACTGGCAGACTCGTGTTCTGCCCTTGGTCCCACCATGTTTAACTTGGACCAAGCAGGATCTAGTTTGCATTAGGCTCACAGTTCTCATCCTGTATTTGAATGGGCAAACAATGCAATAAATTCATTAAGATAGGTTTGTTCAGACAAATAAAATGTGCTGGTGTCATTTCTACTGTTCCCTTTCCTTGTTGTGCTGCCATGACTGCTCAGAGGGCAAAAAGCACCACTGTGGGTGAGCACTCTGTCAGCAGAACTGCCTGCATCAGACAGAATGAAAATACATATAAAGACACACAGTCCAGTCTGGCATATTACAAAAATAAGTCCAAACATCCTGCAACAGCACTGATCTATTGGAATGTACAAAGAAAAAGTTACCTCACACAGCATCAACACTGAAATAGAACAAATATATTCAGCATTATAGAAATTATTAGGATTGCTGCAATTAGGGGTAAATTTTCATCATAAATCAGAACACAAGCTTTATTAGCTATGAAGATATTTAGCAAGCTTTAATAGCTCTTCTTTTTTAATTCAGATGATCTACAATCTTTGTCACTTTGAAGGTCACATGTGATTGATATAATTGCTTTTGGGGTTTTTAAGTGTCTTTAGACAATCCTTTAATACCCACTTGCTCTTTTTTCCAAGTCCTCTGACTTTTCAGTTTTACTGCCTCTGGTCCACCTACACTTCTAACATAGTTACTCTCAATTTTTAAAGGTCTAATTCTTGTCTCACTAAAACTAATGAGAAAAAAAAAATCAGCAGGAGCTGCACTAGACCACTATCATGCAATGGTACTGAGCATATTTAGGTACCCAGCAAACAAACAAATAAAGCATGAAGCAAAATGCAAACTCACTCTGCCCTGTTCATGGTAAGAAGCCAGACAAAATCTGTGATGTTTGTTTTCCTAAGGACTGCAAGGTCAGGGTAGAGATCTGTATTTCTTCTGAAATCAAACCCGGTGAGAATTTAGGGAGGGATGTCAGGCAATTCCCCTTTTGGCTGGATTCTGCACTTCCCAGCAGTGATAAAGGCTGTGTGGTAAGTAACAAGAGAGTTACCTGGGCATGTTTCTTCAGCTGTTTCTCAAGTCTGGTTTGTACTTGTTCATGCTGACTTGCCCTTCACTTCTTTTGGACCAACACAGAAGGGATGAAATACATGTTCTGGCCCAAAAAGCATTTTCCTGCAGTACTTCATGTGAGTTAAAATGCTTCCTTGTTTGGTTTTATTTCATCTGGTTGGGTTTGGTTATTTTGTTTGGTTTTTCGTTTTTTCATTAAATTTAAGCAAAGCACTTTCAAAACAAATTACTCTGTGAAATGTTTTGTTGCAAGTTTAAAAAAAAACAAACATGCTTTTGTTATCATTCCACTGCTGAACAGTATCTTAGGCTCCCATAAAAACAATATATAGGAATGACACAAAATACTTGAACAAATAGGGGATTGTTGCTTTGCCTTTAATCAAGGCTTTACATGACATGATTGTTTCCCTGAGAGCTTCCAACAACTTGACTTTATTCTTCAGAAGTCATCTGCAAAGCCTACTTCACAGTACCTTGACCAACAACAATGCCACTTTCTCTCCAATTAAATAAAAATTCAAGCATAGCACATCAATACACCTTCACAGCTCTCTTGACTCTGCCCACTGAATCAGTACCCAAGAACAGAAAAAGAAGTACCAGTAGAAAGTTGTCTTGGCACTCAGCATCGCCAAAGCCATTCTGAAGAGTTATTCTTTGGCACAGTGGCTTCAAGAAGAAAGTAGCTATTAACCCCCCATTTCAGAGTGCAAAATCAACTAAACAAGCTACTTGAGGAGAAAAAACAAATGCAAACCAAAGCAAGTGATGTTGATGTTGAGCTTGAATTTAGTTAGGCTGGGATCTTTCTGTCAATTTTTCCCTTTCTGACAGGAAACAAGGATTGGTAAAAAGTAAAAGCTTTAATGCAGATGCAGTGAGAAGATTTCATCAGTTCAGGATGGCAGTTTTAGTTAGAAAGAAATGTAAAATGACATCCAATTCAGCACTGCATTCTGTTTGATATACATCTCAGGTTCCAGCCATTGGCTCAAGTATATCTGAATGACCATCCTAAGGTTGAGACCTTCTTCTGACAATTGCTTTTTCACAACAGATGACTGAAAGTTTTATTATCAAGTTGAAGACAACAGCAGAAAATTTCTAAAATGGGAGGTCATTTTTCATCACCCTTTCTCAAAAATCTGTTTACTTTTCAGTTCCAATCATTCTACTAGATCATTTTTCCTCCAACTATGATCTGATAATCTCAATCTGTTCCCAAAACATACATGATACCTAAAGAAACCACAAATTCAGATCTGTGGAAACACTGTTTGGGAGCTTCATCAGCATTTTAAAGGAGTCATTTAAGTAAAATGTGAACTACAATCAGGAAATAGTAATCTTTTCCCACAGACTAGCCCAAATCCTGATGTATGCTTTTCAACACTTAGTAGAACAGTACTGGAAACACCTGAATCCCTTTAGATCCCAGGGCAGTGTCACCCTGGAATGGGAGAGCTGGTTCCAGCAGATGGAGCTCCAGAAAGGGGATGAGGAGCCAGCACCAAGTGCTCCAGCAGCTTCAGTAACACAGATTTTCGGGACAACCTGCCCAGTCTGGCAAAACTCACCCAGCTCCTTCCTGCTTCTAAAGATTTTTGTACACATTGTTCCTGAAGCACAATGCAACCACAGTGCCTCAGACTGCTGCTATTGTCAGTGCAGAACACAGCACCTGGAAGTCATTTAATGGTATAATTTAACATCATTATTACAAACACACAGCCCACCTTTCCAGCCTGGAGTTAAAAAATACTTTTAAAATTGCTGGGCTGTCCATTAAAGAATTATCAAGACAGAGCATGGCAACAAAATTCTATAAAGCTCTTAAAAATCACAGAATCATAGAATGGCCAGGGCTGGAAAGGACCTTGAATATTATCTCATTCCAAACCCGTGCTGTGGGCAGACACACCTTCCACTACACAAAGTTGCTCAGAGCCCCATCCAACCTGGCCTTGAATAATTCCAGGTAGGGGTTATATATATATAAATACCAATAGACAGGTCATTTTTGATCATTAGCAAGTCTAGCACTCTGGATTTTTAAATCCCACAGGACTTTGTTGCTTTAAATGTCACTAGACCACCTCCTTTGGTCGCTGTAATAACTCTAACATTAATATCAATGCCACCAAAAAAGAGCACTATTGTTCAGCTTATATAATCTAAAGTTCAGAAAATGGTTCTTTCCATCATGATTTCTTCAGCAGAAATAAAGTCTCAGGTAAATGTTTGCTGGTTTCAACTTTAAGAAAAAGGGAAAGTGTGCAGCCAGAGAGAGAACACAACACTGCTCCAAATACTTAATGAAGAACCACAAAGAGAGCCATTACCACTCCTCTAAGCAACAGCTTGCTGACCTCTCCAACAACTGCACTGTTAAAAGCTTCTACTCCTGGACAGATTATAAAGCAGTGTCTTATGTCAAACAGAGAATCCACAAGCCAACATTTAAAGCAGCCATGTCGAAAAATTTAACACGCCGTCATCACAGGGGAAGAATGTTATTTGCAGACTGATTCAGCTTTTGAAGAAACAACTCTCTCACACGCACACAATGGAAGTTTATGTATTTTAGGGGCAGTGGGAGTGCACACCTGGAATGGAGAGAGTTATCCACCTGCAGCTCGTTCTTGAGGGTGAGCAAGAAGGTATTGAATTACAGAGCAATGAACGTCAGCATTTCGCTGTCAAGGTGTGTTGCAAGCTGCACAAACAGGAGCTCAAGCAAAAGGACCTGGTCTTCCACGATCTTCCACAGACATGACACGCTCTTCCGCAACGCTTTGAAGCCCAAAAGCAATTTGCATATAACTACTGAAGGGCTGCTGCGCAGGTATGTAATTAGCTCAAGCTAATGCTCTTGTCTAAGAAAAAAGAAAACCCCCTCAAAGTGCAGGAACCAGTTTGTGCCCGCGCAGCGGCTGCTCGGGGGTGGCTCAGCCGGCACAGGCGGGCACAGCCTCTGCCCACAGCTGGGTCAGGCCGGTGGCCAGAGCGGTCTGCGGGGTGGCCCGGTCCCGGCCTGGGTGGTCCCAGCCTGGGTGGTCCCGGCCTGTGCAGCCCCTGCCCACGATCCGCAGGCGGCTCCGGCCCCAGCCCAGAGCGCCCGTCGGGGCCCGAGCTGCCCTCAGCGGTTGCGGCGCCGGGCGGGGTCTGGCCCGGAGCCCACCGCCCTCACACCGTCCCCTCCGCTCCGGCCGGTGCCCCGACGGGCGTTCTGGCCCCTCCTCCCGCCCGGGACGGAGGATCCCCAGACCCCGGCGGAGG
>VXBB01016993.1:1977689-2132514 GCA_013399915.1 Illadopsis cleaveri | reverse complement strand
CGGGCGGAGGGGCCGGCCCCGCAGGTGAGAGGCTGCGGCAGCGCCCGCCCTCCGCCGGCGGTGTGGATGGAAATGGGATGGGGTGGGGGGGAATAGGATGAGGCCCCGGGGTTACGGTCCCGCCGCAGCGCTCGGGCGGGACCCGGGCGTGTCGCTCCGCACCGGCGCCAAAGGCTCCGGGAACGGCCGAGAGGAGCGCGGGCATCGCTTCAGTGTGGTGGAATTGGAGTCATTAATTCCTCTCGAGAAAAAAAAAAACAAAACATGAGGAAAACATAATTCATATTTCGCAAAGTTTTCAATTAGCTGCACTCTGCACCTGCTGGCAAGGCAGGGTTTGCCAGGGTGCAGCCGTCTACCCCCAGTAAAGGGATCAGCGAGTTGTACCACAGGAGTAACACCCCAGGGCTCACACCTCAGAGGAGCCAGGTTCTGACCAAATCACATAAATAAATAATTAGATCTAAATAATTAAATTCTTTAATTTGTTCATTAACATAAAATTCATAGACAAAATAAATATTTACTTGCCTCTTCCATTAACGAAAACCAAACCCACTGGTATTGCAAATAAAATATGCAATACTGAAAAAAAGAATTGCATTACTTTGGCCATTATCTGTATTATAATCGTATCGATCAGGCAGCTTCAGGGTTACTGGGGATAACAGTTCAGAAGAGATTAACAAAAGAAAGGAGCCTTGTGGAAGGAAATGAACGAGGCAAAGGAAAGCAAAGGTATACACAGCCAAGGGAGTGGCAGGACAAACAGAAGGACTGGGTTGACAAAGAAACAATGGGCACATTAACGGGAACAGTGGGTGTATAAGGTTAAAAAAAGAAAGAATTTATTAGCTGCACACCGACAATGTGGCTCGTGATGTGAGGAACAAGGGGTGGGTGGCAGGACGGGCTCACGCTCCAGTGCTCGGGGTGCAGCTGCTCTGAGGGAAGAGCCAGACATCCAACGACTGAAGCATGATTCCCTCTTCTGACACCAGCCAAGAAGTCATGATTGTCTCCAGTAAATCAAACATTTTAGCTCAGTGAGGGACAGCATAAGGAGTTGTGACAAGTACCTTCCCAGAGCTATTTTGGTACAAATGCAGGCCCACGTTTTCCAGCATAAAATATGTTTACATACATTCCATTTTCTGAATTGTGAGGCACATACATTCCAGCTCACAGCATTCACAATGAAACCAGATTTCCTGTGTAGTTCTGCACTTCAGCCCACTGTCAGCAGCCAGTCACAGCTAACTTAAAGAACATTTTTATTAATAATCACCCCGGAATATACTCTAAATTGCTTTTTACAACTTTTAGAATTACATGTTGTAGGGATCAAGTTGAACTAGCTAAACCAGAAGGACAAATTTCCTTTTCTGACCATGTTTGAGAACACTTGTGCTTTTAATATCTGACAGTAAAATAAAATAAATATTTTAAGTTAAATGGATACCATATTAAGGAAAATTAAGACAATTTAAATATATGAGTTTAACATTCAACAAGTACTTTACCTGTAGTTTTCAGGATTCAGGGTCAGTGGTTTGAACCTCAACTGAGTTATTTATTCAGTAAAAGTTATTACTGAATGTGGGCCCAAAATGAGATTCACACTCCAAAATCCTCAGAACTGTTTGGAACTCAAGGATCCTATTTTTAAAAATAAGGAGGTATTAGCAGAGCTTCAGTAAGTATTAAAAAAAAAAAAATCTACAAGGATTTTACCTAAAACCCCACTGAGTATTTTTAAATTACTTTTTTTTCTGTATAAGTGACCACACCTGTTCAGCTCAGGAGAGACTGCATTCTATGGAAAACAATCCTAAAGACCTTCTGGCTTTGAATACAAACATATCAGTGCTACATAGTCTCAACAGAATAAACAATGAGTCTGGTCACACAGGAAAATCAGTTTGTGTGGATCAGCGTGAGTCTGGCACATGCAAACCTGAGACAGCTGACAATTTGCAGACAGTGTTACAGGACCTCTCGCCAGGACAGACCTCTGAAGTCAAAGGTAAGAATTTCACCCTCTGTTACCAGCAAACTAAACCCTCAAATATCTTGTTTAAAACAGCACTTCTGTTAAATTCTTAATTTATTTCCAGTTATTTGTATAGTCCTGTATAGGATTGCAATTGGCTGCTTACACCAACAGAGAAAACACCTCATAACATCACTCCTATCTACAGGATACAAAAGTAAAATGGGATAAAATTCCTTTTACTCTGCACAAGGTTGTCTTTCCAGTTTAGAGCAGTTATGTAACAACTGTGAGACCTGTTATCACTTACAGAACAGGAAATTGGCTTAGCATTAAGTGGTTTGTCCATACTCACTAATTAAATCAGCAAGAGATAACTAGAGACAACATCCTGACCTCGTGAACACACATCCAAACAATGCAGCATTTTCCCCCTCTATCAGCAGACCACCTGCTCTAAAAACTAATGCTCTTTGTTTTCAGTTAAAATCTATGGTCCAGAGAGCTCCAGATGTCTCCATTTTAGCACTACAGGAATTCTGAAGTATTCTGAGCAAGGAATGGGAATGCAGCTGGTGTTATTTATGTATGTTTTGCTATTCATGTTTCTTTAAAGAGCTTGTGGATGAAAATTACTTCTGTTTTAGGATATTACTGACTGATGGCTTGTCAGCTGATGAATTACAAGTTCCTTCCCACCATTTTTGGGTTAACATTATGCTGTCTTCCCTCCCTTCCTCTTCTATGCCTTTCCTAATTTAAGCCTCAGAGGTCCCTGCAAACACAACTCTGCAGAGAATTCAAGAGTTCAGTAACACATGGGCAACTAAACTCCACTCTACCTACCACCAAAGATCAAACAAGATCTTTCATTACAGAAAATCACTGTCCTCTTCCTTCTTATAAGAAAAAATGGATGCATCTGAAACCAATCTTCACGCTCACACTAGTTAACGATGGAATTAAATTCAAGAGTATTCACTGACATGATACAGAATTCCATAACAAGAAAACACAGGACTTTAGTTGCCAATATTTTGAACAAATACGTTACTTTCCCAATCTTACCCTCCGTTATCAAAATCCAGTATCATCTAAATTACCATTCTGTCAGTACTGCAAAAACAAAAACATGAGGTTGCACATCCATGCACACAATGACTTCGAAGACTCAGGCTAAAGAACAAACACTAAACACTCCAATACTGAAGTCATAAATTTGCTAAATACTCAAATTCTGAAACAGCCATTTTAAACTTAAGTAGGTAAATGAAACTGTTGAGAAGTTACTGGGGAAATAACAGGAGGCAACACAATTCTGCCAGGGGATTCTATTTCTGTGAAGGTGCTCCTTGGCAGGTGTGGCAGGTGGCAAAGGCCACAGACACCAGATTACAGTCAGGACACCTCACACTGCATTACATTCACACAATGCTTTACAACTCACAGCACTCTCTTGAAAAAACAGGCAAACAGTTCACATTTATGTACTTAAACTTTATTTCTTCATAATTACAGGCTATTGTTAGAATTTTTAAACAAAAGGGAAGTCTATAAATAGAGGCTAATCCCACCTGAACAAGTTGTTTAAAAAAAAAACAAACCAAAAACCAACAGTTAAAACTTCATAAAGTAATGCCATTTAGCTCACAGCAGTGGTTTGTTGGTAGTCTGAGTAAAAGTCCTATAGTCAGAGTCAGTAACATGAAATGTAACATCAAATGACTCAAAACTTTAAATTCCATAAAGGAAAGCAGGAATATATATATAATATAGACATATAATATTGTGTTGGTCCACTGAGTATACATTTTTAACAAAAGATAAGAAACTATGTAATCCAGTTAAGCATATGATTTGCAAGATTAGTGTACACTCATTACAAAGATGTATAAGATAAGTTATAACTATTCAATACTTGCAAAATTTTAAGTTACTTTTTTTTTGAGCAGGTGTTTAAACGCTCATCTCCCAGTGCAAAAGAAAAACCATCCCAGTCAGGTTACTCATTTTTTTCCTGAAAAACTGAAAACCTTCAAACTCATGCAACAGCAGCATTGACAGGTAATGGGAAGAGCTTAAATATACTGAAGCATGGCTGAGTTCTCCCCCTTTGCCCCAGTGCTGTGTGTTGAAACACTTCAATTTCCTCAAAAGAAATACCACAGGTTAAAAGTGCAAGAAAAAAACACCTTCTAGATGTTTATGCTGCTGCCATCCATTTTTCTTAGATAGGGCACAAGATTATTCTTTTTGGAATTATTTTAATGAAACTGATTTTCCAAATAGAATTCGTTCAAAATGAACAATAAGTTACTTTCATTAAGTTATTTTCATTAACATTCTATCAATCCTACTCTGACTCAGTGACCATTCAGAAATCATTCAGTTTAAGGTGCAACTATCAGTTGGCATTCAATAAATTACATATACAGAAAACAATTGTGGTTAAAAAAAATAGAAATCAGACTACCTGTTTTTTCTTTCTATTCTCAATGCTATTTCAAATGGAACTCATTAATTTGCCAGTTCAGCTGCATATTTCACAGGCAAAAGTGGCTCAAATAGCAGTGGGGTCTCACAATTTGACAGTCACCTTAGCCAACAGCAAATGCACATGAATTTTCAGCTTAATTGCTTTGTAAAACAAAATAATAGCTCTGTCTTAAAACCTATGATCATGCAGGACAAACAATAAAGGTTTCAGAAAGACATACTCTTTCTGATGGAGACTCCACAAATATTATGTTAAATCCAACATAAAATCTTCAACGAGGAGAAAAAGAATCTATATGCGTACACATAAAATAAAGCACTCCACAACTCTGGCATTACTAAAACCCGTTCAGAAGGATAAAAGGTTTCCAGTGACTAACTGCTTGATGGGAGACAGTCAGCCATGACAGAATAATTGCTGTGTTCACTTTATGCTCAATTACCAACTGCTGATAGATTACAGTCAAACCCCAATCTCCCTATCTGCATTTTAAACTGATTTGCTTTCAGCTGGGAAAAGTACTTTGCTCTCCTGAAAACTTGAGAGAAATCGAATGCTAAACTTAACAATTATTAAAACAATAACCAAAAGGATTGAATTTAGCAGAAACATTCACATCACTTTCAGAAATTTCAAACCTTTCATAGTTTCTTGTATATATGCATTTTCTGATTAACATTTAAATAGGTTAGGTACTCAGGAAAAGGGACAAAACGGTTTACGTCAGATAAAATCTTATTCTAAACTTCATGCTTCTGATATTTCAGATTTACTGAGTGCAATAGCCAGTTCCAAGTCTTCTTGCTCTTGCTGTTTTAGTCTTGCCAATCTTTCTTTTTCTTCTCTCTCACTTTCTCTCTTAGCCCATTCAATCATGTCTTCCTCAGTGGAATACTGCATATTTAAAAGACAAAATAAAACAGATTAATAATACAGTGATAATTATTACTATCCAAACACTCAGTTCAAGGGACAATTAGTTTTTCAATAATTGTACATATTCTAGTCTTCAAATATTACTTGTTTTTTAGTTGTAATAGACTAAATTGGCTTAGTCTAAAGTTTAACTACTAAGAAGTGCACTGAAGCCATCAAACTGATGTATTTTAATGAAATATGCCATGTTTCAAATTTCAGTATTAAGTTTCAAAAACATTACTGAGCAGAAAGTGCTAAAATTTAAATACAGTTTTATTTTGGATAAATACCAGTCTATACAAGAAAAACTTAGAATAAATCAGGAGAACATTTTGCAAAGCACACTCCTATTCACACTGTAGGCCATCCTGATTTATCCTGCTTTCATTAGGGATGACTTTTCCAGGTGAAAATGACTGCAAAAAATTAGCTGTAGACTGACTGTTTCTGGATGTGTAGATGAAAAATATTGCTGCCAAGAAGCCACAAAATAATAAGGGTAACTGTAGAGTTAGAAGGCTGGTAGTAATACAGAGAAAGGTCAGCATGATATGAGAGGGGGAAAAAAAGAACAGATTATTTCCATATATATTGATGAGAACCGACTGTGAACTAAATACCTCTGGTACAATGATTATAAATCAGACACAGCTAAGGGTATTATCTTAAATAAAATACAAAAGATTATGCTAGAGTTTCTTCCTAGCAAACATGCAGAAAAATTCAGAGGTAGGTGAAGCTCCTGTCCTCATGGATGTCCCAGTATTAACTGAAAGAGTTAGAGGTTAGAGACTCCAGGTCCCTGCTTTGAGCTGCTTCTTTGGGAAATAAAAGCAGAAACACCTGAGTTTTCTCCATGGTGCACCCAGTATTTTCAGTAATTGCAGCTGGAAAAGAATACTATTTCCTTCATAAAGATAATAAACATTTTTGCCACTCCTCCAAACTGGCTTCTCAGTCCCCCTAACTACTACCATGGATGGATAACCACATTTCAGAAGTTACCATGCTCCAAGACACACCAACCAGAGCAAGTCTACTTTGAGAGCCTGACAATCCTTAGTTTACTTCAATCAAGCATGTAGTTTATTAGGCCTGAACAGAAAAAGAGCAGTATGGTCAAGATACTGTAAATGCAAATAGCATTTAACAGGTATCAGGCTTGAAAGTGAGATGATGCCTTTCAAAACTTCTACTTGCAAAAGCTCAAAAGAAAAAAAAATAAAATATAGGCATGCACAAACCTTTAGATTTGCTTCTACTGCTTGGACACCACGACTTCTATGAAATGAATTCTGGTTATAAAGAGACACTTACTATTTTACTTCATTGTGCGTAAGTCTGGAATTTACTAACCATTCAAAACTCGCCAAATGATATTTCATTAACATACACTCTTATGAGGCTGTTTATCAGTATTTCAGTACATTAAAACTATGACCAAACAGTTCAGTGACAGTTAAATTAAAATCACATTTTGGTTTATTTTTAATTGGGTAGTTAACAGTGTGCTTGTTATAGATTTGTACTCTTAATCTGCTGCATGCATTGATAAAATGGGTAATTCCTAGAATATAGATATTTTTGAAATCCTCTCCTCTAAAAGCTAGGAGGCCTCCATGAAAAAAGGCATGAAACCAATGCAATTTAAACATTAACTAGAACATTTTGCAGCACTTTGGTTTAGGACAGCCTCAGCTGTAAACTAAATGTAAACACTGTTTTAACTAAAAGCAATATCCCTTTTGTACATGGGATATGTTTTAATAATTGAAATTAGACTGAAGACTCCAGTGTGAACATTTCAAAGCTGCCGTTACAGTGAAACAAATGTAAAAAGTGTTTACTCACAGTACTGAAGTTTGCAAAATTGTTGGGGTCAGCCTCTTTACTGATGCTGGTGGGAGCAAATGGATCACAGAATAGATCTGCTTCTTGTTCTTTGGGCATGTCTGGGGTGGGGAAAGGCTGAAATGGATCACTCGACTTAAAGGAATCTGAAGAGTCTATTTGATTGATAGGTCTTTTCCCTTAGATTAAAATGAATTTAAAATGAATTTAAGATAGCAGGTAATAACATGCCAAAACTAGTAGAAAAAAAACCATTCAAAAGCTACTTGGAATGCAACCTCTTCCCACAAGCTAGTGGAGCTGTAGTTTCAGAGGAAGGGTTGCCAATTTAAAAAATGAGGGTACAGCCCACACTTTCTGAAATGGTAATAAGGTAAAAAGGAACATATGTGTGTTAATGAGTCAGGAATGCCCTTTTATATTAATTAACTATTTTGGAAAGAAAATTTCTAACAGTTTTGAGCACCTATTCTGCTGGCACAGGATTGTTTTCTGGTTATCAACTGTCTTTGATCATTCCAGCAAGGCTCTTTTATTATTTCTTTGGATCAAGTTAACACAGTTTTATTCAGAGAGCAGAAATAAATTACATTTATAAGTTTTCAAAACACCATGTCCTCTCCCTATGCTAAGACCAGGAATTTCTGCAGTTTCAAACAAGGAGTATGATAACAAGCAATCACAGGCTGAGCTGTTTTGTTAATTCTTGCCTAAGTAGCTGCAAATAAACAGAATCAGGGACAAACCCTCATTTTATTGGGTTTTCAACACTGTTGAGCACATTAACCCAAATACTTCCAAAATAGCTGAGCTGAATTTCATCCCACCACTCCCTCTGTAGGTTACTGTTTACACAAGAGGTTTCAGTGCAGTTTCTTGAATTCTACTACCAGGTTCTGCAAGTGATTCCACACTTGCAGTGGTTGAATTTTTAAACTTGCTTCTGTTTCCACTTCAAATTAAAACTACAGAATTGAACAAAGATGCTTATTATTTCACATATCACTATTGAAAATTAGTCTAAAATTACTTGATAAGAGCAAAAGAGATTCTCATCTGGCAACGATTTAGAGATTTGGAGAACATCCTGGGAAACATATGATTTACCTAGCCACTTCCCAGATAACCCTGCCATCTCTCTCACTGATAATGTTCCATCTGAGGGTCACTGATGATACTGTGCTGCCCCATCCCTGGAAGTGTTTAAGGCCAGGTTGGATGGGACTTTGAGCAACCTGCTCTAGTGAAAGTGTCCCTGCCAGTGGGGACACTGAATGATCTTTAAGGTCTCTTCTAACCCAAACCATTCTGTGATTCTGCAGTTCTGTTACTTGGAAATAATGCCTGCCTGTTTCTTGAAAAATGTGGGAGAAGCATCTCCAAAAGACAACCAGGGCATTTTATTTCTGCATGGGAAGGGTTAATAATTGTAAGAATATAAAATACACAATCACCAGATCTTCCCCAAAATCAAGAAATGGGGTGTTTATCAGTATCTAGAGAGGCAACAGCTCTTCTACACACTTTCCAGTAGAGAGAACAATTAAAAGAAATATTTTTGGGTATTTCTTTGAAAAAGCATTTCATTATTTTAAATCAGACCAAGCAAGTCATTAAAAATAACTACATTTAGGTACCTCAATTTTTATTTCCATTAGGAAAATAATTAATTGGGAATCGTTATCAAGATGACCACATTTTTAACTGTGCATATCAAAACCACCTATTTTTTTCCAATCATCTGTTGCTAAGGATGCTGCTGTTCCACCCCTGGAAGCTTGCCTTCTAAAAGTGCACCACGTCACAGCCATTCCCATACAGTCAAGTCAGAAATCCTTTTTACGTTTAAATAATGACCAACATCAAACATGTAAATTATCCTCACTTGCCATGTCAGCTTTTTTAATGTTATTTACAATGGAAATGATTACTTGCAAGGCATTAGCATGAACCAGATCTCACACCAACATTAGAAACTAAACAGCTGAGTTTAAACTTCAGTATGAGCACTCCTGTATCTACTGTGTTCCCTTTCTTTTGAGGAAAAGATGAATAAGTTCAAGTTTCATGCCACAGTTTCTCAAAACACCTTAAGACTCATCCATATAGTGTTAACAGGGAAACAAATGACACAGTAGAGTTTTTAAAGACAATGAAACAGAGGACAGAATTTTTTAAAGGAATACTAGAAACGTATTTTCCTATGTTTGCAAAAACAAATTGAGAGTGAGGAGCCTGTTGTAATATGGTCTTGTTGCAGCCACAAGAAGGTGTTGTTATGCATGATAATCATGGCCTTCTCTGGAAAGCAGAGTGGTTTGTGCCATGGAACATCCCAGAAACTCCTCTATCACTGAGGAGAAAACAGCCCAGGGAACTTGGGTTTATTATTGTTACTGCTACAAACCTCTGGCAAGGCCACCTAGAGAAAGTTAACCTGAAAACCTAAGCAATTCTTTAACCCTATTTAATTAATTTAGCATTACACCCAACTGTGTTTGCAATATATAAAGCACACTAAATTCTCACTTTATGCATAATTTAATTCAAGATTCACAGTGTAGCACAATGGCAACCATTTAATTTGCAGCTATGCTGTGTTCTTGCATACATTTGTAACAAGTCTTTTTTCCTGTTTTCTAAATCCTTTGTCTCTTCAGACTGATCCCAAACACCATGCAAAACTTAACTCTGAGGAAATTGTTGTGGTGCAAAATTACAGAAAATCGATATAAGGAAATGACCAAGAAATCAGGAATGGACTTGTTTCACATCTTGCTCATTTATTTTAAATTCAGAGCCTTTACCCTCCCCTCATAACTCCTGTCTGTCTGCCAAGATGAAGCAGCTGACTGTTACCACATCTCAGTGTCAGCTCTTACCAGGTGGTGGTGGACAGGGCCTGGTGGGAGTTCCTGTCTTAGGGGGCAGTGCAGGAGGAACATCCTCATTTTTAGCTGGTGGTTCCTCAAATAAGTTTTTAGTTATGGTGACACTGCTGACAGAGCCTGATGTGGAAGCGCTAAAGGGATCCTCATTGTTGGCCTTCAACAAAGAAAACAGCAACACACACATTTTCAGTGCAGTGCTACCAGACATTCTCTTCAATAATACAGTATTAAATCAGAACTAAAAGTCTGGACTAAGACTAAAGACTTCAGTTTGTTTTTACACATATCCACACACTCCAGATGATTGAACAGAAAGAAAAATCAGGAATGGTTACTCTGTACAGCACTATAAAGTTGAAAGCAGTTAAACATGCAACAGTAGTACTTTTGCTGCCACACTCAGCAAATTTTAAAATAAATAAATAAATAATACCATCACTGGAAATAGAGAGAAAATACTTATCAAACCAAAAAGATTACATTGCAATCTTCACAGAATTGCAGGACAATTTGCTATCAAGACCCCTTTTTCAAGCAAGTTAGCCATTATGAATGTTTAGTAGTGGCAAAACTGTAATGAAACTGAGTAAGCTTTGTCTTGTCACTGCAGTTTCATGCATTTTCTGTGAGTAGCAGCAGCTTCATGTTACCTTCGACAGCGTGCTGAAGTCAGCAAAACCACCTTCAAAGGATTCACTTCCAAACAGGGAGGCAAAGGGGTCTGCAGCTAAATACACATAAATCAAACAAAGAATAAGATTAAAAGTTAAATATGAAAGACTGACAAAAAAAATTCCCACTACTATTATTACTAAATAGCAACTATTACATATTTTCCAACATAAACTAATTCAAGTGAAGTATTTTATGAGGTGAGCACTTCAAGCAATTAAGTAGCTTTTTCAAAAATTCTAAGTGTCAACTTCCAATTAAAAATAATAAATCTCCTGAACAGGAAGTAATTCAAAAGAAATACTAGTATGTTTTCCTACATTAAAAAAAAGTTAAATTCCACTGAAAGTACCAAATAACCATACTACTGGAAATGTTCTACTGAGATACATGTATGTATACACACAGAGGTGGTTTTCTGTGTGCATACACCCATAAATATACATATACAGATATATATATATATTTATGTGTTTATATATATACATGAACATGAACCAGAGCTCTTTCCTGACTGCAGACTCACTTGTGGAACCAAGTACCTGAACCTCCTACCATCCCAGTCTAATTCAACAGTACCTTTTCATTCTCATGTGCCTAAAATATGTGAAAACTGCTATTGTACTGTAGAGCAGGAAGTGTCATACTCACTTCTGCATCTCTAAAAAACCACCATTTCCCCCCTAGAATTAAAATGAACAGGTTTACAATAGAAAGTCACACATGGATTCCTGTTTCAGATTATCAGCTGTCAGTGCAGTTCAGGAAAATAGGAATTAAGAGCCTTCCCTAAAACATCTTTAGCCCTCAGATAAGAGAGGGCCACAGAAGGAGCAATGGAGTTACTCCATTCCACATCCACTCAGGTGGTGCAGAGCTATCCTGATGTTACTTAGAAAGTAACATGAAATCTCTGAAAACAATCCTAATGGGAAGCAGTACAAGCCATCCAAACAGTCCAAACACAGATCAGGATATTGTCCCAGTTTTACTACAGCAGAGGAACAGTTTTTGTGGAATCAATCTTCAGTGATACACACTACAGATAGAGTCAATTTTGGTTTATAAACTTCCCCCCTGAAAACAGGCACCTTATGTCACACTTTATAGGAAAATTCAGAAAACATGGGAAATCCCTATAATGCTCTGTTGCAAATTCAGTTAAAAGACTAGAAACAAAAGCAAATAAAAGCAAAAATAAAACCGAAGAAACTTGATATGTACAATCTACTTTTACCTAGATCATTTGATGTAGTAACAGTGGTTCCACCAGGAGCAAAAGGGTCATTCTTCTTTGATATCTCTGTCTAAAATAAAAAAATCCTTTGGAGGGAGATTTGTTTTTCAGCTTAAAAGAATCTTCTTCAATCTAAGAATACAGTCACCATTTATTTTAATTTAGAAGTTTTAAGATAACACATTCTGGAAATAACTTTTATCAGCATCAGTAAACAAGTGTGTTAATAGAAACTCTTCCTCTCTGTTTTGATTGATACTTTGAAAAGATGGAGAAAAGGTACAATACGTGCAACATACTTGGTAACAGCTAATGCAACAGACAAGAATATCTACTACTCATTTTGGTCTCAGATTTCTACAAGCAGAGCTATCTTCATGAAGATCTAAGATTTCAACACTCCAGAGACGTGTGGTAAAGCATCTAGGATGAATGCATAACTTTAGTTCTGAAGTACAGATCTCAAGAATCCACTGCTACTCCCACACCACAGCTCTGATCTCCCTTTTATTTTCTTTCTTTGGACTGTAATAAAACCAAGAATTGGTTACATTAGAACGTCAAGACTTTGAAAAGGATAGTGTGCCAAGTATTACAAATTGCAGAAATCTAAATTTTAAGGCTGGAGGTGTAGGCTGTGGTGTGTAGTATGACCTTGAGATCTGCACAATGTGCACACCACATGGAAGGGCAGGACCACCACTGTCAGGTGCAGCAGTTTCTCACTCTTGGCTGCTGTGGGTGCACCTCAGGCACACTCTACAGCCACTTAATTTGCTTCTCAATCCACATGTATCTGAGTTTCATATATGTCTATGCATGTTTTATGCACACACAAAGCTGGAAGTGAGGCATGAACAGAAACAGCACTGAAAAAGAAAGGAGATGGCAAAAGAATGGAGACAAAGTTAATGGCATGAAGAATTTCAGCTGCTTAAATTGTTTGTCTATCAGTTTTAAATATTACATATCCAACAAGCTCTAGTCTACACCAGAAAGAGTTTTATGCCCAACTCGACCTTATTAAAGGCTCAAGAATATTCAGTAACTGCTCATTTATAATGTAGCTAAAAGTTACACTGAAGTACACTTGAAAGAGGTACATTCACTAGGCATCTCCACATTACAAGAGACCTTTAGTGATTCTTATCAAAAAAAACCCCAAACCACACCAAAACCTAAACATACACCTATAGAACAATCTGACATTTCTGAGGGGACATCCCATACACCACATCAGATTTCAGATAAAATACAGCACATAGTTCTTGATCCCATAGCATGTGGAGGCAAAAATCAAGTGTCAGAACATAACCTGGTGAGGTTGATCCTGGGTTTCTTTCCATTTATTACGTTCCACCAACTAACAGAGTTGTTGGAGAGCTCTAAAGCCCTCCAACAGCAGAGCTTAATTAATTGTTAAATAGTGACAGAGCTTAAGTCATTACTGTCAAATGTTCTTGGCTGTGGAGCAATGAAGATCCACAATGAAACACTTTAAAAATGTTTTTATTTTCACTTCTATTTCATCTGTGACTATTTCTAGAAAATAGGACACAAAAAGACAAGACAGAGCCAAGGGATCAGAGGTAACCTTTATGTGATTTCTGAATATCAATTTTTTAAAGCATGTCTAAATGTACAAAATAGGTTATTTTGTCCAAATCACATAGAGAAAGCAGTAAAAGGTGTGACACCAAACTTACTGTGGTATTATTACTGTTGTCTGCAGAACTAAATGGATCAGTGCCAGCAGTCACAAAAGGGTCAGTAGAGGATTGTTTGAAGAAAGAGTCAGCTGCAAAAGGGTCTGAGCCTTTGAAGGGATCGCCACCAAAGGGATCTAGAAAATAAACAGGTCCCTAATATTTCTGCTTGCTTTATTTAGCTGATATGGTAAAAACTAAACAATCTATCACTTTTTCATACTGCTACAAAGTGACACATTTAAGACCAAGGACCTTAGAAGTATGAAATTCTCCTGTGAATAACCTGTATTCCCTGATTTAAAACATCAGACAAGTCAGTGTTTCCTGCACATCATGAAAACAGCAGTTCCAAGATCATCTCAGCACATAGGTTCTTTAACCAAGTCCCTAAAAATGAAGCATTTCACAGAAGCTAATGTTTCTAAGAACTCTCCTGCCCTCCTCTCCTGCACTCCCCAATCCCAATTGATGTTTCTTATTTGGCACTTGGTGCTCAACCTTATTTTACTATTGCTTTCCCACTGGTTATTTGGCTTTTTTGCCACCAGTAACTCCACTCAGGACCAAGCAAACAATGCAATGACATTGCCTATACAATCGATCTAAATAGAGACTTCCCACCTTTTCAATACTCGATTCTAAAGGAAGTTGGTAAGCTAAGAGCCTTTAAAAGAGTACAGTCCTACTACTTTGCAAATAAAACAGGCAGCAAGTGTTTGGGGCCCTCTGTTCATCACCTTCACATACTTAAATTTCAACTAAGGAACTTCCAACAAGAGCAAACTTCACTGGCAGTGGACTTCTCTGAAAAGCTTTAACACAACAGGCCATGTGCTAATGTCACATACATCCTATCATGACATTTTGTGACATTTCCGCCTAGTTTTTTCCTCTGAAAGTGGTGACAATTTTCCCCAACAGCAAGAACCACTTAGAAAAACAAACACATTACCAGTTATAAAGTTACTTACCGATTTTTCCAAAAGGGTCATCTTTGAAGGGATCATCTGTTCAAAAGAAAAGCAAATATTCATTAAACTGCTTATTACCATCATGAAACAGACACAAAAGCAGCCATCTCCAAGCTGCATTTCCATTGGCTGTTGTCCACAAACTCCCACATTCTGCAGTATTACCACTGCAGTAATCCAGGCCAGCTACTGAGATGAGTCTCAGTTTTGTTTAATTGTCACAGACACTGTGGATGGTAGCTCCTAAGTGTTCACTTCAGAACTGGATGCATGATCCCAACTCATTTCTACTTTCTCATGTACATCTGAGAGACACACATCCTGTCTCTTAGTGTGGGTATCTACCCCTGAATATACTGAGTGCCCAAAGTCCAAAAGTTTGGTTCTTAGCAGACAGACCTTTTCTCTTCTGAAAGAAAGCCCTTGTCGTGCTGTAAGACCACTTCAACATAAACAAAGATCAAGCAGTATCTACACAGAAACATTTGAGTTGTTTTAAATTAGTCTAATTTATTCATTAAAAATATTCAATCTGCACTGACATTCTTTCAGAAGCCAAGTGATCTGAAACAAATTTATTTTATTTTCCTTGCGAAGCAATACAAGCTAAATTGACCAGACCATGTTGATCTGAAAGGGTGTAAAATCGTATTAATGTGGCTGAAAACATCTGCTTCAGCAGTTAATTCAAATTAACTCCCCTTCCCCAATTGGCTCCATATAGGCAGATCATTCCTTCCATAAAAAATAAGAGCAGTGCAACATCATTTCTCAATGGCAAGTTCTTAAAATAAAGCCCAGCACTTCCACAAGACGAACAGATGGTGCAGTTCCACATTACCTTGCTCTGAGAGCCAAACTCCCCAGAAGTAGGCCACAGCCATTCATTCTGAACCACCCACACCCTCCCCACAGCACAGCCCAGAGAACCCTCCACGGACCTCTATGTGGATTGGGGCTGTCAATTAGATTAGTGACACCTGCCCACACCTTTACAGCCAAAATGCCACCAGGGCACAGGCAGGGAGGGGATGGGAGAGAGAAGTCTTCAGGAAGAGCAGTGAGGGAAAGCAGCAATTTTCAGAGCTCATTAGGAAGTCCAGATTAAGGAAGGAGAAACACCCCAGAACTCTCATTTCTATCACTTCTATTTCTGTCATGCTGTTGGCTCCACACTGCTGTCACTCACACATCTTCAGATTTATTCTATAAAGGGTAGTCTCAAGGTGAAGATGAGTCTGATGTATTCACACAAGACCCATTTCTGTAAATCTGCACTTAGAAATGTTTACTTACTGCCAACAAAGGGGTCAGACTGGAAGAACTCTAAGCTGGCTTCAGAAACTAGATCAGGCAATGGATGAGATTCAGCATCAAATGGATCTTCCTGGGCAATTCAGATGGAGAGAAACGTATTAAATTTTTAAGACTTGCAAGGATGGAAAACACTTATGTCATCTCCTGTTACCATTCAGTGGTTTCTTAAAGCTTAAAGCAAAGACACAGCTGGAATTCTATATAATTCATCCATGGAGATCCAAAATACTTTTCAACAACCTGCCTGCTACATGAGATGAAATGTTTCCAAGACATCACACTAAACAAAACCAGTAGGAAGTGACAATTATTCCTCTATTGTTGTATGACCATCATGCAAGCCTGAAACAGTTTAACCAGGATTTTTTTTTAACCTACTTTTTCCACCCCCAAACCTAAACAAACTCACTTTTTTGGTAACAGTTGCAGCTGGGGTCTCTTTCTCTTCTCCAACAGAGACTGTTGTTTCAGGACTATTCCTTATCTGTAAAAGGATAAAAGCAATCCACCATAAATAAGTAAATACAAGACTGCACAATAAAATTTTAAGTTTTAAATAGGATAACAGAATATACTAAAGCATACTTCAAGAGGTTCATACTTATTATAGCATATACTTTTAATGTTCCATAAACCCTGTAAAAGTTTTAAAAAAATAAATCAATCATGAATCTACTGAGACATAAGGAGGAACATTTAAAGCAAGACAGTTTTAGATTTTCTGTACTCTTCCTTATTCTGCTCTTGTTGCACCAAATGGAGACAGCTGCTCTGCTGCTCTCCTTCAATGTTAATTCTGCTATTCAATTTATGATATTTTGCTTTGGAAATAAATACAGGAAAAAAATGTTACTGCTACTTTCCAGGCAAGCTAAAATTACCTCCTTTTCTGCTTACGAACTTTGAGATATGTGGAAACACAGCCCCTCAGAAAAACACCCTGAAATTTCAGTTGTGCAAGTGTTTAAAAACATAACCAATCGTGGTACATCCTTAACTTATTCCAGCTTCACAGCTGCAATGCATCGTGCTCAAGCAGGCAAAACAGTACTCACTGGAGACACGCTGTTTGTTTGTTCCTCTTCTGCTATACTTTCCCTCTCAGCATTCTCATTAAGGTTTGCAGTTTCACTGCTGCTGTTGCTAAGACTAGAATGATCCACAGTTCCATTAACAAGTGTACTATGGGGCTGAGAGTGCCAACTAAATTGCTTATTTTCCAGTTCTTTCAGCTCAAGAAGCTTTGTCTGCACCTGTAAACAGAAATAAATGTATTAGCATCAGTATGGCAGCACATGGAAGCCAGTAAATGGCCATCCTCTTCTAAATATAAGGTGGGTGATATATGTCTGAAAAATCTTACTCTCAAAAGCAAATACAATAAAAAACCTGTTCTGTCAATCAAAGGGTGAAATTTGTGAGATAAGCAGAAATGTTATTTAGCAGAAGTGCAGAGTGGTTGAAGGACACACCTTTTGCCAAGGAAGAAGACTGTGTCAGTGGCAACACCAAGACTTGTTGCTATTTAAACTCATCAGAAAAGTTGCAAAGGTTTCAGGGGGTTTTTTTGTTTGTTTAGTTTTGCTGGGGAGTTTTGGTTAAGCTTCTTTTTTTTATTCTTGTTTTGGATTGGGTTTGTGTGTGGTTTGGGTTTTTTTTCTAGACTATGTATTTGCTATTTCCCTAAACTTGAAATTAAAAAGGCTGCTTTATCAGAACTCCCATGTTCCAAGAATGAACATTACAGTTTCATTATCATCTCCCACATGACTTCTGAAGTCTACAGAAGCCAACTATATCTTCCTAAGCAGACACTTATATTCATGTGTTATTATTTCAGCAATATGCTTAATGCAGTGCGGGGTAGCAAACATTTACAACCATTTACAACCTGCCAGTTACGAAGGAATTACTGGATTTGGCAGGTTATGCAAAAGAATAAACCTAGTCCAGGTATTTGGGTGCCTAAATCTCACTGAACTCTGCTAGGTGAGTCACCTAATAGAGTTACTGGGGTGTCAGCAAACACACCACCAGGTGTCTTTCAAGTTAACTGACCTCAGACCAGTCATTAGATAATCTTGCCTAAAGCACCAAAGCACCTACTGTTCCTTATTTAGGAGTCAAGGGCAATAAAAGCAGTACTGTTATAAAACCTAGTAAAAAAAAAGTCTGTAGTACAGTCAAGCATAACCACTCATCAGCCTCAAAGCTGTTCATGGCAAGCACCTCTTCCCATATAAAAACACTGAAGTGGTATAACCCACTCTCCACCTGTGAAGACATCATGAAAAAATCCATTTGTTTACTTCTCAGTTTCTAAACTAAAAGCCATATTTTAAAATTATGAATGTTATAAGTTAGCAAGTTACAGATGTGAATTATGTGAAATAGCCAACCCTGAAGTTAGCCATTTCTAGGGTTCCAAGGAAGGCTTTGCCTTTTGTTTTCAACTTGGTATCAGTGTGAGTGGCTAATACATAACACAGCTGGCAACAGCGAAGGAGAGCCATGAGGAAAGGTGTGCAAGCTCATGTATCACCAAAGTAATAACAAATCACTGATTGCAGAGAGAAACTGAAAGTGTTCATGCAACAACAGCCACTTCAAAGCACAGGGCTCTGCCTCTCAGTGTGTAATCTCAACCCAATTTCTCCTTCCATCCATCACACTTTCCCCCTTCAACAATGCACTAAGTAAATGCTATCAGTAATTTTATACCAACTTCACATGAATTAAAGAATAGTGAGAGCATGCCCTAGGCCATGGAGGATGAAAAATAACTAGTGGACACAGAGAATTTAAGTCTGCATTGTCCATTTTTCATTCATTACATTACAGGAAATTATTTATGGAGTATAATAAATTAATCCCTTTAATTAATAAACTTGAAGAAAACCCATGAAGCATCTTGAGTTACTTAAGTCAGCCTCTAAAAATCCTAACAACTACTAGCAAAGAACACATGTGTAAGCAACTAAAGACATGAACAAACAGTGAAGAAAAAAAGGAAACAACTCCTTCCCCTTAAGGCAAACCACACTAAAGGTTGCCAGCTTAAAATATTTTTTGGGGGGTGGGTCTTTCACACTGCCTTACTGAATTGATTTCCTGTTGTGAATCCTGCAGATGTTGCTGAAGAGGTCCCAGCTGTGCTTTCCCAGACTCTATGCAATGCTCAAGCTCTGCAGTTTCTTGCTGCAGGCGACTCAGCTCCTCTTGGGCTTTGGTCAGTTCATCTTCATAAGCTGAAATCTTTGATTCCTGGCTTGTTATTTCAGCCTTCAGCATGGCAATCTAAAGCCAATGAACAGTATTTCAAGTAAAAAAAACTAAAAAAACCAACCCAAAACGTATGCCCAAAAACCCAAACAACACTTCCAAACACATTCAAATACTACTATTTATGACCAGAATAAGTAAAAAATCTTATAGTTATTGCAGAGATTACAGATCATACCTGAATGAACAGTTAATTCTCTATTGGTCTCAATAAGAACAGAGTATTTTAGCTGTTCTTCTGACCAACACAGATATTTCTAGTATTGAAAAGATAATTTCAGACCTTAAAGAAATACGATGACTTTATGTCAGAAAAAAAATACATAAGATATTTTTTTAACCACTAAGAAATCAGTCCTAGTTATTAGTGATTCGAACTACATTTATATTATATCATAATTTTGCTAACTGTTTGCTTTAAACCTTATTTGTGTGCAAATATATCTCAATATGTTTGTGGACACACTGACACTAAATTGGGAACACTAAAGTGAGTGATGTATTTCCTATGCTCTATTGGTCACAAAACCTTGACACTTGGGCTATTTATTCACTAAAGCTTTTTTCCTGCCCTAACATGTAACTCTGCAAGGCTGAGCTCTTCAAGACAAGGCATTTACTCTTCCCAAGGGCATTGGCCATCAGACCTTACCAAATGGGCCTCCTCTGCACACTTCTGCCTGATGTCATTAAGTTGTTCTTCCAACTTGGCCTTCTGCTCATCAAGATCATTAAGGGTTTCCTGTGCTTCCTGTTTCTGAGCTTGCAGCTTTTGCAGATTACTGCTCTCCCGCTTTACTTCATCCTGGAGATCCTGAAATAAAACACATCAGCTTGACCTTTGTTCCCTCTCTCCCCCTAACCACTGAATTCTGCAGTACAAACTGCAGTGCTAACCCAGATTTCAAAGGATCAACAAATTATCTTCCAGAAGCCTGCATGGATACCAGACAAGCAAGTACTCTCAGATTCTAATTCAATGACATAAAAATAATCAGGCTGTTTGCCTTTGCTTTTCTTCAGTAAAACAAATCTCACTGAAGTATTGAGATCATGTACCAACACACAGATGAACTGTTTTCCTCACAGAGAGGTCAGGTTTTCACTTTGAATTTCAAAGCTGACTTTATTCAGGCTGCTGCAGTGTCTCTGTCCTGTGCTTTAGCACTATGTTTTACTGAGTTTCTTACTAAGAACATGGACCCGTTGGAGTGAGTCCAGAGGAGTCCATGAAGATGGTCAGAGGGCAGGAGCACCTCTGCTATCAGGACAGGCTGAGAGATCTGGGGTTGTTCACCCTGGAGAAGTGAAGGTTCCAGACCTAAAGCCCCTTACAGGTACTTCTTAAATGGCGCCTGCATGAAAGTTGGAAATGGACTTTTTATCATGAAATGGAGTTACAGGACACAGGGGAATGGCTTCCACTGACAGAGGGCAGGTTTAGATGGGAGATTAGTAAGAAATCCTTTGCTGTGAAGGTGGTGAGGCCCTGGCATAGGTTGGCCAGAGAAGCTGTGGCTGCCCCACCTGGAAGTGTCCAAGGCCTGGCTGGATGAGGCTTGGAGCAACCTGGGATAGTGGAAAGTGTCCCTGCCCATGGCAGGGGGGTGGGATGACTTGGGCTTTGAAGTCCCTGCCAACCCAAACCATTCTGGGATTTTGTGATAATAGAAGTCCTTTATTCTGCTCCTTCTCCCTTCAAAACACATGGCCAAAAATAGGAACTGTTTTTTGGAGCATGGTGAAAAGACCATTAACCCAAATGCACTGCCTCCTAGGGCATTCCTTCCCCCAATTTTGCGTGGATCAGCCAAAAACTTATTCTCTGTGTATCACTACAGGTAAGAAATGCGTATTTCATACACAACAATATGGAATTTTTTGATTTATGAAAGAGCAGCAAGTATGTGTCTTGTGTTTTAAGTACATTAAGTAGCATCATAAAATAATTATTTCATTTCTGAGCAACAGGAATGTTATACTTCAACAATCTGCAGAGATAACACTGAAAAACATGTCAGGGAAAGAAGTTAGGAGGAAGAAAGAATCGTCAAAGTCAAGAGGAAGAGATAATGTAGGGAGATCAAAAAGTGTTAATACGAAAGGGAAAATATTAGATGAAAAGAGAAGATTGCAGCCTTTCTGAGAATATATAGCAATTTCAGGAAGAATCATCAACAACAGTAAAAAATGAACAGAGAGCAAAAAAAATTAAGGAGGATAAGAAAACAAGCAGATGTGAAATTCTGATTAGATCATACATTAGTGTGCTGTTCTAAGATACAATCCTGCTCTCCTTTTCTAGGGGTGTTTTGTTTGGGTTCTTTTTGGTGAGGGAGACAGTTTATCCATGTGTTGTGTGCCAACACCTCCACATAACGAGGACAAAAAGCCAGACAGGAATAGAAAGGCATATGCTGCAGCAGTCAGATGCTGGGGAATTAGGTAACCTCAAGACAACTGGAGGGCTACCCAAAGATACATCACAGATGCATTTACGTTAAAAATCAGCCACAAAACCATGCAAAAAACCCTCTCAAACCAAAACACAAAAAGTCCCCCACAAAAACTCCCCAAATCAAATTTAATTTCAGTGAAGAGTATGCCAGTATAGAGTAGTCAGACTAGGAAAAATACTGGTTATTTCTAACCCATGAGAGAAAAACCAGCGCACACACAAAAAGCTCTTAGAGCAGCTACTGACTTGGATAATTGGGACACTCTTGATCCATTCATTTTCACAAGGCTTTGAAAAGCAAGGATCAGCTGACACTTAACACAAGCAGTGGAGGAAAAAAGGAGGAGGAAAGTAACAGCTTAAAGAGACTTCAGCCTCCTTTTTCCTAAAGGAAGCCAGAATTCACATCCACATAAGCTAAATATAGATCACCTCCACTTTTGTCTGTCCTAGGCACAGCAGTAGAGAAGCACTGAAGAGACCTGACTAAGCCTGATGGCTGCCAGAAGAGAAAAGAAGGAAAAAAACCCAATCAAACCCAGAACCTGTGGTGGTTTTTGTTCACATATGAACCTAACCTCTCCAGAATTAAAGGTTGGAGTAGACACAACACACAAAATTGGCTATAATACTCAAAGATGCCTCTTCATGAAGTAAACCAGGCTCGAATTAAGCTTCAATTTCAAAGAACACCCTTCAGCACAGAAGCATCATGTTAATGTTCAAGCACTGAATGACACTCTAAATGAAAACCACTAAGATACTTGAGGTATAATGGTAATAGTAATCCTTGTATTAGATTTATGATCATTGTAACTCTTTATGCCAATATAGTATAGGATAAGGAAAGTTTAGGAATCCATATTTCCATGGACAATGAATTATTTAATAGTTTGCCAGTGTGTCCTTCCCAAGACAATTCAAGTGCTAGAAAATGTTAAGCCTGCAAGAGGACAAAAAAGTAAAACTTCATTGACTTTCTAATGGCATTGGTGCACTGTAATAGAGAAAAAGAAAATCCAACTCTGAGGGATACTCAGTGCATGTAACTTTGAGGAAACACCCCTTAGTCTCTGCTACTAAAGAGCTGATAATTTAACAAGCACATTAAACCTCACCAATATGCTATATCTTCCTTACAACTCTGCCTTTGCTTATTAGTACCTATTTAAGGAGTATCAAAATTATTTTATACAAGAAAAAACTGTCATTCTTTCCTTCCTTCTATACAGATCAGTTTGATTGATCACTGACCATGGCTACATTTGAGATTACAAACAGGTCTGTGGAAGGAATTCTGGTATCAGAAACCCTGAAGTGTCATGCCACAAAACTGGCTTGAAGCAAGGAGGCAGGTTAGAGCAAACTGGTTTTGTAGACCATCTTTAGAAATGTCCTCATTAAAATAAAACCAGAAGAATAAAACATGAGGCAAAGATATCCTTAGTCTGTCACATTATTCTCTGAAGTTCTAGAAAGTTTGTTGAAACATGCAGGTCCTCCACCAGTCAGGGATAAGAAAAGATAAAGGGCCACCAGATTAAATAAAGGCTGCAGCCATTTCCTGTTTGATCCTGGAGGTTTCTCATTTTTCTGACAAGCAAATAATAGATTATTCCTTTTTTGTAGACTGACAGAGCTCTGTAACTGTATTTAACAAATAGCTTGTGTGACCACTAACAGGTTAAAGACCTGAGACAGCTGCTCCCAACACCACTGCCCAGGGTACAGAGACTCAGGGGATTCTGTGATGCTACTGCCTATCAGACACACACGGATGACACTGGAACATTCAAGGTAAGCTTTTTGTCACGCTTACAAACCTTTTGTGCAAAGGCACCAGAGAACTCAACCCTCACATGAGCAAACACAGATTCCACAAGACACCAACAAAATAATCTTGTGTGCAAAGCCAGGAATACCCCTGAGAATTCTGTGAACAGTGGTAAAGGGAATCTGCAGGGTGGGGAGGAGAATGACAGTGGAGCACAGGCATGGGCAACTTCCACAGGCATTCCTGCAGCTGCTGGAGCTGCTGCCAGCATGACCAACAGGCCAGCATCTGATTATCTCCTCAAAGGTCACACTATTAATTACCATCCAGGCTCCAAGGATATTAAATAACCCTGCACAAAATTCAGAACTCTTGTAACACATTAGCTCCTTTTCAGCCCAACGGAAATTGAAATGCTCAAATCTTGCATTATTTGCTCTTAAGTAAAGGTTATGGAAAATGATAGATTCTTAAAATAAATTTAGAAATAAACAGAAGTGGTCAGATATCACACTGAAGATTTTTTATTAAAACAGCAACTGAAAATATAATTGAAATATTGTTTTGGATTATTTAATTCAGAGCTTGGCTAGTCTGTCAGCACTCTCAACACTGATGCTGACTGCATAATTTTTAATGTCTACAAAACACTTGTAAATTTAAATTTTCAGATATTCAAGAAATTCAATATCATCCTTTCAAATAAAAATCAATAGATTCTTTTTAAAAATCACTTATATTAGGCAAAATTAACTTGAGGCAACATTTCTCCCAAGCTGGTAATTACTGCGTCTCTTAAGAAGCAGCCCTATACACAAGCCCTTTTAATTCAGCCACTCAAGTTTATTAATTAATTTACAGTGCTACAGTGTCCTCTTTAGTTTTAATTACACAGTAGATAGTGTGTAAAAAAAGAAAGAAAAATCTATTCTTTTGTAATATTTTTCATTTAAAACCCCAAGCATGCTATGTATCCTATAGCAGCTTGCACACTTATATAAATACACACATCTACACAAACCCAAAATTATACAGAAAATACACTTCAAAATATACTTTTTCTTAGCCACCAATTTTTTTTTTCTTTTTACTGGATAAGTGACATGATGTAAAGACTCAGTAATCCCACTGGCATTAAAACAGCACATGGTGCAATATCAGGTGTCTGAACAATAATTTGTTATTTTATTTACCTGGACCTCACTTGTCCTCTGCTTGATGGCATCTTCTTTCTCCTTCAGGTCTTGCTCTACATTATTCTTTTCCCTGGAAGACCAGCAAACAATGCAAGAATACTTAAGAACATCAGCTACAGCAGGTACAGTTATCCAGCCCCCTAAGCCTGTATCTCTCTTTAAATACATAGTGAAACATTAAACACAAAAGATGTGAGGGGTTTCTGCTTTCCAAATTATTTACAAGACAGAAGCCCACATAAGTGTTCTGCATAAACCCCCCTTGTCTTTCCACCAACTGCACTCCAGTGATAAGAATGGCTCAAAAATGGAAGGGGGCGGGAGGCAGAAATCAATGAAATACTGTCTCCAGTGATCTCACTGTTGCTATGGAGCACTTGTCTAATGAAAACTGCTAGGAAAAGTGGGAGGGATTGCATCAGATTCCATCTATTAACCCCTGCAAACACAGCCATGCCTCTGCTCCCAGCAGCCAAGGAACCCTCCCACAGGCCAGCAGAGCCCATTAATGCCCTTTGCCTGTCAGATTTTGGATCCGTCTGTTGGGAAGCTCAGGCAGGAGCAGGAAGGTTGGCTTGGCTTGCTGGAATCACGATCTGCTGAGACACACCACATGGAGTCATTTGCTGTGTCATATCAAGCCTGCCTCTACAGACATTTATTCAAGTTCAAGTGACTGCTGATGACAGGGGAATTATCATCAATAAATTCTCATCAGTCAGACATAACAATAGCTTTAAGAAAGGGAAAAACCCCATACAACTCAGAAGTGTTACTGTTATTAAAAAATCATGAGTATTTCTCTCTAGACAGCATATGGAATCTTTTCTCCTTTCACAGATGCAGAAAAACATTAAGCATTACAGTTTTTACACAATCTTCTGTAGATATTTACTTTCATAAGGACCCTGTTAATAAACCAACACACACACTGAAGTTAGAATTTGAACAACAAACCTAACATTTGTAAATGAAATACCACAGTGAAAAGCTATTTGATTGTATTACTGGTATACACCGAAATTAAGAAACTTCATATTTTAATAGCAGCACATTGTTAATCAATCTAAAACTATTGATTTTTTTACTCTTATTTTAAGCAAAGTAGGTCTACTCTAATTTCTCTTTACTCAAGCTAAGAAAGTTTTGTTTACTGCTAAACCACATACAATAGAAAATAAAAAGAACCCAGATGTCAGATCCTAAATGAACATTTGCTCTGACAAATAACTACTATAGATTACACTCTGTTATTATTTTTCTCATTATGTGATTAAAGAGCAACTTTCTGATTATGCCCAAAGGGGAAGTTTAAATGGAAGGAAAAGGAAAGATGTGGAAAGAGGAACTTTGAAGACCAAGGCTATTTATTCTGTTAAGTGTGATCCTTCAAGTTTCATAAAATTCCTCACTCTCCATTCACCAGAAACTGGAAATTCTAAAAAAATCTTTACCTTTTCAATCAAACTACAGCACACTCCTCTAGCTCAATAAGCATCTGTAGCATAGTTGTACTTAGATATTTGAAGCATTGCAACACAGGCTTGAAACAAGCTCTGTTGCTTTGGCTTCCATAACTTTCCATGAACAAAGGTCTCAATAAAACACTCCTACAGATCTATGTACAAATCAGGCTGAAAAATACCTTCAAGCCCTCAAAACACCCATCAAGCACAGCCAACATTCATATATATTCTTCCTGACTGATGATAAAAGAGAAAAGGAAAACAAATACTTCTTATTTTTCCTGCTGGGGTGGGAAAATCGAGCAAGAAATAGAACTGCAAGCAGGTGTGTGGGGTTAACATACACCCTTTCCAGATTACTGTCACTGATGTGCCCAAGACTGTCAGAGATGCAGATCACTTCCTTTGTACTTCAACACAAGCCAGGTACCTAAATCCTTGCAATCTGGACTAAGCAACAGGATACAACACCCACCCACTGGCACTTCCAGGAGCCAAATCAGAGCACAAACAATGAATTGGAAAGAATCAAGTGAAAGAAGTATTGTCAGGCAGAACAAGAAAAGCTTGGGCAGCAGTCTTAGGCAAAGGAAAACAAGCTGAGTGTATATAGTCTGCACATAACACATCCCCTCCTCCCCCCAGAAATGCCTCTTTGTTTCAAAGAAAAGACAACACAGACCTACTTAATTCACTAATTCTTCTGAATGCCTCCATTTCTTTTACAAACTATCTGCTATGCCCCTGTAGGAATGATCAGCAACTGAAAGAACCAAAAACAAGTAATGAAATTGATTTACTGGATATGACAGATTTCCTGGATCATAAAGTCCCTTACTACATCCAAAAAGCAACCCAAAAAGAACTGTGGTCTTGCCAACAAAGGACACTTGTAACCAATTCAAGTCAATTTTTGAAAGCAATACAATTTCCCTATGCATTTTAATAGCAGTCAGGCCAGGAGAACCTCATATCATATAAATTAAAAGCAATGACTAATAGGTGGTTTCTCCCATACAGATGCTTCATGATTTACTAAATCCCTAAATTTAATACTAATTCGTGAATGGAGTAATTTATAAATGGGAGCCAGCACACTGCAAATATCTGTCATAGCTGAGAACTGCAAAGTCCCTGTGTCAGCAGAGGCGTTCGAGCCAAACATTCAACCTTGGCCACGCTGAATCACCTTAGATACAAAAGCAAAAAAATCATAGTTCTTTTCCATAACAAGATGATGACTACTCACAGAGTGGGTAGCATTATCTACACTCATGGTTGCCCAATATTTCTTAATCTCACATATATGTGTAGTTTTGGGAATTCCTAACGTAGTAGTATTCAGTTTGGCAATACTAGAAAAAATGCCTAGGGTTTGCCTTGTTTCTTCTAACATTTGCTACTCACAACCTCTTCTGCTGCAACAGCTCAGTAACTTCCAAAGCAGAGGTTGAGTAGAAATGATCTATCCTACATTAAAGTTCTTTGCTTCACTAAGGTGATGTAGGTCTCTGAAATTTGAAACAGGGTTGAAAAGGTTTGATGCAAGTGTATGGCAGGGAGAGATTGTCCTGTTTTTCTGGGGGATATTTTGCTCTTTCATTGCTATTGAGAGACCAACTCACCAGCTTTATGGTCCTTTTAACCTGATTTATAATTCAAGACAATTTAAATGTTGCTATCCAGCATACGTGAAGGATGACACCTCTGGTGAGATATCCCAAGTTCAGCTCCATTACTCCTCATGCTTAGAGAGGAATGTGGTGTCAGTAAAGGTTGAAGAAATTCCATGAATTTGTGGGCCATCACTAACTTTGAAAGCAAGAAAGCAAAGCTGCGTTTGCTGGGAAAGAAAAAGGTTTTGTGGCTCAAAAAGAATATTAAAAACATCTGGTTCAGCCTCCAACCATGCTGATCAAGAAAAGCCTCAAATACCTTTCTAAAAATATAGTGCAACTGGAACAGAATTTAGAGACAGCAATGCTAACAGGCTCAAAATGATGCAGGTTCCACAACATCCCAAGGCAAATCATTCCCCCCACCAGAGGGGCATTATCCTCCCTAATAAGTGCTCTGCACTTTATTCTTCATCTGATCCTCAACCTCCACCTTCCTGACACTGTATTTATCAAATTAAGATTAACAAAGCTATTGGCCACCAGACCTCCTTCCCACACAAACTGCTGAGCCACAAAGACATCACCTCTGTACTCTTTGTTCAGTCTCTCCAAAAGCTGTTTTCCACACATTGTCATTCTTTTGGCCATTTCCTCTCCTGCCTTTTTTATTATTTTTTTTGGAAGCGCACTTCAAAAATAGATCCGAATTCTATTACTGGGTCTCAAAAATGCAGCTCTTGGACACTTCTCAATGGAGTCAGAGACTAGAATTCTTATATATGAGTCCAACAGCCAAATAATCTATCTTGTTTCATAATAAACAAAAATAACTTCAGTTTAAATTGCATTTTTATATGACAACGATCAAGTCTGAAAGTGTACTTCACCAGTTGTAATAGAAATGTGGAATCACCAAAGATAAAAGTTTCCCACATTTAGCACATTGTTAATCCCAGTCTGTTCTGAACCTCAAAATCATATCAAAGTAAATTTCCCCTTTCTAAAAAACACTAAGAGTTGCCCCTACCCTATCTTCAACAATCTATTATCATTCAATTCAAAATAATTGTCAATGTTTATTTGTCCCTCAAGAAATGGAAGTAGTGACTTTTTAAAGGCCATGGTTTCTTCATACCTCACAGTAAGAAAAGAAAACCAGACTCAAACAGCCTGGCTTGTATGTTAGGCTCCAAGCCCACCTACTGAAAACCAACTTCATCTAAAAATTCATGCCAGTCAATAATTTAGTTCCCTCTAGGATACCAATAGTAAATACACACAGTTGAAAATCCTATTTCAGGTTAATAAATAAATGTGAGTGTCCAAAACTGGAATTAACATAACCTGAAGAACAGTGGAGGCAGAGCAGGGAGAAGCAAGGAGGCAGTGGGAGTAATAACAGAGAACAAGCAAGTGAAGTGAAAAAATATTTATACATTTAGGAAACAGACTGTGCTCTGACACACTGCCAAGTTAAATCATTCCCACAAGTGAGATGAATTAGAGAGGCAGACTTCATCATGACAAAGCACCAGCACTTAAAAAGTAGGAGAATTTACTGTTCTTAATAGAATTTTTAGTAGATTTATGATAGCAACAAGAAAAACACTGAAGAAAAATACTTGCTGTCTCAAGAGTATGATCAAGACTATAGAAAATATATGAATTTGATTTTCTTAGTCACTTGAAGTCATCTTAATTACCTTAGAAATAATTAATGGAATCCAAGAGTCTGCAGACATCAAAACAATTTTTCTCAGTCCAGCAGTTTATTTTACTACACAAGAGAAGCATCCCCATCTTTATCCCCATCAAAACCCTAGTAGAGGTCTATGCACAGTCATCTTCCCACTCCCTATCCTGCTTACTTACTGATCTTTTCCATCTCACTTCCTTACTGCCACCAAAAACAAGTCCTTGGAATGCCCTCTACAAATAAAAGACAACTAACACCCTTTATATATGGTTCCAGCATCCTAAAGATTTGCTCCATTCACATCTGCCAATAAAGATGAACAATGGAGAATATTTCCATGCCAGGTTCTGAGATACACTCTTTGAAACACACCCTGAAGGCACACCCTGAGGGACAGACTCTTCACAGTCCTGCTGTCATTAAGTGCACTCATGTGAGTGAACAGAGAGCAGCAGTGTCACACAGCACTACAGACATGCTGACCCTTTACTTAGCACAGCAGGGTATTACCACCTGCTTTTCTCTTGTTTTTTTTTAAAAAAACAGTAAATAGCACAACTGAATCCCAGGCAACTCTGGCTATTCCTCCCTTACGTACCTCTGCAGGTCCACAATTTCATTGTTTAATGTATCAAGTTCTTTAATTGCAGAAAAATCTGCTACAGAATTCGGTCCTTGAGTACTCTGAAAGATAAAAAATAAACACTGTTAGTCTAGAGCTTATGCTGTTCAACTACTACATCCACTTTACTTTTTGTGGCAACATGAGCTATCCTCTTGTAACAACTGCTGGTAGCATTGTATTTCAAACCTTCAATCTTAGAAACCCCAAAAGAGTACAGATGCTGTATGAGCAGAACACAACAAACAGCCAAAGCATGGAGACAGCTCAATTCAAAGAGAATTTGTCTCCTGCACACTCTGAAGACACCTTCCACAAAAGCACAGGACTATCTAATCATACCAAAAAACAGAGAATCTTGTTCTAAAATAAGACGTATCTGACAGCTTGTATTTATGTGCTTTCCTAGCATTCATTTGAGAAGTTTGTTTGCTACTTTGATATTTCTTCACCTTGGTGATCCTCATGTTGCAGAGTACAAACACTGATTTGCAAGGCTTTAAGGGATACTGAGCTTGTTTAACTCGAACCTCCATAGTACTCAATGAAACTTTGATGATACAAAGTCACAGGGTAACTTACACCCATGACTTCCCATTTACTTAATGTCTTTATAAGACAAATAAATTATTTGTTTCAAAAAAAGTGCACATAAGTGGATAGGTAACAAATACTGAACATAGAAATTACAAATGCTGTAATTATTCTTCTGTGCCTTGTCACAACATGAACATGCTTAGAAAGCAACAACCATTGTAGCTACCTCCTATAAATACATCAGTTCCTTCAAATCTTGAATAAAGTCATCCAGGACAAACACAACATTCCGAGGACAAATATATACATATAATTTAAAAAGAGAAGTGATACCCCCAAGATAACACAAAAGTCTCTAAATGCTGAAGTTTCTCTACAGATAAATCAAGATGCTATTGACTATGTGCTTCCTCAAACTGATACTCTGAGGAAGGAAAAAACCAAGAGCTATGGACACCTGAACTGTGAGTACACTGTGGCTGACAGTATTATTCAGCAGAGCTACAGACTATTCATGTATATTTTACCAGCAAAAATGGTGTGAACTAGGAATTAAAAAAAAAAAACAAAAAAAAAACAAACAAACACAAAAAATCCAAAACAAACAAAAAAACCAAAAATCCCACAAAAAAAAAACAAAAAAACCCCCCCAACCATACAGCTATTCTTAAACTGGTTAGTGTACAGCTTCTCAAATGGGAAACTAACTATGATGTTCAATCCTGTTCTACAGGAATTACACAGGAATTTTGCAGACTTGATCACAGCATGCCAATGGGAGTTTTTCCTTTTCCTAAGACAAGGATAGAAGGAACACATGGAAGTACTAGCTGCAAGAAATTTTTTTTCCAAGCCTCGTTCTTTCACCAGTTAAAGAAATTCTGCACACTAATACCAGCATCAAACTTGAGGAAAATGTAGTTCAATCTTATTTTCAATTTTTCAGGAGAACTGGTGGGAGGGCAGGAACAGAAAAGCCAACGTTTTTTAGCTTGAATATACGTATGAACAAAGACAAGTTAGAACCACAGGCTGCCATTACTACACTGCAACATGCATGCAAGACAGCACCTCCAGTTTTTAACTCAAAGTCGTAGTAAAAGGAAATTCCCATCAAAATTCTTTGAGAGGACCTTACATAAAAGTTACATTTTTATGGCTTGTCATGCAAATGGTGACCACAAACAGTTCTAGGTAAAGAAACACAGCAACAAGTTTTAAACCACAATGGAATACCACTTTACTGATATTTCTGCTATCACCTTTGTATGGGTCAGCTCAGAAGATGAAGCATAAGTTGGTGGTTTGGGGTTTTTTACCATGTAAACCATACCACATCAGGAAAACCAGCCAAAAGCCTATCCCTACTGCCTACTGTCCTTTGAGTCCAAATCTTGAGCAATAATCTTGGACAAAAAAGTTCTTTCACATCAACAAGACAACACCTCTTTCGAAAAAGCTCAAAATGGGCTGAAGGCTCAGCTCATTTTAGTAAAAAAATCTCTTGTTAAGGTTTACAGAGCTAATTGAAAGCTAACTCACCTTCTTACACAATATTCTTACTCATTGCTTAAGTTAGTAATGAAATAAAAACCACATTGATGTCTTTGAGAGTTTTATAACATCAATTTACATCCACAGAACAGCAGTAACCAACACTGAGCTCATCTAATGCTTTCTAATCACTCAATTTTCTGTGATATCTTCAATAAATCCGTGGGTATTAATCCCAATGACAACTGCCAAATGCCACACTGGGCTACTACTCTGTCACCACTTCCCCTGCAATTTCACCAGGAAGACACAGCTTTTTCTCTTTTCAGTTTAAGCAGCCAACAGGAACAGCCCCAGAGGTCTGGGCTCAAGGGAGAACCTCGAGGTCATTCCAGATGAACAACACACGGTGACACTTGAGAGAAGTGCTGAGCTAATTCATGACTATGTGAGGGTCTTAGAAGGATGTTCATTATTAAACCAACAGACAGTAAATATTAGAAAAGCAAAGTTTCTCTAACCTTGAGAAAGCAGAGTTAACAAACTGACAGAATAATAAGGATGAAAAGCAGAGTGGTGCAGAATGGAAAAAACAGTCCAAACTAGAAAAGAGACATAGAAAGGAAAGCAAACATACAAAAAAGATTAGTAGAGTTGCAAATAAAGCAATTACTTTTTAAAAACAGAATGTAAAAATGAACTAAGATACCAGTCAAAGAAACTCAAAAAAGTAGTGCCAAATTTTGAGTTTCATTTTTCCAGGTGCTAATTTTTCATTCTGTTTAAGAAAGTTGTAGAATTAGGTCAATGTATTGCACAACCAAGAAAAGGTAACTCACATCAGACCTCATGATGTGTAAAACACACAAGAATTTGTGATGACCTCTAACATTTTGATAGCTACAAACTGAACTGCTGAGGTACAGCTTACTGCTGGACTAAGATAGATGGCAACCAATAGACTATGGAGATAGCTAAACTATCTGTGAGGTATAAAATGGAGGACCATTGACTTTTAAAACTTTAAATAACTCTAAATTTTTAGTTCACGTTGTTTCCAAACTTATTGAAAAAGACTGATGTAAAAAAGGTAACTGAACCTTTAGGAGAAAAGCACTGAACTTGTGCATGTCACTTGACATGGAAACCCAAATTTCTTTAAAATGGCAGCAGAAGGATTATTCTTTCAAAAGAGAAAATAATGCTTTCCCAACATAAGATCTCTCTGCTTGCTTGGCAGGTGTAATAAATGACAGCTTCATTTTGAAATATGGATGGAAGTTTTTTGTCAATTCTTTGCACCTAAGATTTGTTTTCTTCCTGATATTATGATAAATTTAAGGTATGCCAGCACTTGAGGTTGCTCCTTGTGTAGCCTTCGAAATTAACATTATTTGTTTGAGATTTACACCAAAAATGCCAAACCCATCCTTACCTTCTGTAAACTGACACCCCTGTCTGAAGGTGGAATCATCTCTGGAGTCAGAGCCTGAGGTGGATCAATGCCCTTTGTTAACTTCTGATTAATTAAATAGAAAGCCAAAGCAAACTGTTCCTTTGAAAGCTTCCCGCAGTCCTTGGTGTCACAGAGAGCCCTGTACAGAGATGCACATGAAATGTTAAAAATCCTCATTTCCCCAAGTACAGCCCTATTTAGTGCAGTTGCTGTCATATACAAATGTGAAAATTGCTAGAGTGTACCTCCTCTTCTAAAACATAGGAAATATCACTCAAACACACACAGTCACTTTCACTTTGCATGTTGAGCCCCACAGCTGTGCTCTGGTGAAAAGCACAATAAGAGCTGTAGGTCACTAGCAACACCTGCAGAACCTACACAAATTTATTTACATTTTCCTGATTTTCCTAAATTAGCAGTTGTGTTAACCATAACTTGGGAGAAAAAAAAAAAGTTGCTCCTATCAGAGTGCCCTGCAACAGCTCATAGTGGGGAAAGAATTAAAAAAGCAGTGAGTGTAATGAAGGCATTGCTGTAATGAATAATGCTAAATTAATGCATAGCTGTAAAGAAAGACATGTTGGAGAATGAGATGGCACGTAAATCTTGCATGCCAACAATTTTATAGAAACAATTCCTTTTCCCAGTATATGGGTAGGATCAGTGATCAGATACCTGCAATGATGGGATGCCTTAAATACACAGGGATAGCTGAAGTGCAGTATTTGTAATAATCTGTGTTCAGGCATAAACCTGATTTCTACCCATTCCTGTCCCAGGGCAGAAGCAAGTAAATTATCACTGATTATACAAAGGCCATGCTATTATATACAGAAATGTCACTTTCAGAAACGTCAGCATAGCAAGAAGTGAGAACTATGCTATCATCTACACAGCTGTCACAGGAGAAAAAACCTACCAGATATGTGCAAGGAGAGCAGAAGGCAGTCCTGTTTTCAGGAATAGTTCTCTGGCTTCCACACCTGACACAAATCCATCCATGTCCTTGTCAGTTTTCACAAAGATCTCATCGTACTTAATTTTGTCTGCAGGCGACACGACCCACTGAAGGGGGGTGAGGATGGAAGGGAAAAAACCAAAACCACAACACTAAGATACAGGCAAGTTCTGTTTCCAGTTCAGACTTACATAATTCAAGGACTACAGCACAGATTTTAAAAAAGTGATACAGGTGCCTAGTTCATGAACCAGTTTTATCCTCCTAAACAGACATGCAGAGACCCTCAAGCAACTACAGAAGTACAAGTGAAGCAATTCCCTCAGTGAAGCACCCAGGCTACCTGGTGCTGCTCTGCTCCTGTGCCCATGCAACAAAGGCATTCCTTGGGGGCTGGATCTCCTCCCTCATCACTGTGCTCAGCCACAGTCCTGCTGACTGTCTGGCTCTATCAATTTTATTCTCCTTTACACAGCTGGAAAGCTTTAGCTGGAGGGACCAGAGAGCTGCTCAAGCCCAGGTTGTTAATAGTTGGGCACATTCTAAATTGAAGAATTTACATCTGAAAAACGTTAAGATGGGAATTAGAGCCACTTCTGTTACCTGAGCAATTTGTCACAACAGTCAGCTAATACAAAGATGTCTGGGGGGTTTTTTTGAGTGAAAACAGCTTCAAGTGCATGTATGGATGCTAATTAATTTCAGTGCACACAGACAATTAACAGATGACTCCCAAATGATGCTGTATACAAACTCACCCAGAATGGCACTGCTTTGCAATACATACAGCAAGACTTACCCTCAGGCAAGGAAATTTCCAGATTAAAACCTTGGCACCTCCAAAATTAAGATGTCAGTTTCTTACTGATTATTCAAATAAGAGTACCCAAAAGTCCAAGCTGCATCTGATGCACTAAGTACCACAGTTCTTACCTTAAATACCCTTATCAATTTTTTTTTTTACACCTCTCCGTCTGGTCTTCCCATCAGCCTCCTAAAGCCAACCAAAAGGGCAAGAAGCAACCTAAAAAACTTGTATCAAGTTTCTTCATTCAGGCAGTCTCTGAACCACAGCATTGAGAGCAGAAATCTTCTATTCCCCAGTAACTTCAGAACTGTACCTGTGTTAATGGTGTTTTGGCAGCTAAAATGCCCACAGGTGGCAAGGACTGATGAGACTCTTTGGTTGAAGATGGTATTAATGGCATTGCTCCTGGAACACTGAGAGGTTTTCTCTTGGATGGTGGCACCAAAGCGGCAGGCAAGGACATTGGCACTGGTTCTTTCTCCAAAGCACAGTATACCAAAAACATGGCCTGAACAAGAAAAAAAGGTGTGTGGATGTAAATATATTAGAAATATATATAGAGAGACATATATATATATATAGAGAGACTAAAGAATTAAATAACAAATAACTTTGTGGCACTTTTTCATTGTTTCTCCTTCACAAGCCCCTCAACTGATGCAGCTCATTGCCTTCTAAATTGTGTTTTTCATTACCACTTTCTTTTGAGGATCAGTGCTTAGCAAGTGAAGATCAGTATCTTTTAGAACATTAAAATAATTTTCCAAGCTTGTGCCAGTACTTGTGGAATTTTATTTGAGAGAAGACTTCAAACACTTTAATTTATCACCATTTCCCCAGAAATTGCTCTACTTAGCATTTAATTCTTTTGTTGTGGCCATCTCTAATTTAACACTTCTTACATTACTTCATCAGTCCAGGCATTAACAGTGTTATAATTCTAATTTACTACAAACTTTCTTCAAGGATACCTTGAGGCATTCAGGTTCTATAAATACTGAAGGTTAAAGTAAAACTCAGTGAAAGCACTCAGTGTCTCATGGGACAGCAGATCTCAGGATCTCACGTGTAAGTTTTTAATGGCTCATCTAACCCACAAATAAAGTTACTGCTGTGTACTGAGACACATTCAACAAACTGACAGAAACATTAAACAGCACTAAAACTTGATTAAGGACTCTGAATAAAGAAAATAAATGAACCACACAGTCAGAAATTAATATACAGTGCATCTATTTTAAACCCTGACATCAGGCTTGCAAAACCCCAAGAGGGAGAAGATACTTACAACTGCAAACTCATCTCGATCCAACATTCCATCACGGTCAATATCACTCAATTCCCACACCTACCAATAAAAAGCAGAATATTGGGATCTTTGCCTAAACTGCAGCAGTTTCCTACTGAAAACCTCTTTAAAAACAAATACGAGAACAGCCTCCCTCCACCATATCTCAAGTTCTATTAAGATTAACAGTATTAGTTTCCAGTGAGCAATGTAAATTCACATACACCACACAAAAGCAGAGAGATTCTTAAGTTGGAGACAGAGTCACCCTGCCCTGACCCAAGTGTTAAAGACTACTTTAAACTGATACACTGCAGTTGGAGGTGATGTATCCAAACAGCAGAAGAATTTTATTTTTCAGTTTAATAGTTGCACCCCATAAGATCTTATTTAATAGTTAGGCTCATTACTACAAATTTTCAATTTGAAAAGCAGGTGTTGCTGAGTGCAGCACAGGTATTAGTTGTGAACTGACAATTAAAAAGAAAGATATTCTTACTCGTCCTAAGATATCCACTGGCAGTTTTGAGTTGAGGAGCACAGGTTTCACCTTATCCCCTGACAACAGTCCATTCACTGGATTTAGGCTGTCAAAAATAGCATCATACTTGACCTTGTCTTCCAGCTGCAGGGGCAGAAGAAAAGTATTACTTATGCAAACAGTCACATCTATAGCATAAGAAGCAGAAGTTCTTTTGAAAGTGTTAACTTTTTTTAATAAACACACATTGCAGCTCCTGATGCTTATAAGAAAACATCAAAAATATATTATTTTTAAGTCAGAGACTCATCAAAACCCTGTGAGATTTCTTCTTCAATTATTTTTATGGCTTCATGTAACAACCTTTTTTTTTTCTTTATTTTAAATTTCTAAACATGAAAAGATTTCCCAAGGGTCAAGTGTTCTTATTAAATTAGGTCTATTAGCCCAATTACAAATTGGACAGGAATGGAACTATCATACTTTAGAAATGCAGCATTAGATTTTTCTAAGAAAGACAGGTTTTCCTGCAAACCAGGTAACAGTTCTAGGTAACAGCTAATATTTACTTTACCTTTACAGCCCATGGTAGATCACTTGATGCCGTTCCACTGAGTAGCAAAGGACTACTAGTATCAGTCTAAGGAAAAACAAGGCAAAAAACCACCAGACACATTAAAAGAGATGTGATTCTGATTTTGCAAAACCACCTCCTTATTTAAGAAGGTGCTTCCCAAAGCCAGAACTGCATTTTAGTCATTCATACCAAAATTTAGAGCAAAAAATTTAAAGTGCTTATTCCATCAAAGACAACACTACAACAAATACCACATATCTTCAAATTCTACACAATTTTATATTCAAATCCCCACTAGAACATGTAGCAGCTTATTTCATGTTGCTTGATTTTATCCCTTTTGTAGTGCCCCATTGCTCTACAACATCACCCTCTGAAGTGTTTGGTATTTACACCAAACCTTCCTAATTTTTCACTTAAAAGCAGCTCTTACTAATATGTTCAATTAAAAAAGAAATCTTACAAATCTTGGTGGAGGAACAGGCAAGTTAAGACTACTCAGGGAAACGTCCAATCCATTCTGTGCACACGCTACAAGTCGCAAAGCCACAAAAAATTCCTACACGGGGAAAAAAGAGAAATTTTGAAGGGTTTATAATATGAAAATATAACTTTAAAAGACAGTAAAATTTCAGAAGAATTAAGAGCTTTTCTAGTACTGCTATATATATGAAAAGTTGCACATGGCTTCAAAGGGCGTCAGAAAGTGACAGAAAGCAGCAACCAGTAAATGCTGGATTCCTCCAGTAAGACAAAGTTTGCAATTAATTTTCCAACTATTTAGTAACTTCCTGGCCAGTGTAGTCAGTTCTCAGCACTCAGTTCTTCTATAACAGTTGTTCAGTGAAAATCTGAAGTGCAATTACAGCTGTTTATCTTGGAGGAACTGAGCTGACCCCACAGATGGTTAATGGAAGTGGAGGAAAACAGAAAAAAGAACCAAAGGAAGCCCAAAAAACCCCAAAATTGTTTGGTAGACATTACAACCTCCTCTTCTTTCTACCATGGGAAGAAGCAGTTCCCTCTCTACAGACTGTTATTTGTATTTCAAATGAAACAGCAACACACATTAGGGCTTGTGGTAGCACCACTGAGATGTGAAGTCTGCCCCCACACCGCTCATTGCCACTGCTTGGGACGGACAACTCCAAACAGAATGTACCAATGTCAAGTCCACCAAAATTAAAGAAATAAGAATTTTGATGATTTTAGGAGGATTTTAATTTCTGCATTGTTTCCTACAAGATTATGAGGAAAAAGTCACCTTCTTCAAAAATGCACTACATTAAACCTTAAATTACTTCTCAGTAAATTGCATAGCTACACATCAGCCCATTTTACAACCTGGAGAAATGCTGATGAGGCAGCTGAAGGTTAATTTATTGTAGCTTTCACTCAAATGGGAATTACATAGCCAGTCAAAATTAGAAAAACCTGTTAGAAAAATCTGTCAGGAAAACTGTTTTCCTGAACCAAAAATTTCATCTTGTTTTAAGACTGGATAATGGTTAGAGTCATACACCACATAAATAATCATACCTGTTTGCTCAGGATACCTTTGCCATCAGTATCAGCTAGGTCCCAAATCTGAAACAAAAAAATAACAAAGTGCTCACAGCACCTGAGAGGAAGTTGGCAAGTCCTCCCTCCATTTATAATGGACTCTTGGAGGAAAGTTCATGTCTTAACTTTCATGATAGCACTTAATTGTGATGACAAATTTAAATATTGCAATAATTTCCATGACTGGATAGAAACTATTGGAACTATTGGATAGAACAACTGAAAACACATCAGGGAAGATCATGCATCCTGTAGTTCTACTAAGTATTTTAATTTAAACAAGATACTAACCGAAGCAAGAAGACAGGGTAATGAAATAAATTAAATAATTGCTATTAAATACCTTTCCAAGTACTAAATCTGTCAATCCAGACTTTTTCAAGAAAACAGCTGCATCAGAAGCTAATACTCTTCCAGCATTAGTAGAATCAACCTGGGGGAGGAAAAAAACCTCACATGACAAACTAGCTTTTGAATTGATGCCATCTCTTTACACAGGCTCTCAAAAAGCAACCAAAGAAGAATGCTCAAGTTAACGATCACTTTGAGGACAATCTTCTGAACCTATCTAATTAGCCCCTCCTAATTAGCCCTCACAGGCTTTTCTTCTTGATGCCATCAAAACACGTGATTTTCAAGAACAGAGAATTCCAGGGTTTGATTACATTCCATTGTCCGGCAGCTGAAGGATTACTGTTAAGGTCCGGAAAAAGAAGGCTCTGCTTTAAAGATACCTTTGCCACCAGCAGAGGGAAATACTTACTCCCTAAAGTGAAACTTATTTACACAATGAAGAAGTTGGTGATACTGGCTGAATAACAATCAGCATGCATTTCTCCCTGGATCAATAGAGAGATCATTAAAATAGAGAGTTATTCAAGTTTTTAAGTGGAAACAGTATCTAAACTAAGTATTTTCAAGTGGGAAAAGAAAGAAAGAAAGCTTACATCACCTACATGGTGACATAAGGACAAGGGAAATACAGGAAAAGCTGAGAGTCCTTGAGAGCCTAAAGAAAAGGATTTTTTAAAAGGGTATAATATGGAAAATAGGACTAAGGGTATCTTCAGTCAATTCAGCTTACTACACCCCACAGGTGGGGTGATGATGATGACAACTGCACCATTTCCAGTCTCACAGCTTCGTGTTTAAACAAAGGCCACATTCAATATTGTGTTTGGAACACAAGACCAACTGCCCAAGTTCACAGGTGCAGCACACACAAGGTACTCAAAGCTAACAGCTTCCCAAAATGGGATTAGAACTGGCTCCTGAAAGACTGGGGGGAATTTATCATTGGGAAAGAATGCTGCAGCAGTTGTCTGTAGACACTTCTGAATGGGAATAAAACACTCTCAAATCCCAAAATCATAATTTAATATGAAAGTGAAAACATCTATTGTTTTTAACAAAACCAGTATGATTTTAATTAGGAGAGGGTTTTTTCCTGTAACTGAGGATGCCTTGGTCAGAGCAATAAGGTTGCAAACACCACAGTCTAGCAGCCAGGCTAATTGAGTTATGGGAGATCTGTTCATCTATAGGCACAAAGCTGCCAAGACAGTCCATCAAACCCCTTTTCAAATAGTGGAGTCGACCTTGCATGTAACACAACAATCTTGGCACCCACTCAGAAAACCTCCAGCCTAGCACTTTTCTTTCAAGAAAGTCACAGAACACCACAGTATCAGCTGTGTTTACTTTTACATTTCCCCAGGTCCAAGCCAGAGGAAGGTGACTTTAAGGGATTTAAGCAGGATTCTTACTTAACTCAATACTGATACAGTTTGGTTTTTTTGTACAATTAATTATCTAAACCATAGTAGTTATTTTTTCAAGGGTTGATTTCAATTTCTTTACAAATTACTGAGTCTTGAATGCTGGGGTGGGGGTACTTATGTTTGATTATTCCACTGGGATGATTGCTGGTGTTTATCAGTTGTACATCAGCTTGGAAGAGCTTTTCCCCTGATATGCAAGAAGCAGTTTCCACAGCTGCATCAGCCAACAACTCCCTTGTTACAGCCTGTCTTTTGCAGGACCAGGAATTACCAGAAGTTATAAACATGTATCTGATGTTAGGGCAGAAGGTTACAGTGAGAAGAGCTTCGGCTCAGGATTCATCAAGAATTCAGCACTGCTTCCCTGCTGCACTGCATCATGTGATTAAGTAATTTCCTAGTGCTTTATGACAGGTATTTAAATTTATCCTTTAACCTCACCCTGCTTTGAGTCAGTCTATAAAAGGTTAAACAGAAAAATATTTATTTGGAAGAAAAGAGTGCCTACTGAAATGTTGAGATTCCAATTTCATTCTAAGTACAAAGGGCAGGATTTACATCCATTTCACAACATACCTTTTGCCAGATGAATTCCTTTAAGTCTGTGATAGAACTGGCAGTATACTCAGCATCAGAGCTGCTTCAGGTGATGAATTTATTCATATAAAAGCACACTCCACCAGCACCATAAGACAAAGTGGGAAATGTCTCTCTAACATTTCTGTTCTGAAAGTTGACATCTCCTTATCTGAGGAATGGAAGGGAAAAGTTCCCTAGTGGAACTGAAAGTCTTTAGACACGTTTGAAAGCTCCTCTTTAGGAAAAATGCTTGCAGCAAAGAGCTCATCTGACCAAATCTGAAAAATAATCCTCTGGAAAACAAATCCACTGGCACCACTTCACTAACAGTAACATCATGTTTAAGGAATTCCTGTTCCTGTACACTACTGAAACCGCTGGACAACAAACAATGCTCCAGTTTCACTAGGCTGTGTATTCCAACAAATGGAAGACACTGACTTAGGAACCAGTATCACATTTGTGCTTCAATTCAGTTCCTTTACTCGAGTTTTTGCTCCACACTTCAGTGGTTGAGCAACTGCAGTCAGGAGAAAGAGACAGGCACATGGCAAAGGTGGTACCTGGCACTGAGAGTCAGGGCTGAGCTAGGAACCACAACGTGCAGAACAATCAGTTCCCAGCCTTTTCCTGTGCCTTTAGCATGATATCTTATTATAAGGGACTCTCCAAGGTTTTTAATCCAATGCCTACAGATAAACACACAGTGAATTGGTCCATCTGAAGGAAAACTTTCTGAGGGTGGTACTGTCTCCTTCAGCCACCAGGAGCCATCTGAACTTAGATCAAGATAAACTCTCTCTTCTTGTTTAGCAATTTCAAATCTGCTACTCTCCTGCAGAGGGGAAAATCCCTTATTGAAGTACAATGGCAAGCTCAGACTTCAGGCATCATAGGCTGACACACCTGAACTGCTGTTTTTGGCACTTGATAATGGGACTAATCTTCCAAGCACAATCCAAAAATAGGGCATGGATAGAAATCATGGCCTTGTCCCTTCCCCAGCACGTAAGTTTACATTCTGATGTAAACATGATGCTAACTGAGCTACAAAAGCAAGAAATTCATCTTCACTTGTAAAAAAGTAACCAGGAACATATCAATACAGCATTTTTAAAGCATTTACTCCATCCCAAGACCTCACAGTCTGTTAGAACTGTCAAGTGATGTATGTCATACATACCTGCCAGTTCCCTAGAAAATAAGGGTCATCTTACAACCAATATTAAATTTATACTGATATAGCTCAGACCTAAGTGTTAGCTACTATAAAAATACACACTGTTGGCCAGGCTGACTCCATAGCAAAAGAATATCAGTTCTTTAAAATCCAAATGAATATACATACCTGTCGATAGAATTTCTCATACACAGGATTTGCACTCGATAGCTGTGAAAAAGACACAGGAGANAAAGTTAAGTGGACAAGGATAAAACAGCTTCTTTGGAAAAGGCTCTTTATTTTTAAATTATTCTTTGAAACTAAAAAAAAAAATAAAAAAATCTAAGATCTGAAACAATGCAAAACCTAATCTCTTGGCCTACACTAAATACCCTTGCCCAACAGACTGCCAGGAAATGAAGTTGTTAGGGTTACCTCTCTTCCCCGTTCTAAAAACAGCCACAAAATCAGATCCTGTTTTCATGAAGTGCATGTTGCCCAAACCAAAGGCATTTATGCAGAGGATAACCCTAGAATTCATAGTGTGTTGCCCTCACAAACCCTGTGGGAACAACTGAGCATAATACAAGCTAATTACACAATATTTACTAAAAAAATCCAGAACACATCACTTCTAATATCATCCAAAACCAGAGTTCTCCCCTTTAAGAGGAAAATTATCTCAAACCCCAGGATTTGCAGACCTTTGTACAAACAGAATCCAACAAAGTAGCTTCCCTGGATTTAAAATTTAGATGTTCGAATGGCAATACGGAAAACCAACAGTATGATGGATGTTGTCAATCACATCTTTGTAAAAACCCTTACCACAGATTGCATAAATGGTTGACTGCTTAAATAATACCACATCCATTTTACTACACCAACAGCTGCTCTTCTGGCTGAGCACTCCATGTCCACAGGTGCTGATTATCAGAAAATTATACTAAGAGAAGCTGTTTGGTAGAAATTAGTTTAGTGTGATCTTGTGCAATTACAGAAAGTGTGCAGCATCACTAGAATGCCCTAAAAGGCAAATTATAGAGTACAGCTAGAAATAACAGGAGAGCTTCCATTCAGAGCTTATTCAGCAAGTATACTGCCCCAGAGACTCAAATTCTGATTTTCTAGCTGTTTCTTTGGTTTTGTGTTTGGCGGGTTTTGTTGTTGTTGTTTGTTTTGGGTTTTTTGGTGTTTGGGGGGAGGGGACAACAACAGGTACATACAGCTGGTAAGGTTTTATTTGATTGCTGGGAGGTGGGTGGGAAATACCTCTCCCACAGCCAGACATGAAAAATTACATATGCTGGGAAACCATCATTGGTATTCACTGCAATACGTCCATTTTTATAGCGTAACCTTGCTCTGACTTTGCTCTGGTACCCAAAGACTTTTATTATTTCAGCCATCAACTAAGCATGCAGTTACACATCCCTTAAAATAGCCTGACAAAATACATTCAAGTTTTCCCAGTCCTCAGACTGCCACAACACCAATACAACAAATAATTTCAATCCTTTTCCAGCACTCCACAGCATCCTGTATACTCTTACCTAAACCTCATATGCTTTATTTACCCCCTCAGCTACACTTTGCACAACAACCTAGAGGGGGAGTTTTCCCAAATATTCAAGTGTTACTTGAATTAAGTGTTACTTCATTAGAATGTAAAAGGCTAGGCACAGGATAAAATTAAAGCTGTGAGCAGAGAAGTAGAACAGAGCTGGCCAGAGCATCTGCTGGAACCATTGATTCTTATGCATCATCCCTCTTGCCCAATGTCACCCTTTGTTCAGCCAAATGTTTCCTTATTACAGCCAAACTGACCATTGTCACTCCTGGACAGGAAACATCATGTTGAAGTCCTGCAATGGTTGTTGTAAGTGCAAAAGAATCTTTTCATTCAGTACTTAAAGAGTATGAGCCAATAATTCTTCATTTCATTAGTGTTTCCAGTATTCATTTAAACATCAGTATCACTGCAGTAACTGGAATTTCCTGTGAATAGAATAATAGTAGTAAAAATGTTTCCCAGACTATTTTACTAGAGATTTGTTTTTCCTTCAAAGTATACCCCACAATAAACCAACAGATGCAAATATAATCTAGGATATTCTTCTGGGATAAGAAAAAAACACAGCTCAACACCTTTGCAAGTTCTGCCATAGAATTTACCTGACAAAATTCTTTTTATGGGATTTGTAACGACCATTTGCAGAGTAAATTCAGCTTGTTTTAAATGCAAAATGAGGGAGGGTGCTGCCAAGTCGAGTCCCAAACTCCCCCTGGTTGCGGGTTGGAGAACTGGGGTGTTATTGATGCTGCGGCAGCGACTTGTGTCTGTGCGCGGCTGCTGCTGTTCGCGCTCCGCCGTCCGTTTCCCGGCCGTCGGCGACAGGCTGAGGAGTTATGCGTGTTGCTATGGCAACGTTGACACCAAACTCCTGTTGCTCTGCATTCTTTTCTGACGTGGCCTGTGATTCCACAGCGATAACACCGCGCTCCTGATGATCTCTGGCTTGTAGTAGCAGGGGCTGCTGCTGCGGAAGCACGGAGAGGAGCAAGAGCTGCAAGCACTTGACTTTGTGTTGACTCTGCCTGTTTCTGCAATCCTAATCCTAATTCTTTAATGGCTTCTACTAAAAAGGCTTGTGCCCCCATCGGCTGCAGTGACATACGCTCTAGTGCTTCCTCTATTGACCAATTGGCCCCTAATGTGGCTAGAACTCTCTTTGTAGCTTCATTACTATTTTGGAGAGCACTCTGTTTAAGTAAGGCTCCACGCATGTATTCTGGCACCCCCGCTTTCTCTATAGCGGCTGCAACCCTATCTACAAAGGCACCAAAGGTTTCCTCTCTCCCTTGTCGGATTCCCATATACATAGGGATGCCTGTACTGTCCTTTACTTGATCCATTGCAGCCCTAACTAATCTCATAGCTTCCCTAATCTTATCCGCACCCAGTAGCATTTGAGCCTCTGTTCTAAGATAAGCTCCCAAACCCATTAATTCCTGAATAGTCACACCATGAAGTGGATCTCCAGGGGCTCTCTGGACTGCCACTGCCTCAGGAGGGAGAAAAGGTCAGATTCCACAGCGTACAAAAATAGAAAGACATTATTATGGCTCCATTTCAAAGTTGATCACTTCATAAGGGTAATGTGTGTTGTAGCAATTACAACCTTTGATACAAACCTCTGAACTTTAGAATGATAACCTAGGAAATAAAAACACCTTCAGGGACACACGTCTTTTTCATCTTCTGTTGTCAATCAATCCCCATGTTTTCATGCCTCTGGCACATTTGCATTTAGGTGTAATAAGATACTATTACCAGTCTGTCCACCCCATAGAGCCACAACCTTATTTCCAAAAAGGCTTAAAAACAAACAAACAAAAGCTGTCAATTGAGAAAAACAAAAGTAATTTCCTCTCCCAACCCCAATGAGATACCAAGGCAGAAACAAGCTATTCTATCCTGATTAAAATCCAAAATACCACATTCTATCACAACACAAAGTTCTAGGACTCATTTTAAGAGTTTCCAAAAGAGCAATCTGGCCTTAAATGTTCTTCCTGTAGTTAGCCAGCCAAAAAGCAGGTAAGTTCAAGGCAAGCTGGTTTCCTTACAACGCCATTTCAAAACAATAATCAACTTCTCACTCTTTCCTCTATTGCTTTATTGTCTTAGCTGAAGTGTTTCAGGGTAAGGCTTTCTACCACTTTCAATTATATAACCAAGAACATCTCCTACAGCAATAACAAATGTATAGAAAATATTTACTATAAATTTCTATACAATTATTACCAAGTACATAAAAATTGAGCACTTTCTTTCCCATTGAACAGCTGAAGCAGGCACAAGAACTGCTGTCTTCTATCCGCAGAGATGTCTGTCACCGCATAATTAGAAATGGTTCCATTTAATTTTCAAATTGCTGCAGAAAATCTCCACCATCTTCTAATCAGTACTGAACAAAGCCTGTGAAACATGAAAGAGTAGCTGCACTGCCTCGGTAGCTTCTCTCTAACATGGTGGATGCAACACCAACCAAAAAAATTATGTTCTATCTGCTTTAGGAGCAGTCAGCCTCCTCTATATGCAGGTTAAAACATACACATGCATACTCTGGTTTCTTCATCTGCAGGATAGAAAGAGGAACAACAGGTTCCTCATGCCACTAAAAATTACCAACTATGATCTTAATTTGACAATTTTGCTGATTTCTTATTAAAACAACAACAACAAAAAAAAGAAACCAGAAGTTTGCCAGAGACCTCAAAACCTCTGGCTCTACATTACACATTACTATGGGGGTATCATTCATACTGCAAGTATTTGGATCCTGTGTATTCCAGGAATAAGACATTAATCCTGGCAATGTGTGCACGAGACAGGAATCCATCCAGCTCAGCCTCAGTGTAATACTCCATGTTTCCCTTCAACAACACAGCACAGCATTCTCAACTCTGCAACACAATGCTCAAGTCTAAAATGAGACTTGCAGCTAATTAGGATACAAACTGATATTACATGATTTTGTCTTGTCTACCAAAACCGCTCATAACTACTTCAAGACAACGACCGCATTTCTCACAAAAAGTATTTCATCAGGAAGACAAATTTATCTTCCTTTTCTTCCTGAGTATTTCTTTACAGTGCTTCCCTGAACTGTGAGCTTCCCCTTCAATCACAGCCAGTTTTTCAGAACAAACCACAAGTTCAATTTTCAAGAGCAAAAAGAAGTTACTGAATGTCCCTCTTAAAAGGTGGGTTAATAAACACCCCTGCCCCATTCTCAACATCCATTTTCCACATATTCAGTTTTCTGTTCTTCCTCCCTAAATTCTCCATATGAAATAGGTTTGATAAGCAGCCATACTTGCAAGGTCAAAACATACAACACCTTATACTCGTTACAGCTTAATTTGACTTTTCCAACAACAGATGACAATCTGTGAGATCGGTCAGTTCCTTCTCATTGCTGCTGTTTGCTTGTTTCCAAACTAAAGGCAACCACAACAAAACATTCCCCTGGTAGAAGTTCCCTTAGAAGTTCCACATTAAATTCACAGTCATGCTCAGACCATAACACTCACTGAGCAAATGCAAGTGGCAACAAGATGTTGCAGAATGGGTTCAAAATGGGTTAAAAAATAGTTAAGTATCTGAAGTATTAAAAGATACTTCAGATACTTACTATTAAAGGGAGAGAGAAGGGGGAGATAATCACCTTCAGTTTGCAACTCTTTTTCAAGCATACTTGGGGTAATAAATTTCACTACAGCTACACAGTCTTGATGTATTTTTATTAGTCAAAAGAATATAATTAGCACAGAAAAGCTTCAAATTACTGAAATTACAGCTTTGAGATTCAAATAAAGGATGTGCAGCCCTCTCAGACATTGCAGCTGCAAAGTCATCTGAAAATACCCTCATCTAACTTGGAAATACCCAATGCCCCAGCCATGCTAAAGTAGTGTCAAACCAAATACAGGAAAGGGAACAGAAAATTCGACTCAAGAGTGAGTCTGAGTGCAGGTTCATGTGCCTCTTGCTCTAGAGCAGATCGTAGTGATCTGCATACCTTTACTGGTGTCAGTAACTGATCTCAATACAGCCACCACTGCACTCCCCACACCCTCATTTTCACTTCCTCATGCTCTTCAACAGATTCTGAAGACTTCAACATTTGTGAGGACTTTTTATAGCCCAAAAATTCCACATGTTAGAACCTACGTTGAAAAGAATCGTCTTCAGGCTTGCTTGACTTTCTAAGACGATTCTTATGCAACACAAGAAGAAGAAACAAACAAGCCAAAAAAAGAAATCCCCGCACAAATGGCCAACACACAGAAATAGCTCCCTCAGTTTAACCACTGTTGTAAGCTGCAGCCACAATGGTTTTAAGGATACTGGCGGTTTTTCTGCTTCTGTCAACATTATCACACTTGTTTTCAGTCCCCCATCCATGTGACCAAAAAAGTAAAGAAATTCTACAATGAAAGGATTACACAGGCTGTATGCAATGATGTCTTGCTGCAGAGCACACTAGAGCTGACACCCCACTTCTCTCCCCAAATCAAGAGCCAGAGCAGCGCTGTGAAAACTTCTTTCCCCTTCATTAGGCAGATGTTCAAGGCTTTTTCATTTACTTGGAGACTATTGAGAAAGAGACTCAGACAATGCTAACGTAGCCATTTTAATATAAAGCAAGTTTTCACAAAAAGTACTGTACTTCATAACTCTATACCTTTAGACTCTTAAAGACACATTTGTTTTCTCCACATACTTGTTCACCTTTTCACTGAACTACCCTTTCTTTCCTTGAAATGGTTGATATTGTCAAAAGCGAACTAGTTAAGTAACTGCAAACTGTGCAGCCTGCTGCCAGCTTTTTAAGTTTACTTACATGTGCTTAAGCAATTTATTAAGCTCATTTACCTGCTTTGCTTTCTGTAAGTGTCACAACTGGCTATCAGACTGAAGCATCCCAAGCCAGGAGGGTGAACCAATAGGGTCACCTAAGCCTTATGTCAGGTAGGAATGGAAATTTCTCATCTCACTGCTACACGAAATTAAAAAGTATCAAAAAGTGCTATTCATTAGCTATCGCAGCTCTAGGGAATAAGATATGATCCTAACGGTACAGAATAACCTGTGTGAAGTGATTCCATTATTGTCAGGAAAAAATTCAAGCAACAAGGATTGAGGTGAAGTGAGATCACACTGAGAACATGAAACAGCCAAGAGTCTCCAAGTTTTCGGGCCATCACCTACACAACTCCTCACTATGAGGCACCTGTATGGGCACTATGTGACAACAGTGTCCCCACATCACGGGGCCCACCAAAACCAAGGTAAAATGACTTGCAAGCTGTATCTGCGGAGACAGGTTTCTGTTAAAACAAGGAATTCGTTTGTCCCTCCCAGGGTCAGCTGCCCACGGCCTCGCTGCCCCAGAGAACCCCTGGATGCCGGGTGTGCCCGCGGGGCTGGCACCGGGCACGGACACCTTAACCCGGCGCTATCGCCTTTCAGCCCCTCCGCGAACACTCCCCGAGTCCGCCCGCCCTCGGCGTTCCCGGGACGGGGTTCGNGGCCCCGTGGCCGGGTCGGGCGCGCAGCGCCGGTCGGTACCTGTGCCAGGGAGAGGCGCGCGGCCATGCTGTTCCATCCCCCCGGCCGGGCCGCAGGAAGGACGCGCCGGGCCCCGCCACTCGCCGCACAACTTCGGCAACTTCCCCAGCCGGCCCCGGGCAAATCCCGGCACCGGATCCGCGCCCGCCCGCCGGACGGAGCCGGAGCCTCCCCCGCCGCCACACGGCAGCGCAGCCGCGCGCAAAACCGGGCGGGGAGCACCGGAGCCGGAGCCCGCTGGCGGCAGCTGCAGCGAAAACCCGGAGCCGGAGGCTTTGGTCTGACACAGTGGCCAATACCCCCCACTGCCAGCTCCTGCCCTCTCCCTCACCTTCCCTGTTGGCCCTGCTTCTGCTGCAGATGCTTCCAGCATGGTGAACGGTTCTGTTCGCCAGTCTAGTCATGACACAGGTGGGGGAAATCCCAAAACAGGAGGTGAACCAGGTCTGGGCTCAGTTGCAACAGAATTGGGCACAAGGCCCAGGAGGAAGGAGCACGTGAGCCCAGCAGGATGTCCTGACCCGACACATCCTCACAGCCGTGAGCAGCAGCCCTGGGCTCGGCCTCCTGCTTCCCTCTATTCACAGGAAATTAGATCCCTGTCCAGGCAACTCATCGTTGTACGTGTCCTTCTGTCTGTCTGCTTGTACTCAGGGGAACAGTGGCTCTTCTGGGGGAGGGTAACCAGAAGAAAGGGATGAGCAACCCTTATGGCAGGAGAACCTATGAGACATCACAGGCAACAAGGCACTAAGGAGCAAGCTGGAGTGGGGAGTAAATTGCACCAGATTCTCCAAACCCATGGGACACAATTGTGTACGGACTGGCTGCAAACAATACTTGTGTCACCACTCATTCTCCTGCTCCTCCTGTACCTGCTCACCTCCTCCCACTGGCTTATTTCCACTCCTCCTCTGAGCTCTGCACTACCTCAGCATACATCAGTCGCCGAGGGAAAACATTCCTATTTTTATACTTTACTCCAAGGTGGTTTAGGCACACATTTAAACTTGAAACATGCATTTGGACCAGTAAGAAGAAATTAGCTGAAGTCATACTTGATTATTGGAAAGCTTTCCCAACATGCTTTGTTTTCTTTATCTGCTTGTAATTCTCTACCCCTCGGCATTGCTTTTGTCCTCCTCAGCTCAGTTGTGTGATATGCCCCACCTCTGCATCCTGTCATTCCTCAGCTGGCAGTCATCCTGAGCTGCTAGTGCTCATCATCTGTCATGAAATGTGGGATTCCTCCTTCCCACCTATTCCTTAATAAAGGTTTTATAGAAGCTCTGCTTTACCAATCTGTCTCAGCCATTTTTTCAGCAAGAAAAAGAAGATATGGAAGGGAAGAATATAAAAGGCAAACAATAGATATAAAAATATTCACACCATTCACATACTCACTGTCACCTCTCTACCTCACACTTTTCTCAAAAGCAAAATCCCTAAAAACAGCACAGATTTTATATTTCTAGGTAGATTTTTTTCTTCTTTGATTACAATTGGAATACTATCCCAGAATAATTAATACCTGAAAATTAAACCAGAAGATTGTAAAGCTACAGCTGTGTCTCCTAGGGAGTGCAGTATCTTTGGGAGGGGGGCCCTTGGTAGGCATTTGGAGAGCCTGGGTTTCTGAGCTGCCATGAGCTCATGTGGGTGCTCTTTGCTCTGTCAGTTTTTTCCTTCATCTCTCAGTCTTGCAGCTTGGCAGGGACTGGTGGCCTCTCAGGAGAGAGGTTACACCCAGGCTGATGTGCTCTCACTGCAAAGAGAAGGAAAATGCAAAACAGGGACCTGGGACCTGGCTCTGGAGTTGGAGTCTTGCTGCCGAGAGCTGCTGTGAGCTGCTGTGAGCAGGATTTTGTGGGCAGGCTATCTGGCTCAACAGTGCCCTTGTTGCTGTTCCCTTTCTCTCCTGGGTGTTGTATCAAGTATTTCCCACCAGGTCCAGGAGGAGACCCAGAGCTGCAGCAAAGCTCTGGAATAAGGGTGTTGAATCCAGGGGCTTGTGCAGGTCCACCAGCAGAGCTGTGTCACCCTAGAGCACAATTAAAAGCCCCAAGTCCCCTCAGAGCAGAACACTTGTCCAGGACAGGGGTCTTCTCCAGCCAAATGACTGCTCCTGAGGGCCTGACCTTCCTGAACCTTTGTGTTAGGAAATAAACACAACAAACCCCCCAATTTTACTCCCTCAAACTGTGAAGTGCACAGCAGTCTGCACTCAGAGTGTCTTCCCATTGTGTTCTCTGAAGCTGCTGCAGCAGACTCCAAGTTGCAACTGCAGCTCAGGAACAAGCAGGCAGTGCCAGGTACGTAGTTATGTACCTTCCCCCTGGCTGTGCACACTCATAGTCATCAGGTATGACCACTGTGTCCACAGTCAGAGGGCAAGAATCACTCAAGGAAACCACAGTGGCCTCTACAAATTAAAATAATAATGAGTTTCATATAATCAACACTGAATTAGTGTGGTCACGTAGATCTGTGCTGTTGTTGATCATTCCGTGCATCTCGCAGACAAATCATCCTGGATGGCTCCAACCACCTGAGTAAAAACAACCAGCTCAGAGCCTCAGACATCTCTATAACAATTACAACAGCACTGTCAGCCTGCTGATGGTGAATGATTGTACTGCAGATTTTCACGAATCTAGAATGACAGCTCCCAGAAGAAAAACAGCTCTCTGCTTCTCCACAGGAATTGAGATATCATCACTTAACATTGGATCATAAAACTGGACTTCATACTTACTTTCAGCCAAGAGAAAAATCACAGCTACTAAAATTTACTCAAAGCTGTTGGCAGGTTTGCAAAACAATGCCCTCCAATGACCTTGGCTTAGCCATGAGCAGTTCACTAGGGCTTGGCTAGGGTGGAAGAGCTCCTGAAATCAGGAATGGGTGAATTTTCTAAATGTACCTCTCTTCTTATTTTCTCCTCAGTGGAAACCCCATTCTTCTCTCTCTCCCTTTGCTGACCCCATGAATCTTGACCTTTTGCAATATCTTCTGTGAATTGTGTAAGGAGTGGTGGGATTCTGTGCTGAGTTTTCATGAAAGCTTAAGAGCATAAGAAAATCAAAAGATCAATGAACTGCAAGAACTTTAACAGTTTCATTTTACATTTTTTTGCATTCAACATGAATTCTCCTGCAGGAAATGTTTATCTGTAATCTGCTCTGTAAGAATTGCTATATGTTGATTTTTTGTTGCAAGATCCTCTACTACGGTGCACTTGATACCCAAAGGACATGGAAAATAGTATTAGCATGCTTTTATTTGTTAGTATAATAGGATTTTCTATGATTCTAAGTACTGGCATTTTGACAAATAGGTACCAGATCTCAGTGTTCTTTATTGTTTCTTTAAAAGTACAGTGCACAAGGTTATGTCTACACTGTCTACGTGTCTACAAACAAGGGACTGCTAACAAATCAAATCCAAACTAGCCAAATGGCTGGTGAAGACAAGAGCCTTGCAGCAATGCAGCAAGCACAGCAGCAGCACAAACATTTTGGTGCAAATCCCCACTGTGAGACACTGTGTAAGAGTTTAAAGTGACTTGTTCTGGTACAGATGAATTTGAAAATGTGCTGCAGCAAGATAGGACAGAAAGACTCTCCACCAGTCAGAGTCAAACACTAATGACCTCTTTTATAGATCTCCAAATAAGTTTTTAGTAAAGCTGGTAACATTTTAATCATATCCACTGGTCTCCCTGGAAATAATATCTTAAGTGTCCATCTCTTCCTTTCTTAGAGCTTTGTTTACCCTATGGATCAGCACACAGGAAGCCCAAAACAGCACATAGGCATTTAGTGTGACTTGTTCTGCTCGTTCTAGGAAAGGTGTTACTACAGCCCAAGAGCACTCCGGAGGCTGAGAGAGGAATGACTCAGTCCTGCCTCCTGCATTCCTGAGCACGAAATGAGGTACCCAGCTCTCTGGAATTCCAATGCAAAGCAGAGCAGTAGCTGCAGCATTGCATATACAGAGTCAAGAATTTAAAAGTAAGAAAGATTAAGCCATTTTGAGTTTTACAGAACAAAAGGAAACATATGCATCAACACACAAAATCCTGGCTGAAAAAAGGAATCACTGTTCTATGATCAAAGACTAATGCAAGGGAACCTGCCCACAGGCAAACAGACTGTCTTACATTGCACAGCTTTCAGAGAGCCAAGCAACACCCATGCTCCTCATACAGAACAGCATTTCCCACATCTAGGTTACTGAAAGATCCCTCCTGAGAAACAAGGAATATCATCACACAAGCTTTGACAATCTTTGGACTGAAGGGACCTTTTACCAGAAGTCTCAGAGTACTTTCCAGGACTAGTGATACAAGCTGGTTTAGGAAGTCATGACTGCAGGCGTGCCTTTATCTAGAAATCCACCCCAGGATATGCTTTGTGTGCTCTTCACATTTTATGCAGCTGCAAGTTTTCTAGACAAAGGGTTACAGATAGGCTGCTATGTTTTAAAGCCACAAGAGAATACTACAATCATCTAGCCAGACTCCAGCAGACCTTCTGCAGAGATCTGTTAATTTCTGGGTTTCTTTTGCATAAAACATGTAATCTTTGAGTCCTACAGCATATCTTCTAGAAGGATGTCTAGTTACTAGAGTATGTACATTGATTATTATGAAAACTGCATAGGAATTATCTGCAAATTCATCTTGTGCTGTGCTCTTGGCCTCTTAAGGTGGTTTGCAGACTTTCAAAGTTATAGCAGCTTGGAAAGTATTTCAAAGTGGGATACAGGATGATCAAATTTATATAAAACTGTAGCAGTATTAAAGAAACAAAATCTAGGATATTAAAGTAACTGTATATTTGTTCATCTCTAAAGTATTTTCTGTTCAGATGTGAGAAGTATCTGAATGTATCTGAATTTAACTCCTTCATCTGGCAGAAACAGAGTACAGTATGGAATGTACCTTTTTGTTTTGTAAAAGGATGTCATCTATATTGCCAGTATTCAGAAATCCAAAAGCTAAAATTATTTTTGAACTGTAGTAATTAGAAAGAACAATCTGGAATTTTTAATAAGATAATGGTAAAATTGAAAATAACCTGAATAGGGCTTGAGTGAATCTCTTTAATCATATTTGATGGAAGAGTTGACAAATCTGAAATGCAGCAGTACAGATCCATACTATTTTAAAACATACACAATATATCTTTTCATTAAGATTGTAAGCATATTTTCTCAAACTAATTTATATTAGTCAGTTTTATGGGGCTACACCTCATGTTGTAAAAGAATAAGAGAAAATGTAGATATATACAAGAGGTCAGCTTCACCTCTAGATAATTAGCTGGATGACTGACAGCAGACTGACATTTTTCATTCAAGACCATATTTGAAACCCAGAAAAATCTTCAATAGGCATTAATTTGACATGTCCAGCTAATGTAGCAGTTGCAGATTTCGCTGTTCCTTGAACAGCTTAATGCATGTTCTGACAGAAATAGAACAAGCAATAGCACTGCTGAAACAGCATCAGTCTCATTATAAATTAAACACATCGATATCATAGTGTGTAGTGTATATTAAACCAAAAAGAGGGTTGAAAACTAATATGTTTACAAAGTAGCAGGCAGAAAAGCTTTTACCAACAGTTTCTTCTGTTCCCTGTTTCCTTAAGCATGTTATCTATACTATAAATACAGGGAACATATTGCTCAGCTTTCTGAAACACTTAGAAGATTATTACATTTAAAGAAAACAGAAAATATCAAAAAATATAATCTACATACTGAATTCCCAACATTCCCCTAACCTAGAATTAGTTCACTCTGCCCTTTGCAAAGATTATTAATTAATTTCAGAATTATAAGATACATGAAGTAATTAGATAAAAGAGTATTTCGTATTTTTTCTCCTCATTAAATGGTTTGTCTTTAACACAAACTCATGACTGTTTATGGTATTTTTATGGCATTAATGTAACTCTTGATACTAGCAAAGTGTTTCTTCTTGAGATTTCCTTACTTGTCCTCCCAATTATTTTCATCTTCTTATCTATTCTTACCTTCTCCACTTACTTTCATTTTCATCTAGTCTTAATTACAACCATAAAAATGTCAAAATGGTTCAGAAAGTATTAAAATAAAATAACACCAATAGAGTAACATTGGCCATAAGACAAAAAATAACTCACAAATCACAGTAACCTACTACAACAATCCAGTCTTCAAGCTGAGCCATTCAGGTAACAACATATTCAGGACAACATAATATTCATATTTAATTTTACACTAGTAATTAAAACTTCTCCTAAATGTAAACCATGTTCCACTTGCTTTCAGCAATGAAGTCTCTCATGTATGGGAGCTGCAGTGACAGAACAGAGACCTCAGCTGGGTTAAGGTAGTGAGTGCCAAAGGTTTGGTGAGGAGATGAGTCAAAAGCCTCAACAATAGTGGAAAATGAATAATATTTGAAAAGGTGTTAATGATTTAGCCCTCAGAGTAGACAAGGAAGGAGATGATTTGACCGTTGTAGTTAACCTTGATCAAGTGACATTTAAAACTGTGTTTTTGCTGCTATGGAAAAGATCACAAATTATTGACAAATACAGTGAGAAACAAGGGCAAAGCATTACTTGCCTACATCTGTATCAGTGCTGAGAGCTGTACAGGAGTCTGCAGGTTGCACCCTGTGAAAGCAATCAGATACCAAATTGCAGTGCTCTTTCTGCAGGCAGAAGGAATTTCCACAGATGCTCCTTCAGCTGCACTTCCCCTTCTCAAAAGCACAATCTTGCTGCATGTCCATAAATGAGAAACCACCATGTGGGATTTTTTTATTTACAGCCCTGTAGCAGGGAGTGGAATCTGTTCTGTTACTTGGCCAACTATTGCACAACATCAACAGGCAAAATGTTCCTTTAAGTGCAACACATATAATCCCACTGGTGCCAACACATAAGACTAAGGAATGTTCCCTTAAAACCTCTCTTTGTTTTTTGGACTCCCAAATAATTGACATCTAATTCTATTTTTTCATTCTTCTACATCAATAATAGAGTGTAACTTGACTGATGAGATAGTACCAAAAATATTGGCCATTATGAAAAATGTTTTAAACACATACAATGAATATCATTGCTAAGTATTAAAGGCTGAATATTCTCTTGTTGCTGTAAAGTACAAGAGCAGTAAATAGTTCACAATTGAAAATATGTTCTCATTTGATTGCACACACAATGCAATTAAAATATGAAATATCCTGAAATATGACCAAGTTATTTGCTTAATGACTGATTTGTTTACTGGTTTGTTTGGTTGGTTGATTTTGTTTGGAGTTTTTTAAGATTAAGTTGCAGAAGTAATGCAGCAGTGATTCAGCCTCAATGGAATGGTTAAGGTGTGCATGTGACTGATCAGAGGCAAAAGGGCTTTAATGGAATTTGAACTCCATGAGCTGACAAGGACTTGCTTTCCTCTGTGCCTCCTCTGTTCCTGTCCTGTTAGGTGTAATAAAAGAGATCTCACCTGTTGAACAGGTGAAGCTAATACAGGTATAAACAGATATAGCTATACAACAGCTACAAAGTGAAAGTCTGGTGACCATCCATAAAAAATGTTTTCTTTAAATGACTTTTAGTAGCATTTAAAGCAGCTGTGGTAAATAATTCCAGTGTAATCATCACTGTGACTTTGAAAAATACATCATGGATTCAGTGGCTTCACGAGAGTTTTTCAATCAAAGTTGCTCTCTTTGCAAATAAAATTCTATTTAAATATATTCTGCTTTTAAAATGCACTACAGAACCTGAAAGACTCTGTCAACTCCCACTGTTATTGGTAATTCTAATTTAAATGAGATTCAAAAAATATGAGAAGCAACTGAAGAATGTTATTTATAAACATCTACATCAGATTACCAAAGTTATTGATGATGATGCACAAGCATCAAACCACCAAGATTTTTAAGATCTCCATATCAATTTAATTTGTTGAATCAGTTCAATGACAAATAAATTTGACCTTCTCTAGAAGGGCAACACCCCCCTGCAAAGGTGCTCACAAGACAAATATACATCAGATATAAAACTGGCACAAAGAACACTGAGGTCCAAAGGAGAAAAGTATCAAGGTTTTAGGTATAAAACAGAGGCAGAAGCCATATAAGGTAGGTAAGGTCAGATAGCTGGATGAATTTTGCAGAAACAGAAGATGTATTCGTCCTGAAAGAATCTCCATGATTCAAAAGACATTCAAATTCCAACCAAAACTGAAACATTCTTGTCAGTCTCTTTATGTTTAGTGAAGTACATAATTTGTTCCCGTTGAAATGAAGTTTACTGTAATGATTTTCCTTACAGAAATATCTGTACAAAATGATTCAATGAATTTCTCCCTCCTTTCCTTGTGATAGCATTAATGATGGTAAATTACATATACACAGATAAGCATGAGAAAAAAACACTCCAAAATCATCAGTAGAGCTATTTAGTTAACTGCAAAATGAATATATAAATGAGTTGCTTAATTTAGCTCAATTCCAATTCTTCTAAGTAAGGAATAAAACCCAGGCTAAAAATTAGCTGTGGGTCTCCCACAGAGGACTGCAGAGCAGATCCATGTTGTGTTAGATGGCACAACTGCCAGCCCAAAAATACACACCATACAGGTACCTTGTAGAGATCAAGGTGAGGAAAACCTGTATTGTATTTATAAATACAGGTGTATAGTTACTAATTAAAATAATGAAACAGAAGACCTTAGGTGAGAATGTGTGGAGGTTTTATGTGTGTTTTAACTGTACATTTATCGTGTACATTGGAAAACAAATTGAAGCAGATCCTACAGCCAGGACTTTTTGCTGCCAGTGAGGCTTGAAAGGGGAAAAATATCCAAAGATTGCTTCAGGACATGAATGAGGAAACTTGTGATCAAAGTCTCTGACAGAAGCACAGAAGCTTGGATTGCTTCTTTGGGTTTCTAAATCCCTTCATGGATATGTTTCCAATCAGGCTACTGGAAATTACTGTATTTTTAATTTAATTTCTATGGCAAGAAATGTGGTAGAGGCAGGACAGGCGGCTTGGCGTATATAACAACTGGCACAGATAAAAGCCAGCCAGATGGCATTAGGCTAAAAGAGTTCTCTTGCCCAAAATACAGCACCCATGTCCTTGGCAGATTCTAAAACCAGCACAGAATCTGTCTCTGTCTCCCTTTACCATTATCACACAGCTGACTTTTATATATATCTACAGTTCTGAACCCTGCCCTTACAGCTTTGCAATAACTTTACAAATTTCTCATACGAGGAAAGCACTTAACAGGATTCAACATGGAAAAAAAATTTAATTAGACCTTTTTTTATTTCAGGTAACTCAATTTTTTAACATAGATGGAATAATGTTCATCAATTCCTGTAGCTCTTTGGGGATTACTAATTTAAAAAGTAATAGAATTTAATACTTGAATAAGCAATGTAATATGAAGATCTGTTTTTTAGCAGATGAGCAGATTTAAAATATCACAAAAAAGTCAAATGCCTCACATTTTAGATGCTGCACATTTAATTGCACATATGCACTTATTTGATTAAATGAACTATGCGAGTTACTTGAAGCAAGAAGAAATATTTCCAAACTCAATCTAATGTCATAATTAAGACTCTTCATGTACATTGAGTAAGATCTGCCCAAACAATACTATATATCTACATTTGGTCAGTGTTCTGTTCACAATTTATTATAAACTATACTAAAGTCTGATCCTCATTACCAGAGGACTCAAACTTTGCTAATAATGCAGTCAGGCTTAATGTGAAAAAAGAAATATAATTATCTAGAAAGAGAATCTGTGACAAAACTGCATTTATCCCTCAAATCTCCTGGTTGGTTCTAGATTTACCACTCCTTCCATCACTGCACTATGTGAGCCAGATTTTCTTCTCATACACAACTGCACAATTGCTATCCAAGTCCACAGGTTCAGAGAACTTCATGAAGAGCAGATGGTCTTATATCAGTCTCTACTGCTTGCAAAGAAATCTGCTCCATCTCCAGCCAGCATGAGATTCAACAGCCACAGGACTTCTGCACAGTGCTCATGAGAGGGAAGTAAAGTGTTCCCCTGAAAACTGGACAAGGAAATGTCTAAAATTGCAAGCTGACTGAAAGAGTAAAAGGAATTGAGTCAGCATTCTGGGGAAAGGAAGGAAAAGGGAGGCGGTGGAACAAGCAGTATATTCTTAAAAAAAAAAAAAAAAAGTATGTTCAAAGCAGATACCATGAAAGAGATAAGTGCTACTAGTATGCCATAAATAATATAAGATTCACATAATGCACCATTAAAGTTTATGGATCAAATCCTCTTTCCTGGCCATGATGTACTTAGGCATAACAAAGACTCTCACAGAGCTGGTTACAGCTTTCTGATTCACTACCCAGCCCAGTTCATCTCTGGCACTGAGATGGGACTGGAGATGATTCATTAACAGAGGGAGCCAAATTGCAATTTCTCTACCCTACAATTCCTTTGAGACACTGTTTAAAGGGGCTGTAAAACTGGCTAATATATTACCTCTTAGTTCATTCAGAACTTTTCAGTCTAGAAGAGAAATTTCCTGGACCTTGGGTGCTTTTCTCTTGTTTTGCCTTGCCTGAGCACTGACAGGGGGCTCAGGACAGTGAACAAGGCCTAAGAGATTCCCCTTCTAAGCCCTGTCAGGTTTCTCCAGCTGTGTGAATGCTTCAATTTGTCCCAAATAAACAGAGTTTCTTTAGATGTATCATGTACATGCACATCCATGCTTACTGATCACTAAACTGCAAATCCAATTCAAATTTCTTGTGTTCAGGGGAACTGTAAGCCCGGGTGCAATGTGCCCTCCGAGCATGCATAATCTGAAACAGATGGCTCAACAGATGAGCTGCCAAACACTCAAGGCCAATTCAAATGCCATCCAAAAGTAAAAGTTATGTGGGATAAAAGTTTTCCTTGTCCCACTTTAGATAAACAGGGCCTATCTGGTTGGAAGATGATTCTTTCTAATTTTCTGCTTGTCTACTTATTCTTTTCAAATATGGTATGCTCTGGAAAACAAGTTCAGTTGTACCAGTTGCCAGCATTTTCCAATCTCTTGTTTGGGTTTTTTTTAATAAAGCTCCATACTCTGGAGTGAAGAGATTGCAGGGTTATTTGAGCTTAGGTTAAAAAACAAAGATGACAAGGAAAGAGCAAAATACAGGAACTTTCTGGTCTGCAAGGTTGCAAAAAAAAAAGGTTGAAAATATGAACCCTTCAGAAACCAAAATTCCTTTTTAACTCATGCTTTGGTTGGCAGGGCTTAAGGACAAATAAATAATTTAAATTGCATGGAATATGGAGTGTATTGATTTCCCATTTATGCACTCTGATACATGGTACTAGAGAGCTCTCCTCAGCTTGTGATATTCCTAGCTTTTCCACAGAACTCCCTGCCCATAGTTTGCCTAAGTGGAGGCATTGCTCCTACAGGCATTATTATGCCTTAGGCAATGCCTTCACTGTAAAGTAAACCTGATTTGAAGCTACCATATGTCTTGATTTACCCATAAAGGCTTTTTTTTGACACCTGGATTTTTTTCCTGAGGGCACACACATATACCCATGTACATATATAAATCTATTAATCTGTCAGCTCCCCAGACTCTGTATCTAGGTGTCTGAATTTCTTAGCACCAGGAATCCTGACACAAGACTATTAAATACATTCAAAAAAACCCAGACAATGGCAGATTGCATACTGCAGCTTCGGTGTGCATGAAAAAAAATGAACATTTCCAAAAAGTAATTACGCAGTCAGAGCACTCACAGTACAGAATATGCCCATGTTGCTGCTGGGAACAGAAATGACAGCCATCACTTCAGTCAGCCAAGCACCACTGAGATCAGTCAGACTGCAGAATACTACCTATGCTTCACACTGCACCAGCTGACACTGGACTCATTATCCCCTGAAATGTTTAAAGTACTACAGTTAAGGATTTGTGGGTGTAGAAGATTCAAGCTAACACACACAAAGAAATTGTAAGTTAACTCCACAGTCAAGACAAAGGGTGTAAGATTGGTCCACTACCTACAAGAAAAAGAAAATTGCTGCCTCTGTGTTTTAGAAATTCTGTGCAATGAGTACATGTAATGCAGGGACTGTAGCAATTAAATGGTAAGCTATCACAGCTGATATTTAGCAGATTAAATTCTCATTCAAAAGCATGAAGCTAAATAGAGGTAATATTTTACAGACAGATGGGTTAATGTTATCAGTATGTGAATGACAGCTGGATCAGGGAAAAGTCTGTGTAGGATTTTGTTTTGTCTAAAATTGACAGATATGTAAGCCAAAATCTGAAAGACAGGTAAGACAACAGCTCATTTGCTACCGGTTTTGCTGTATTGAGAAGAGCTGTATCTGTCCTCTATTTGTCAGACTAGAAACATAAACCAGAGAGTGCAATGCTAATGATACACTCAGATCCTCCTCTTTTGCTTATGCATTATGAATGGCAGAGCTTAACTGGGTAGTTACATGCTTTAATCTCTAAGTCAGTGCAATAAATTTTGCTCTTGATTATGTACATGTAACTACATCAACACCAAAGGAACACAAAAGTGTGAACGTTTGGCCTGGAGTGGAAACACCCAATTAAACTCGTGCTTTTCTTCGCTGGTAACTTATTACCAAAAGCTCAAGGCTGCTAAATATCCAAACTATATTGCACAGTTGACCAGTAAATTAGAACAAACTATTTATTGTGTGTACCTCAAATAAACACACCCCTGGAAGAAAGTACAATGTCCTAAACATTACCAACTTCAGCTTATGCTGTGCAAATCAAAGTTTCACTGTACATTGCAGGCTTTTTTTATTGTTAGATTTCCTTGTAAGTACATTCTTTACAAGCTTATTTTCAAAAAAAAAAATCTCTTGGGCAATGGAAAGCAAATTATGTAACTCTCCATTTTGTCAATTGTCCAGAGAATTTGGTTAACTCCAGTAGCATTTAGAGATTTTAATATTAATGTTATTGTAGGATTTTCTTAGAAGTTGCATTGCAGTTGCTGCTGCAATAGTTTAATGGGACACTGAGAAGTTCAAAGACTGAACTTTTGAAACTTGGAAGCAAACAGATACAACAAGGCCTGGATTTTCTTGGCTTACAAAGTGAGTAACAGAGCTGCCCTGTGTGTGCTGCTGCCTACGAGCTGAGTAGGATTTCCTTTGTTTCAGTCTATGACATCTGGGTGTATTTCAACAGTTCAGCTTCAGCAAAAATCAGCAAAAACTGTTCATGCTGGAGAAGAGGCAAAGTAAGGTCTGACTATTAAAATGTAAAAATTAGGCTATGATATTATTAAAGAACCCACAGAAATCCCACTCTTTTCCTGAAAAAAAACCCTGACAACGCAAAACTCTCCTTAAAATAATAGTTAAAGAGTCTCTTGGTGAAAACAAGTCCCTAAATGAAAATAAGAACATAATATAAAGATAGCAGTAATGGCTCAGAAGAAAGGTCTAAACAGCCCAATGTCCTGTCTCCAGCACTGGCAACAGCCAATAGCAATGGAAAATGGTAGGAGTGGAAAATGCAGTGAGACTGCTCTGGTGTACTTCCCAAACTTCCAATGATTTACAGTTCAGAAGTCACCTGAACTGCAGTTAATTCTTGTGAGTGGTTGTTTTAATTTACTTTACTTTTACTTTACTTTACTTTACCACAGCTTAATGTATCCAATAATAGGTCCAAGGCTTTTGTCTTCATCCTACCAAGAGTGAAACCTCACCAGGGTGTGCACGGGCTTTCCCTGATCCTTGAACCTGGGTTTTCTTCCTGCTCATACCAAGCTGATGGAGCTGCAGGAGGTGCTGCTCTGAACTGAAGTCTCACTTCATCTGGAGAGCTGATGTAGCTGCATTCTGCACGAGTCTGCGAGTTCACACATAAACGGAATATTCTCCTGACAGCTCCTGAGAGCTGACACAGTAGCAAAGCATCCATCTGCTCTCTAAATCCTGGTCCAAGTGCACATCACAATTTTTGGGGAGCAACCTGAATTTATTCTGCCTATTCTGGTGGCTACTTATTTGTCTTCTACTAAATTGGTTTTCTCCATTTTTCATTTCTCGTAGGAGAGAGAAAGAGAAAATTTGAGTAGGATGAAAAAAATAATTTCTGCATTTTTGCTTTCATCAGAACAAGGAGAAAGCAAATCCTTTAAGTAGGCATGAAAAAGGATTTTTTCATTCTCAGATAAGAAGAAAAAATCTTCTCCAGTTTTTGGTAGGATAAACTTTGCTGGTTTTGTCTCTCATTTTTACACAAGAAACAGTAACCCTAAAGGAAAATCTTTTTAGCATCTCAAAATCAGGGCAGTATTAAACTCTTCATGGACTCCTCCTACATACAAATCCATGAGAGTGATGCTAGACCTCAAGAAAAATTATTTTACCTTAAATTCCAGAAGAAAATGTAGAGGAGACAGAAACTGATTCTGCATTGACACAATGGAAACTTAGTTTTAACAGAAACTCCTTTAATACTTCTCATTCTGGAAATTAAATAAGCAATAAAGGCACACATTGTACTTGTGTATTATGATGGATTGCTCAGCTCTAGATCTCCTTGACTTTACCTTTATCCTTCCTTTCATCACCTATTTAATACCCTAAAAATTACCACAGTCAGATGTCTGTTATTTACCTGGGAAAAAAAAAAAAAAAGGGGGAAAAATATATTTTTCCTCCAGATTTTACCATGACTTTGTACTACTGCTCATAACAGCCTAAAAATATGCATATATATTGGAACCTACTTGTATGTATAAACACCACTTCTAAATACTACCTTTGATATTGCTGTATCTATTAATAACAAATAAATACAGAGTAGAAAGAAAAACAAACAATCCTTAACTGAAAATAAACATAGCATATAATCCTTATGATTAGTGACAATATTCTAAAATATTAATTGAGTTCTTACCTTTTCCCTTGCTAAATTTGCTACACATCAAACTCTACTGTAAGTCTAAATTTTGTGAGAAGATGATGATGATGGATGTATTGCATTCTTGCTAAACTGACTACAAAGAGCAAGTAACCTTACTTGAAACATATTACTAGGGCAAACACCATGAAAAAAGGTGATGGTGAGAAAGCTTTGGGAAAAGAGATTATGCTTATTTGCCTTTTTGTAGCAGTGGGCTGCATACCACAGCTGCAATGAAGGGAACATTCCAGTTGAGCAGCATTCCTCTGCATCTTTTCAAAGTCTCTGTGGAGGCTAAAGTAGGAATGACTTATTTGCGGTTGAGAAAATAGCAGGGACTTCTGCATTAAATTTTAAATACACTCTGCCCAGAGGATGATAAGATGTTTAAATCAAATGATGAGACATTACCCATAAGCAATGCATTAGGAGTATGAGATGGGATTCAGCATGCTGTGAATTCTGAACTCCTGCACTCAGCAAAGAATCACAGACTCATACAATACCAGGTTGGAATTACCATATTATCCTCAAGGATAATATGGTCCATTCTTTCTTGACAGAACTATAGACTAGATATGGCCTAGCACCCTGACCACTCAGAATTTTATAAGTGTCCATGGCCTGTTGATCTCAAGAGTAAATTATGGTATTGTAAGTTTTACAATAAAATAATACAAAGATTACAATGAATTGCTCACCAAAATTCATTCGAGCATTTTTCTACTTGCTAGATTGATTTTTCAGATTACCAGAGCTCAGCCAATGCAGAGATAAAAAATAGCCTGTGTAACTATTTCTTCAGTATAAAGGCTAGGGTTTTTTTTTGTTTTTTTTTTAAATTAGATTTATACTATGTTTAAGATACAGAATTGGTTAGAAGGTGCCTTCTCCATTAAATTTTTACTGCTATTAACGCAGTGATCAGGATATGTGGGAGGAATTCTTTGTCCTCTGGGTAAAGTGAGTGCAGAAGATAATCACATTTCTTAACAGCCAAGCCCAGAAATGTACTTCTTGGAGAGATGTTGTGTCCTAAAGTGTCAGTCTACACTCCTGCAACTCCAAGATAACGTTATGTCAAACTGTCCTGCAAAACCTGAATTTACTTTTAAGAGACCACACCAAAATTTTAAGTTTTGTTACTGTTTCAAAGCTACTCCAATTTACAATGTCCTTAAAATGTGTTTCTCTGTAGACCTTGTAACAGGATTTGTCCATTAGGTGAGTCACTGGAGTTGCTTAACCCAGCACCTCCACGCCCTGTTTTTAACACACTGCAACAACATCTGACATTTTTCTCCCAGGCCTGCCAAGCGTCGGTGCCAGCGAGGTGAGTCAGCTGCGTCTTTGCTGCATCATCCCTCTGACAGACAGCACTAGAGAGGATTAAATAACTACACACAGAATAAATCTGACTTTCAGCGTCATCTCTGTCTTAAATGCAAGAGAGAGTTTTCAGCTCTGTCTTAAATGGTATCACAGCTTGGCTGAACACATTCCATGGGTTTTGGGGAACTGGCTCCAATACTCCAGTGCTCTCCAGTGCAGCTCTAAACACACCAGGGAAGGAGGGGATTCTGAACTGTAGGAAGGCAGATCTAATGTTCAAAGAGAAAAGCCCCTTCTCTTGTGAACTTACACCAAACACAGCCATGAGCAATAAGCAGAAACAGAACAGGGATTCTGAGACTTCATGACTTGATTCCCATACAACCTGCTGTAATTTGATTTCTTCCAGAATATGCTAATATGGAGTTATTTAGAAGACTCAGAAAGGTCTGCTTAGCCCTCAACGAGGTTCCTCATCCCTGACCTAGAGGAATTTATGACAATTCATTACAATCAGAGAAAAACTAGACTAAAATGGACAGAATTGGGAAAATTTATTGCTAATGGCTTTTATTTCATGGAATCATAGAGAAGTTGGCAAGAAAGGTCCAAGAGAATTATTTGTTTGCCTCAGAAGCCAACTACTGTCCTCTTTCCACTGTCCTGTTGATTTTTTCATAAACATTTGTATTAAAACCAGTGAGAGTATAATAAATCTATTCAGAAAATCTACTTACAATGGCACTTACTGTCATACTTGATTTAATTATCCTCTTTGAAGAATGACTGCTTGTAGGGTGAAGGTGATTCTCTCCCATCTATCTTCCTCTCTGTAATCCCCTAAACCAAACATAATTCTGAAAAAATAAAATAAAAATTGTTTTTATTTTTGGCTCTGACAGTGTTCCTGTTCTTAGTGTAGTTGGGATGTGCATAGAGGGACTAGAAAATACCTGTAAAGGACAGTAGCTGGAGACTGAGGACGACACAGAAAGCTCCATCTTCTACTTGATTGTGGTTTATTACTGCATTTGTTACCCATAAAAAATAAAATGGAAGGAATGTTTCCCTGAAGGGACAAATAAAAGACATTACTTGCTATCAACAAGCAAAAAAAAATCATCCACTATCAGGCTAAAACATAAATTCTTAGTTATGATGATTATGTTATCAGTAGTTGACACAGTGAACTCACAGGACAAGCAATACAAAATTAAACTACCAGCAAATTTCTGAAGTTGGAAAAGAAACTGAAACAAAATGTTATTTTTTCTCTTCTCAAATGCTTTCCTTATGTTCCTCAGAACCCCAAACAATTGCAGCTGTTGAGAGAACCAAAAGCCACTTTCACTGCTGCCAGTCACACTCCCAGACACCCTGAAGGAAACCCACAAGCCACAACTTCATCACTGAGGTTCTTCGGAGTTCAGCCATAACTTCAGCAAAATTTACAACAGAAAAGCATTTTCCTCTTAAAGAATCAGACTTCCAGTGTTCTCCTGCTTCCATTGTCTACCCTGGTCCTTCACTGGTATTTACTCTGACCAGCAGTGTCTTCCTTTTGGCTAGAAACCAAGCAGATTTAAACTGTAATGGGCAAAAATGTAATTTACCAGACAACCTTGGACAAAGAAAAATAACATAGAAGAAACTTTTAAAAGTAGGGTGCAAACTGGGATGTCATGGAAAACACAGGAAGGACTGGGCACATCTGAGGTTTCCCCCACATTCCTGCTGGGACAGTCTGAGCACCCTAGAGGCCACTTCATGGTGAGGAAATGTGTGTATGGCTGGGATGAGAATGGACAAGAGTCTGGACAAGATTTTCAGCTGATGGAGCAGTGCATGAAACAAAGGCAGCCCAAGGTGACAGCTGCTGCCTTCAGCCCAGTTCTGTTACCTCTGTAGTACATTACTCTCTCAATTGACAATAAGTACTAAATGTTACAGAGGGTGACACTCCAGTCTAAGTTAAGCTGTATGAAATATGGAGAACATCACAATAAAACTGTCTATAAATACAGAAAATAACAGTTCCTTGTAACTGATCCAGATGGAATTCAGACAGAACGTTAAAGCAAACTAAATTCTTCTATTAAGAAATTACTCACTAACTTCTATTTTAAGCCATTTTAGTTCAAAATCATTGATGCTAATGATTTAAAATACAAAGGATATAAAAAGAGATTATGGCACAGTTGTGGCTGATTTCAGCTCATTCATTTGTTTAAATGAACCAAAATGTTTGCTCTGATCTTTGAAAAGAATTTGAATAGGCCCCAAGAATCTTTATCAGAAGGATCTAAGTAGTTCATCCTAAATCCTTCAGTAGTGCCCTCATGATCCATGTTCAACAGAGGGGAGTTATCTGACAGACACAGAAGACAGAGCATCCTGGCATGAAAGTGCATAAACCTGTATGATATACCCCGGATGCTCAAAGACTGTCATTTCAAATGTATTTATTTCAATTTGTGTGGGGCTTTCTGAAAAACAATGTTTCTCTGATCTCTGCCAAATTACTTTAAGAGACTATCCACACTACATTTCTAAAAGAAACCTTGGGCTGAGTTCCCCCTTTTATACCTGTTAACACAATTTTTCCTACTCTAAACTTTTAGCTAAAATGAGGTATCTAAAATACATGCTTTTTCTGGTGGATACAATTTTTTATCACATTTCCACTCAAAAAAGAGTCAAAGAGAACAAAGAACTACTAAGATGTTCAGCATAAACTGAAGTTCAGGAAATTCAGCCTCTGGCAAACCAAGGTAAATAGAAAGCTCTTCTGCAGAGAATTTCCCATTGTGGATGCTCTGCCTACACACAGTTTTTTCAGGGTTAAGCCAAGAGGGCTTTTTTTTCCATGAGTTCTTTGCATTGTTTCAACTTCTGTGACATAATAGAGCCAAAGGAGTGATCTGAGATAATAAAGCTCCAGTCCAGCTACAGCTTTAACTGGCAGCACTAGTAATGTTCTGGCACCATCTGATGTTTTTTGTTTTGCTTGCCTGGGTATAATCTCTAGGCAGCTCTGCTTTGTTTAGTCAGTGAAACTAAAGAACAAAAACAGATTACTAAGGTCATATGCAGCTTGAAAAAGAATGTTATCTAAATTAACAAGCCGGATTTCAAAACCAGATCGGGCATTAGGTACCTTAAACTGGTAACCCCACGCATAAACACACCACCAGGTGACTCCAAGGAGTATCAATGCTCCAAATGCCCATTGGTGACAAACTAGTGTACCATGTGACATGTGAAATGGGGAGACAATTAGAAATTTGGAATATTTCTTATTTCCTAAAACCAAACACACTGCTTTTGAGAGATTCTTTTTCACTGAAGGAGTGATTTTCTACTAAATTTTGTTTAACTTAGGAAAAAGTTGCAGCGTTGTGAGACTCTAAACCTACTTCAGCCCGACTATAAAGGCATTGAAATAGTAAAAGAATAAAAAAGGGACATAAGGGGGAAAGGAAAAAACGTTACCAATGAATATGCTAAAGACTGCATGATAAACACAAACCTCATGGTAAAAGCAGTACTTCTGCTGCTTTATCGCTGATCCCTAGGAAGGAACATGAGTATGCCTATGGGCCCTTTGAAGTTTTCATTTTAAAGCACAGCTCAAGTTCTGTACTTATATCAGAGGAGATCAGTGCCAAAACCATGCCTTGTGCTGAACAACAGATTTGCAATTGTCCGCAGCTCCTGGGGAATTCATTCCACATTCTTGGATCAGTTCACAGGAAAGCTGTGTCACATTGAAGCCTTAACTTTTAAAGGTCATCTCGAGTCGTGAATGGGTTTTAGACACTGTGCACGTGAAGCACTTTGAAGAGAAGCCCCCTCGGACTCCATTGTTAAGCCCACTTTGGTTCGGCACTTAAGGCACTTTGGACATGCAAAAAAGCCGAGAGGCAGGGGGACAAGTACAACAGCGGGAGATGCTCAAAGCTTCCAAGCGGTGCCAAGCGTTTCAGAGAGAAACTAAAAGGTTCCGAAGTGCTTTAGGGGACAGGATGATGCCCTCCCGCCCTCACCGCATCGCCTCACAACCCTCCCTCGTGCCTTACCCTCTGCCTCCCCGGGGACCGTGAGGAGAAGCCGCGGGGATGGAATCCCTCAGGCAGCGCCCTCAATCCCCGTATCCCAAACTCAACTCTCGGGACACCGGGGCCGCCCCCGCCGGGCTCCGCTCCCCTCACGCCTCCGCGCGCCTCACGGCCCCTCCCCGCTGCGCGCGCAAACACCGCCCCCCGGNCGGGGTCTCCCGGCAGCTCCGGGGCCGCGCACCCTCCGCGGGCGGCCCGCGATCCCCCCTGCCCCGGAGCCTTGCTCCGTGCGCTACCGGGTCCCGCTACCCCGGCACTCCCTGCCCTGTTCAGTGGGAGCTCTCTCTGGCCCCGATCCGGGGGCTCAGCCCAGCCGGCGGGCCCGGGGCGGTGCCGCCTTCCCGGGGCCGTGTGCGCCCAGCCGCGCGCGGCGCTTCATTCCCTCGGCTCGCGGTACTGCCGCGCTTGGCGGGCTCGCTGCCGCCCGGCAGGTGCTTCCCAGAGCCCGATCGACTTTCCCGTTTCCGTTCAGGACTTCCCACTTCCCAGCACGAACTTTTTAACTGCGATGTGTTAAGAAACAGCGACTTTTTTTTTTTTTTTCATAACCCCTGACAGATCCTGCCTTGCTGGCTTGTTCACCTTACTTTTTCATATTTTTACATAACTTACAAGTATTTTAATGGTACGAATTAATTTTTTTCAAGGATGCACCCCAAAATCTGAAGGCTCACTGGGTGAACTGCATCCATGCACCAAAGTTTTCTTCTCATGGAGCAATTAGTGCATCAGGCTGAATAAAACACATACAAATTAAACCTGTAGTAACTTGTAATAGATTTACAGCAAATAACTTGAGATACCACATTGTCTGTGAAGCTTTGTTCATACAGAAGCATTGCATATAAAACTTTTTCCCCTAAATCTGGATTTCCATCATCCTGGGAGAGAGCTTCTCTCCCCAGACACAGGGCATAAGGTTCTTGCCACAGAACTGTCACAGGATCTCAGTTTTGTTCATGCGAGTTCAAAATCTCTCACCTGGGATGTGGATGGAGAAATGGAAGTGCTTTTATAGTTGCTATTTAGTGGCTCTTCAAATGTCAGCTGCTTGACAGAGATGAATTAGTCAGTGTGGTCTAAGTAGCAGTCCAAGGTGCTAAGTCATTTAATGCTCATCTACAGAAATAGAAGCATTTACTGATGACTAGTGTGTATAATTATAATTCTGGATATTGCACTTTCATCCAATGGTCTTCAGCTGTTTAGTAGAATTATATTATTTAATTATTTCCTGTGACTGTGTACCTCTACACATACATTACACTTTAATTTTTGTATAATTTATTATGTTCTCTGTTAGTATAACAACTTCTAGTTCGAAAATTTAAAAGCCCTTTTTTAAACTACCTGTCCTAAAAAGTTCAAGTTGGATTCAAGGAATAAAATCATATTCTCTGCTTTATGTAGGAATAAAATCATGTTCTCTGCTTTATGTACCTTTACCACTAAGAAGTGGCTGCAGTTAACATTCCCTTCAGAATGATGTTCCCATCCATGAGCTGTGTTTCTGCACATACATCTCTGAAGTGCTCGCTAGGCCATTCTCCAGACATCTGAATTCATTTTCTTACCTAAGGCTGTGTCATGCTGAAACCTGCCTGCCAAAAGATCTGGTCCTTTGGTACGTCCTCCTCTCTGTGTGTGCTGGCATGGTTGCTCCCAGGGCAGCAAGGTCAGCAGGAGCAGCGTTTGAGGGATAACTCAGATCTAGTCCCAGCTGATCACTCACCTCTCAAGAACCAATCCTGCCACTGAGAAGGTGGTAGGACACTGTTTGCTTCAGCTTTGGTGTTGGAGTTGTAACTCCTGACTGGTAGTTTATGAGGCTCATGAACGGTGCTAATTTGAAATGTTGGCAGGTTTGGGGGTTTATTTCTGTTGTGCTCTGCACAGGCAGCCCTGTGTTTGGCACGAACTGTGTGATAGGTACACAGCGCCCTGTGCCGTGCTCCCCCTGAACCAGTTTCAGTCTGAAGCAATGGAGTTGCCTCACTCTGCCTGATGAGTGTGACTGGGTTGGTGTTTGAGCCTGAATCTGGCCCTTCCCAGGATTGTAATGCAGGGGTGGGGTGGGCTGGGGTGGTTTCAGCCTGGCTGTCTGGACACACGATCTGGAAGCAGTTTTGTTGATACAAGGGATTACAGGTACCTGATCAGCCTGTAACTGCTCATCATCTCTCCAGGCTCCTCAGCCTGTTGCAATCCAGTAAGTTCTGCAGGAAGGAGACACTTTCTCCAACAGATCCCACAGCCTGTTAACCTTTGGCTGGGGAGCTGTGGAAAACTGCAGGCAAATAACTCCTGATGTAGCTGAACTTTCCATTAGAGCCTGAGCCACAGGCTTGTTTCTTCATAGGCGTGTCCTTGCACTCTTGTACTTAGCCCTCCTTGGTAGTTACTTAAAATAGACTGCAGAAAAGCACCCTTAATGTGAAATAAACATTCAAACATAAGTGGTGTGCAATAGCACTGCACTCTGGGGGAAAAAAAAAGATTATGCTTTGTTTTTTGGTGGAATGAATAGCTGTTAACCTCAGTATGTTTTGGATGCATACATCAGAAGCAAATGAATTCAATGAAATTCCATTTCTGGAATGATTAGAACTTCAAAAGGAGCAAGTCAAAAGATTTTACATCAAGTCAGAGTCAGGAAAAAATTTTAAAAATGTAATGGTCAGATTTATTTCTGTTTTCATTTGTGTGCTCAATCCTCTGTACTTGTATTGCATTGAGTAATAGTAGTGCTACTTGCATGTGTGAATTTAAATCTTATCCATGTGCATTTACAAGGTGTTTTACAAAGGCCTTTTACCCAATTTACCAAATTGTTGGCTTTTTTTTCCCCAGGAATTTTTTTCCTTGTTCAGAATTGAAATGTTCACCTTCAAATTTGCTTATAATAACTTTTGTGTGAAGTTACTTACGAATTCTATAATTTAGAGAGCATGATCTGGACTTGTTATCCAAATATTCTTTTCACATGGTTTTGCTCAAATAAATGATTGTCTGATATCAGTAAGTGGTCACTTTTTTTTTTAAGCAAAATATGACTTAAATGACAGTGTGCCATTTTAGATCAGTTTGACCAATGGCTTGACAAATTATTTCTTTTTTCCCCTCAGTATTCTTGGATTTGTGACTCGACCCATGTTTCAATGTTTTCTCTCAAAGGAATAACTTACATATATAAGTTACTGAAGGATTGTGAGGTTTCAGTGTGCTGTTGGCTTCACTGAAATATTTAGCTGACGAGTCTTGAAGTGGCTCATTCGTGCCTTCTGCTGGTGCAGGACCTGTAAAGTTGTTCCATGAGCTGGATTCCAGATGAAAAATAGCTTTGTGCTGGCTTATTTTTTCAGCTGAATTTATTCTGTTGTTTGTTTTGTGCATGTCAGTGTAGAAACGTGTGTTGACATTATGCTGGGAAGAGAGCATGAAGACAAAGAAATGGTCAAGGAGGAAGAGGGAATTGAATGCAATTTGCTTTTTGTTTGTGTTTTCTGGCACAAGTGCTATCTTAAATACACATCAGCTATAGCCTTGATAACCCTTGGGAATCCTGTTGAAATAATCCAGAGAACCACTCAAGTTTGAAAATCTGATTTAAATTCTAGCTTTAAGTGTACTCTTTAAATAAATATTTAAATTGTATAATAAATGGAAAGAACTGGCATAGCTGTGCAAACAATGCTAAAAACAGTGCCAGAGGAAGGTCAGTTCCTTAAAGTATTTTCAAACTTTGTGGATATTTGACATTTGGTAGTATTGAAAGGAGAACTACTCAAAATGTTGCAGGCTTAAAGAACTGCCTTGCACAGTGAATGAGGGCTGCCAGAAAAAATTGTTGTGTATGACAGCTCCGTATTGTGTGTTCCTGAAACCAAACGGGGGAGCCTCCCATCTTAATATTTTTTTGCACCAGTGACTGCCTAAAGAATGGATTTAAGTGCTGTGCTTTTGTTCATCATTCCATCAAACTACTTTTAAAACATTTGCTGGTCCACTGCTTTCAGGAGCAAGAGCTGTTTGAAATCAGTTGTTAGGAAAAGTAGTTGTGGCAGTATAAAAATATCTTTCCCCTCATGTTTTTCAAGACTATAAATAGTTAGCAACTTTAATACTGGTTGTATTGAGGAATTGCTTGTGGGTTGTATCACCCAGCTGTTGAGGAGGGGGACTCAGATTTTGGAGCAGTTTTATGAATCTTTGGTGGTGATCTGAAAACAAACCTGGTTGACTGATTTCAAACGAAGCTGCAGTCATGGCTCAGTGGCCCCACAGTAGAGACTTTCAGTTGAATACTTCTTCCAAATACAGTTTCTCAATCAGCAGCTGCGTTCAAAAATCCCAAGGAAACAGGAAAAAAACACATCTGCTTTTGCACAAACGTTCCCTCTGAGGTCTCTGTTTTCCATTCTCAGATGAAATCACACTTTCTTCTTATAATAACTTGGTCTGTCCCATGCCCTGAAAACAACTCAGTGAGTCTATTAAAAACAGACAAAACTGTAAGTGAACTTGTAGTAATAAAAATAATTCTGAATTTATGGTCACGGGATAAAAAATATTGTTGGTTATTTTACAACACTAAATTGAATTTTGTACATTGTTTAAACTTTGTATCACAGGTTTTGAAGCACTGAATAAACTGTTAAAGGATTATAATTTAAGCTGTTGCCTCCTCTTTAGTAATAAGGTTGCAGCTATAGGAAGTTTAGTCTGTGGCTGTGCATTTTTGGGTTAGAGGCTGAATGGAGGGTTCCAGGACTGTGCTATGCCTTTTACACCTTGATCCAGTAAAGGCTTCACATGTATTAATTTCTCATAGGATTCTCTAAAGCAGTGTAATGCTTTTCTGTGCCAGGACCTATAAAATGTTGCCTTACCTATTTCATATAATCCTGGTATCTGTTTGGGTTAGATGAGCCCCAGTGGCACCTCAGCTATTGCTGCAGTGTTTTATCTCCTGTTTTATGGCTGCACCCACAAAAGTCCCAGCTTTAGCTGCACAAACAACAGGGCTGTGAGATTCTGTCCCCGAGCTCAGGGAGCTTCTCCTCTGAGACTGGCATGTGCCTTGGAAGGGAGCTGGAGGAATAGTGGGCTGGGAACAGCCTGTAAAGTCTTTAAATTGTTGAGGTCTGTTTCTGCTTAAAAAATGAGCGTTGGCTTAGAATTTGATGAGAAAAATGACTATTAGGGAAAGTGATCCAAATTTAAGCTTCTCTTGTAGATGTAGATAAATTGCAAAAATTACTGTTTATAGATACAGCTTGTTCCAGGTTCTTCATCCCTAACAGGAAATAAATGTCCCAAGTGGTTTTGCTCATCTGTGTACTTATGTTAGGGATTTCCATGACAGCACTGAGTGAGTCAGAAATGCACCTCTTCAAGTTCTGTGCCCTTTTGTGCAAGCAGAACTCGTGCCTGAGAACTTCTGGAGGCAAAGAGCAGCTGGGTTTTATTTGAAACCTTAAACTTGACAAGCAACAGCTAAAACTCAAATGAAATAGTAGTACTTCTAAAGATGAGGGAGGGGTGGGGGTCTTTGGGGCTTGGGTTAGGTTTCTAATTTTGTTTTGTTTTCTTTAAATAGGCCCAATCATTATTTTCATTTCTCTTAAGAAGTTGTAGGTTGCCTGAAATGCCTGACATGCCTTATGTTAGATCAGTTCTGTACGTGATCAGCTCGGCTGTGTGGATGCAAAAGAGAAACTAACAAAGGCCACATCTTTTTGGGAGATACCTAAATTCACCCTGCAGTAATACTCTATATCTTTATTAATTTTTACAATTCTTTTTTTCAGTTGAAATTTATCTCACATTGCTGTCTGCTTATAACCTGTTCAAGTCCTTTATCATCACAATCAGTACAGTGTGTATTGAAAGCTTATGGAAAATGTAATTTTGTCTGGTTATAAAACGGAGCACTGAAAAAGATAGCTGCATATTAAAATTTTAAATATAGAAGAAAAGTAAAATGTGGCTTTTTAAATTAGCTGTTTAGAGATGTCTTTCTGCTGTATGAGTTTTTGTTTCGTGATATAGAACCACTCCTCAAAATAGTTATGGGATGGCTTTACTTTTAATAGGGTATATTGGATAACCTAATTTCAACCAAAGAATAATAAGGGGAAGCTGAAGGTATTTGAATTATATTTTTCTAAAATCTTAGTTGGGGAAGGGGCAAAATCTAAAATGCCAGCTGAATTGTGTTTTAAAGTACTGCCCTGAAGCAGCAGTGAAGGTTTGCTGTCTGCCAGTGAGAGAATCCAGCACTGTGTGTGATGGCAGCTGCGTGCTCTGGAGCTCAGGGAATTCAGACACTGGAATGATGGGTGCTTTATTGCACTTAGGTAGGATGAATTCAATTTAGTGCTTTCTTGTAATTGGTATTAACCAAATAAAGCTCTGTCAGAAGATGGTGAAATTGTAGGTATACAGGCCTACACTTTGACCTGTTATTTATCTTGTGATTCTTTTTGCAGACGAAGAACATTATAGTGTTTAAACTTAATTTCCATTCCATTAAAAAGTGGTGGACAAGGAAAAGGGAGGTTTTTACTGTATCTTTTGCAGCTGAGTTGATGGTCAGTGGAAATGGGGGTTGTTGGGATTCTGCTCTCCCTTGCCCAGGGACGAGCCCTCAAATTCCTTGCACGTCACTAAGGGGTCTAAACCCAACCAAACCCAGTCTCTTGTGCTGCCTTTGCTTTTTGTCTGCTCTGGTTCTGTGCCTGTGCCCAGCACAGGGAGCTGGGAGGGCTTTGCCTGACTCGAGGGATCCGAGCAGTCAGACCTGGTTGAGTCCCTGCAGCTGCTGCTCTGTTGCAGCCTCGGTCCAGATATTTTCTTTCCTGCTTAGATTATGCCAATATTTCTTCCAGGAACCACCAGAGGGAGTGATAAGCTCTCAGAAGTGTCCTCCCATTTTAGAACTCTCAAGGCAGTGAATATAAAAAATAAAAGTGTACTGTAGTGAGCTATGTCCCAAATGCACACAATTTCTCATAGGAAATTGTTGGAGAAACTTAGTAACTAGATCCTCTCTTGAGTTTGAGGTTAAAAATAAAAAGACCAAAACAAAACAATGCTCCAGAAAGTCTTCCCTACTTGTTGTCTAAAAAGAAAATATATAGCTGTAGTATACATTACAGAGGCACTGCTGGTCTTTACTTCCATTTCACTTCGACCAGCTAACATACACTGATGTGAAAACAAGGAGATTAATACTGATGGCTTCTAACACTCAGAAGACAACTTTGATAAATTGGAGCCTAAATGGAATGAGAGGTCAGCTAAAACATTATTTGATGCCCCAAGTACTGTACTTTTACATTATCTTTAGTGAATAGGACTTGCTAGGACTGCTTCATTCTCTCCCTGTAGCTATATCTCAAACATGTTGCAGATGAAGAATAATTTGTTACTCTTAAGACTGATACTTCTTGTCCTGTCTTTTTTTTTCCATTAATGTCAGCAAGATTTTATTGTCTAATTGCTTCAGTGAAAGTAAGTCTGGTGATAATAACATCAATATATTGTCTTGATGGAATTATTGATACACTGCTGAAAAGAAGTGGGTATTTCAGAAGATGACAGCAAGAGAATCTGATCATGAGACACCAGTGACAGTTGTTGTTTTCCTGACCTGAAAGAATGTAGTTTGAATATATGGATAGCAAGAGAGAAGTGGTTTTATTAGACAGGACCACCTTTCAGATAAGGCTACAACAGCAAGTAATTTATCCTTGAAAAAACAGAAAGTTTGTGGGTGGGTAGTCAAAAAACAGCCCTTACCAGAAAACTGAGTATTCAGGGTGACCTAAAGATTTTCTTTTTCTTCTTTGCCTTACGTAGTTTGTGTGTGTTACTTGGGCTTGCCACCATTGCCCAACAGCAATGGTTACTGTCAGCTTTGTCTGAGACTGGTGGGAATAGCTGAAAGCTCAAATCTCACAATTTCAAGCTGGAAGTGAGTGGGGGGGAGGTGGGAAGAGGGGGTTTGAAGCTTTTTTCAGCACTTCAAATGGATAATAAAGGAGAGATTGAGTAATTTTGCAAGGTAGGTTAATGTGCAAGTTTGAGCACTGGTTATGGACACGAAAATCCTGTTTTCTGATCTGGGCTCCTACGGCTTAAATAACTACAAAGGGTAATTTTTAAACTGTTATAATGATAGCAGGCTGTACTAGCTAGAAAGTAAATCTACAAACATGTCTAAACATGAATTTTGTATCTGCCTAAAAGGGATAAAAATCAGGGAAACTTTCTGACAGATATATAATTTCCTTTGTGCAGTTCTGTCTGCACAGCTGGATTTTGTTTTATGGACACTTTCCTGAAAGTAGGAGAGAAAGGAGGAAGATGTGAATCAGCATACTGCTGATTTTTAATATTTCTCAAGTCATTCCTTCTTCCTTTTGTTTTACTTTCTGTAAAGGCATGGGCTGCATCTCATAAGTATTTCTTGAAGGTGTTTAGAGAACTTCTTGAAGTGGAATATTGTATTCTTGTTTTTTTGAAGGATTCATTTTCCATACCATGGTGGTGGGAACTAACCTATTTTGTAACAGAAATTGCATCTTGTTTAATCAGTCACTAAAACATGATGCAAAAATGCTTCATTCTGTCTCTGTTGGTTTGAATAACTTTCTTCTTCCTGTATTTGTTAACCCACTGATCTGTTTTTTTTTCTGTTTCAGTCAAAAGACAAAATGATGAGAGGCTCACGCCGAGGGTGTGTTAGACTCAGGGTAAGTGTTGACTTACTGTGTATAATATGTCCTAATGGAGAGAACTGCAAGGAGACTTTTGAGGTTTGGGCTCTATTCCTGACTCTGCAAAATGCTGAAATAGTGAAAGTATTTAAAGAAAGAAAACATTAGAGGTCAAGTGACATGCTGGGCTAATTACATTCTATAATTTATATATGGTATAAAAATACTATACATTTTATAAGGTATATTAGAAGGCATTCTGTGGCAGAGTAAGATGGGTTAGTAGCAGAATGCTATGAAAATTTGCTGTTTGCAGTTCTCATTTCTCTGTGTGTGGAGTTCCATGTGTATATACACAGATAGATATATATATATATGTATATATTGTTCTGTACCTACAGAAGTCATTGTGAAACTGCTTCTTTCTGTCCTGATTCGTTTTTCTTCTCTTACCATGTCCTCCATCCTGCCAGTTTGGACACTCCTTGGGCCTAGGCTTGAGCTTAGTGTGACACAGGAAGACTGGAAAGGGTAGGGAGAACACTGCTGGCAGTTTTTGAAATGTGTTTGGAGAGAATTATACAAACTGGGGAAAGAGAGGCAGAAGATACAGAGTGGGGAAGCTGAGCATTACCTGTTTGAGACACTCTGGCAGGGGACATTGAGCCTTGAGTGCTGCTGTTGCTGCTGGAAGTGGCAGTGCTGAAGTGAGGTCAGGGCGCTGTGATGTCTCTGCACGTGCCCAGTTTCTACCTCGTGGTGTTGCTCGCACCAAAACTATTTCTTGCACAAGTCCCTTTCCTGTGTTTTTTCCCATTTCTCATAGAATTTCTCGTTCTAGCATGCAGCAGTCTTGTGAAGAGCTGGGGCAAGTAGGGGGAAGGAGTGAGGAGAATGATGGGTATGAATGGGAGCATTTTGAAAGCTGAAGTAAAGGAAGTAGAGAGAAGGGGATCTGTGGTCTTACAAACAATGTGATGAGTGTTGAAGGAAAACTGTGCATTTTCCAGCTACTCCTTCCTTATGTTGTTAGTCCTTTCTAATCTTTCTGGGGTACCTGTAGCCTTTTGAGACTCAGAGAATCCTCATTAACTTGGATTCCAGGAGACTTCTTTGCATTTTGCCTTGCTTGATGTATTGATATCTTAATTCAGAATTTCTTTAAGGGAAATGCACGCTCAAACCACTGTCTAGAACAAGACATTCCCAAAGATTCATGAGGAAGGTTTTTTCATTGTGCAGAAAAATTCAGTCCAAAAAGCCATGCCTGCTTTAATAGTGCTGTGAGCCTGTCACTGTGGAGGTTGACCTCAGCCTGCCAGTTTAGGAAATATTAAAAGTGAACAATCTGTTCAATATTGCCTGGTCCATCTTTAGATGTACTTAACATAAAACAGCCCCTTTCTCTTCTCCCATCTGCCACTCTTCCATCACAAATCGTTCTTTGGAGTTTTCTAAAAACCTATGGACTCCCCCAGCCTTTCTCTGAATACATGTGATTTGCTTGTTTGGTTTTGTGGTGGGGTTTTTTTTGTGAGGGAGGAAGGAATCTTCCTTTTTTCTGCTTTTGTAAAGCAGCTCCTCTGGCAGATGACAGTGATACTGATAGCTGAACAGATGGGCTTTTGCAGTCTGAAATTCTGTCAAGGAGGTTTTCTGTTTAGAGTAATTGTTGATTTGTAACTGTAGGTGTGAACATAAACAAACATGTAACTTAAGTAATTTGGCTAAACTATTTCCTTTTCTGTTGAATGGATTATGAAAAGCTTGTTCCTCACCTTTTTGCTCCTGCTGAACATTTCATAGGTCTGAAGTTTCATCTTCAAATTCTTTTGCTGATTGTCTTGGTGTACTTAGAAAAGTGTAGTCATAAAGCATTCTGTGTCATCTGCACTATGCTTATATCCTGCTAAAGTTTTCTGGAATATCCATAAACTTTCCTGCTCTTATTTTTAATTTTACTTGTTCATATGTATGATCTGCATGAGGCATTTTCTGTGCTTCTGGCTCAGAGCCTTTGCTGCAGTGTTGTAGTGACGGTATGTGCACTGTACACAGGTTTGTGCTGAGTTCACAGGCCCAGGAGAGCTCTCCCTGCTCCCACACTTAGGATAGGGCAGGACTCAGCTGTCTCAGTCTGTGTTTATGTGAGTTTTACCTGTATCCTCTGACTTACAGGGTTTTGGTATCTTTAGCTTGGAGAAAAGGAGGCTCAGGGGTAACCTTGTCACTCTCTACAATTCTCTGAAATGAGGTTGTAGTGAGGTGAGGGTCAGTCTCTTCTCCCAGGTAACAAGTGACAGACAGGATGAGAGGAAATGGCCTCAAGTTGCACCAGGGGAGGTTTGGGTTGGACATTGGCAGAAATTTCTTTACTGAAAGAATGGTCAGCCATTGGAACAGGCTGCCCAGGGAAGTGATGGAGTCACCATCCCTGGAAGCATTCAAGAAATTCTGTGGTGAACACGGTGGCACTGGTTAACAATTGGATTTGTTAATCTTAGAGCTCCTTCCAACCACAGTGACTCTATGATACAGCTGCTGAGAACGATGTTGTACAACTTGCAGTGACCTTCTGATTTACTGCACATGTACTTAAAGTGTCAGATATTTCTTATCTACTGGTATAAAAGAAATGTGGTGGCTGTTATGTCCTGGCACTGAAGGTATTCAGAATTATACTGCCTTGGATGCACTTTTTAGGTGCCTCTTTTACGGTTCTCACAGAGCTGTCCATGACCAGCCTATATGGAAGATACACTTGGAGAAGTTAAGTGGCACATTTTATCAGTGGAGGGAAATAAAATACCAGCTTGGAGCTGTCCTTTCCTGCTGCACTGCCCTGGATTACTGATGATTGGTGCTGTTCTTACCTAGGACTGCTCCTGCCACTCTGTTGTGGGGCCTGTGCTGGTCCCAGCCATGCAGGACCTGGTCCCACAGGCCACAAATCTCATGTAGGGACTGTGAGGAACCTGTGTGGGTGACACTGATTCAGCTCCCTCTGTCCCCAAGTCTGGACCCAAACCATCCTTAGGTTTTGGCCAGCCTGGTGTATCCCTGACCCCCAGCCCTGCAGCTGCTGTGGGGCACTTGGCTGAGTGAAAGGAAGCACTGGTTGGAATTGACTCAGGGCTCCTGCCAGTGCTGCTGCTCTTTGTGTACTCTGAGAGTAAGGGCAGAATTTACCCTCTAAATGTGTGCACTTTCCAGGGGTGTCTGTCTGTTCTGTGGGAGGGGGAAGGATGCAACAGATCCTGGTGCTATGTCTCCTTGGAGAAGGAGAAAAGAAGCTGAGTAAATCCACTGGTGATTTTTGAGCTAAATATTACAATTTATTGGAGTTGGCAGAGACTTTGAATTGTCCTTTTGTGTCTTCTCCTGGGTGAAACTGTTATTTATTATAAGTGTTGGAGGGGCAGGAATGAAAATGTGCATAGATTTGTAAATAGCTGAGCACAGATGGTCTTTAATTAATTTGCATTTTCTTGTAATAATTCATGAAGAATTAGAAGACAAAGCCAGTTGCTTCTGATATGTCCTGATTACTCACTGTTAATATTTACTTAGGGACTGAAAATTAGATCATGCAGTGTACCAGTGACATGACATGATGGGCCAAATTCATTCTGCTAGAATGATTTATTTTTTATTACAGGCTGGTAGATAAAATCAGGTCAAGAGCTTCTTTTTGTAGAGTACTTATGAATTATTATTTTTGTGCACTGAAAATACATATAAAATATTGCTTCTTGCTTTTCTTTAAAATGCAAGTTGGAATGTAGTAGGGAACTGCTGCAGCATAAAGCCACCTCCTTTACAAAGATAAAAGATGCATATTATTATCCAGATAATAGCTTTACAAACATTCACTGTTCTTTTCTGCAACTAAAAAATTACTGTTTTAAAGAGCTGACTGCATCCTATGACTGAACAGAGAATCTTCCTGCTCTTTACTGTATTCAGTTTCCTTCTAATTTGTCAAAGCATTTTAAATTCCAGTGGTGTAGTGATAGAGTGTCTGCTGCTGATGTCACTGCTTGCCTTATCAGGATTTTGTTCTTTGTTTCACAGGGAGCTGTGATTGGTATAGACGATGAGGACGACAGCACCTTCACAATAACTGTTGATCAGAAAACCTTCCATTTTCAGGGTGAGCTGAAAGAAGAGATTGCTTTTTCTTATAATAGATTCCACTTGTATTTGATTCACCATTTTAAATGTTTGGCAACAGAACAGCATGAATGAGCACACTGAGAACATTCTGGATCCAGGGGTGCTGCAGGTTAGGCAGGGATTTACATCTGCAGTGGATACATATGTGCTAGAAAGAGACTGTAGCTCTGGCAGGATTTGGAGATGAATAATGTAAAGAATAAATCACTCAAGGGGAGAAAGTAAATGTGCTTCTGATTATGGGTTTCGCTTACAAAACGTTTCTGATCTTCGTTATCAAGATACAATTATGCATTTCTTTATGAAGAGAATCAAGACTGGTCTGAAGGTTGCAATTTGTATCCAAATAGAACTTAATGCTCCATTATGAGGAGACTAGAGGCAACGTTTGTCTTAACGGTGGAGCTTTGCTTCAAGATTTACCAGCTTGCATTCATTTCATCTGCATTTCTGTGTCTTGTCTGCCAGTCACCATTTCTCTGCTATTATCCTTTTATTCACATTTCCTAACACCAATGCCATCTGCCACTGCTATGTTTCGTCATTGCATGCTATGGCTCACCGGTAGAAAGGGTAAGGCTCTATATAATTGCTATGTACTCCTTAAATTGTTTTGTCTGCAGCAAGGGAACAAAATACTGTGCTGATGTTGAATAGAGAACTTCCTTTTTCTGAGTGTTAAAATCCTGAGGAAGTGTGATGAAAATATTTTGCAGCTAACGTTTGTTAGTCCTTTTGCTTTTCTTCTAAAATGCAGTGACTAAATAATTGCTTTGTGTAGAGCTGGAAACTGTAAATATCCTAGAGGCACACTTGCATTTAAGCAATCATTTTAATTTATGTAAACTCAAATAATTCTCTAACTTATATTGTGCTGTACATATCTTTAAATCAGTGATTTGCAGAAGGGAATTATCATCAATACTGTTGCTTTTGAGAGACTATTTTAAATGATAAATATTAATTATACACCATATTGTCACTGGCTGCTGTATTCCTTGTGCTGTAGTTTTTCCTAAATGCTGCTGCTGTCCTCTGGCTTTTCACTGCATTGAGCCTTATAAATGTACCTTCATGATGCTGAGCTCACAGTAATACTTAAATCTACTGTTCTCAAGGATAACTGTTAAAATGCAAGCTAATTGCTAATGCAGTAATGGAATGCTGTACTAGGGCAGTCTTTCAGTACTACAAAGCTAAATACTGCTGAATATTTGAGAAACTGATGCAGGTAAATCTAGAAATCTCTAATCTTTAGTTACTAAGATAAACCTTTATAACATCTTGTTTTCAGTGATTTGTTATGTGTTGTATTCTCCTTTGGGTAGCCAGATGTCTTAAGAAAACTGATAGTATTTGACATAAGTAATGTTCTACTCTAATATTGGTAATTTTTGAACAGCAATATCGTCACATCTTGTGCTTTATAATTTCTCTTTCTCTGCATTTCATATTAGGCCAGGATTTATGTATCTTCCTTTAGTCTACAACTAAGATATTGTACACTATTTTCTGTATTATGCATTTTCTATTAGCATATTATGAAGATAATGACCTTGATAGCCAGGAATTTATAATGATACAAGCACACTATTAATATACATGGATTTAATGCAAAAATGTATAAAGACAGGTCCTGTGATATTTCAGTGTAAAAGATCTCTGTGGAACTATATATGTAGTTCTTACAGCCACTGTAAATGCATTCTCACCTCATGCAACCTCTGTCATATTTATGTCAAATGTTTGTACATTATATTAAATTAATTCAGTATTACACAGGTTTTAACTTATGCAAAACATAGGTCACTTTAAGGCAAGAATGGCAAGTGGTTAATAATGTAAATATTACAAAATGTGTGCTGAGACTACATAGGATACATAGGGCAGATTTGGGAATAATCCAAGAAAACAGACAAAATTCCTCGTTTCTTCCTAACTTTTAATACCTGATTAAGATAGAGCTTTTGTTCTGCAAGATAGTCATAGCTATAAATTCATTCACCCTTTATAAAAGAAGTCTTAGACAAGAGAAGACTGCAGGAATTACTGTCCCTTCCCTCCTTCCTTCTTGCTGCCTTCCTTCTTTCTCAAGGACAGACAGAGATTCAAACAAGCTGGAGCCTAGCTGGGGAAAACCCAGAACTTTAAAAATCCAACCTTTCAAAGATCTCCTGACCTAAGTTGGGGTCCCATCTGCAGTGGAACAGTTTCTCTTTCAGGCTCTCCATTCATTCAGACTTTAAGTACTGATTGGTGCCTCAGTGAGATTATGCTGACAGCCAGTGATAAAATTTCAATTTGTGAAAAATAAAAGAAAAACATCATTCTGGATTAATTAATTATTTCTTTGTCAGTTGCTGAAAATTGCACATCTGACTGACACTCTAGAGGTAGAAGTAATGAGATGAAGGGCAAGTAAGTAATTTAAAACTGTCTGACCATCTTCTCACATGGAAGTTGATTCCATATGTGTGTGTGTGTGTATGTGTGTAACTGAATTTCCAAAGTGCCAAACTCCAGCATCTCCCACTAAGATTTGCCTGTCACAGGATTTTGGCAACTTCTGAGTCTTTCTCAGAAGAAAAGTTCATATTTTGTTTCTATCTGTGACAATCTCCCTCTTTTCTGTTCTCAGCTGTGCTTCCTAGTGACCACCCCTGTACTGAAAATCAGTAAAAGTTAAAAAGTTTTGCATTACAAAGATATTGTAGGTTTTGAAAGATGACTGGGTACATCCCTAATGGGATCCATATCCTTAGTACCTGGGTATAAAGGACAGAAGTTAATTGAATAAATAGGGACAGTAAAACAAAGAGCATGTTTTGTTTTTACTGTCAGCTTGACTTTCAGCTCTGCCAGAGTCCCCAGCAGATTTTTTTCCCAGCAAATCTTTATTGTTATATACAGGTATATTGATGCTTGTTCGTATTGGAGGGGGAAAGGAGGTAAAATGACCTCAGAAATTTTTAAACAGATATAAAAGTAATGTATTTTATCTCCTGATTGGCCCTTGTTTGGTCATGCTGAATATCCAGTTTCATGGCTTGCTTGTAAGGCTTTTGAATTAGGTAGATCTTAAAATATTCCCTCGTGAGTTTTTTCATATTGGATGCAAAAATCATTCAAGTTGCTGTAAGACATTTGGGATAATACTTTTAGTTTAATTTACCTTCCTGTCAGGAAGCTTTTTCTTGGTAATATATTTTTCCTTGCTGCAGTACATGTCCCTATTGTAAATATTCCAGAACTTTCAAACACTCTGAGGGTTGCATTTGTTTTTCTTTTAACATCTTGGTATCATCACCAAGCTTTAAGCTCCTTCCATTTGGAAATTCACTTCTCCAATCCTTCATATTACTTAGCTGTTCTTTCTCCTCACTGGGATGCTTGTGATTTAAATTCAAGAGTGGGAACATGATGTTCAAGAGACTCTGGCAAGGGTATTGTTGTATTTCTTCTTGATATTTGATTTGCTGTCTAACCTGAAGCAATAATAGCTTCTATCTGGACTGAAATACTTCACTAAATGCACATTTTATGCAGAAAAAAGAATTCATATTTTACAAAAAATTGAATTTTTAAATTCCTACCTGAAAATCCAGCTCTTATTCTTACAGCCTGCAGTACAGTTCCTTGGAAGGCAAATCAGTTTTGTGTAATAAAGGATGAAATTATTGAAAGCAGTCCAGTGCATTGATCTGAGATGATTTTGCTTTAGCTTTTGTCTTTCCTTTCCTATTTCTGCCACAAAAGTATCTGAGAAATGAAGCGTGAATGTTGCTGTGCAACTTATTCTCCTGTTACATGAAAGCTGTCAGCTGGTAAAGGTAGATTTGTCCTTTTTTCCCATCTTTTCCCAGTTTTGTAGCTTAATTTGTGTCTGCCCACCATCCTAGCTGAAGAAAAAGGGAGACATGCCCTGCAAGAGGTTGCCATAATGTTATAAAAGCAAGGATTTTTTGTTAAAGGCATTATTATTGAGGATACACTGGGGTCCACAAAGGCCTTAGTTGCTCAGCAGTGTCAGAATTTGAAATTTTAACTATTTGCATTACGTGTCAAAATTAATTATATTGGTTTTATACCTGTGTTTCAACATTACTTGCAGAAATAGTCAATATTTATGGTCTTCTAGAAATCTTTGACATTGTCCACCAAATAGATGACAGGAAGCTGACTGCTCTTGTGGTAGAAAGAGGCACTTAAGTCTATCACATTACCTGATTTAAATAACGATTCATAAATTGCAGCCTTTAAAAACAAAAAGGTATAGAGCTTTTTAAATTTGATATTGAAAAGTGCCTGGAGAGGGATTTTGGTGTGAATTCTTGGTCTATGCTGCTATTTTCAAGGATGTCTATAACTGCTGTGACAACATTGTCTGTCCTAAGTTAACATTTTTCTGGGTCTTTTGGGCTTCTGGTGATGCTGAAACAGTGAATTCCTCCATGTGATGCTCAACTGTGTTTTTATATTACAGAGGAGGATGAGCAGCTATGATCAGAGTAAAGCTGAGCTTCCTGTCATCCTCCCTTTACCTGACCAGGTCTGGGCTGCATCTCATCCTCCACTGACTGGCATAACTGCAAAAGTTCCTCTGTGAGCCAGAGCTTGGTTTAGCTTTTGCAGTGATTTTTTCTGTCTTCCCCTCTCTTTCCTCTGCCTCCTTTTTGCTACTGATGTATAGCACTGGTGTTTTGAGTAGGTGGAACATGTGACCAGAGTGCAGGGAATGGTGCATGGTTGTGCTTTTCCTGTTTCATGCAGGTCCTTCTTGCACCAGCAGCATCTTGTGTTGTAATTGTCTGTTTTCCAATCACCCCCTGGTTATGCCATTTTTAATGGGACTTCCCATACTCAATTGTTATATATAAACACATCCTGGTTTTCTGTTTTTAGGGTTGAAGCTGCAGGTTTCAAAATATGTGTTAAACTTGAGAGTAGCAAAGGAATAATACCATGAAACAGTATCTGTGATGTGTTGATTTGTTTTCTTTTTTTTCTTCCTCTGGAAGAAATTGTGACTTTTGGCATCAATATGAATCTCTTATCTCAACTGTGTATGTGATACATGGCAAGTATTTTGGAAGGGGAAAAATGGCCAGTAAAGGTCTCACTTATAAGGAGGGGAGGGATACTGAGTAGTTCAACACTCTTTTCCTTCTGTTTTAACAAGAAATTCCGAATAGCAATAACCTTGAGTTTGACCTGTTTAATTGACATTTGTTTTATTGGCTAAGAAAATGGTTATATTTTTGTTCATCTATTTTGATTTTTTTTTTTTTTAATTCAAGACAAAATATGATTTCTACCTTAAACTAGTAGTTTTAGACCTTTATCAGTGGGATCTGCAGTGGAAAAAATCCTTCCCTGTGAGGGTGGTGAGGCCCTGGCAGAGGTTGCCCAGAGCAGCTGTGGCTGCTCCATCTCTGGAATTGTTCAAGGTCAGGTTGGACAGGGCTCTGAGCAACCTGGGACAGTGGAAGGTGTCCCTGCCCATGGCAGGGGGGTGGATTAAGATCATCTTTAAGGGCTCTTTCAACCCAAACCATTCTGTGATTCTCTGATTAATTTTAAATGCAAACCTACCCTAAAAGCCATATCCACAGAATATACCATATGAAGTATTGTTTAGTGTTGCTATTATTAATATTTAAGTATTATTCTCTAGTGAAAAACCATATACTTGGAGATTTGTCCCACACTCAGAAATGTTTAATTACAAAATTACACATTATATATGGATTTCCAGAGAGAACTAAAGCAACTTGATCATGCACTTCCTTTGTCACACAAGTTTCCACCCAAAGCTGTGCTCCTGGACTGATGATAAAACTTGCTAAAAAGGCTTTTGAGCTTAGGTAACAATAAAAGAACAGTTTAGTTGATTTCTCAAGATCACAGATTAATTTTACAAACACATTGTACACAGGAGACCTTTTGATGCCTTTTGTTTGGCCATGACTTTGTGTCTTGTGACTGCACAGGAGTTTCCTGTCGGGGTGGGGAACTCAGGCTGGTCAGACACCTGCAGAACAAAAGGAAAGTTGATTTATGTGTGTGGGTGAAGAATGGCATCAGGGGGAGGATTAGGAGGAGGGAGCATAATGACTGTGACAACTCCAAAATTAAGATGTACAGGAAATAATGTTCAACCTCCTGCCAGATGTGGGAGCTGCATGTGTTAGAAGGATATTTGTAAGTAGTGGAAGTACAGTGTTTTGCTAGGCTTGTATGAAACTCTGCTTCATCTTGTGTGTTTTTCTATGGTTTGAAAGGCCTTCAGTGACTTTAAATAGCAATTTATTTAGCCATGGAACAGTCCTGTGATGCGTGACTTTTCCACCTTATTGAGCACTACTGATAAAATCTCTCTCCATTGAGAGTGGTGGCAGAAATCCTATCGATCTCAGTGTGGCCAGGATTTCATCTCTATTATCTGGTGATTTGTGTGTAAAGATACTACATTAGTTCTGCACTTGGCTGAGAAAATACAGGAATTTTGCATACAAATCAGTGGAAGTTCTGTCAGAATAAAGGCTGCATAATTGACTCTATTGACTCTGTGGGTGTAATAGACTCTTCTTACTGAGTTCTGCCTGTAAGTAGGTCACAGTGAATGAAAATAAAATATGCATTTCTCTTGGTGGCAGTATGGTGTTTTTATAAGTAATCTAGTAATTTTTTTTCACTAATTCTTCAGGTTTTTCTTTCCATCCTAATGCCCATGTAGATGGGCACACACACAAAAAAATAAGCACCAGTATGCAGATTCTGAGGTGATATATTTTGTGTGTATTCTGTCTTCCAAGTACTGCTGTGCATGACCTAGAAATGCTGGTGGTAAATGCTGTATCGTGGAGCAGAGTTGTTAAACTTGTTTATATCTAATCTTTAGATGCTATCAAGCTTAGGCTGGGAAAAGTAATCTGTTTTATGCTGTACTTTCACATTTGGTATACGTTATATAAACACATATAATCTCTCCACAGCAAAGTAAATATTACAGGAACTCTAAATTATAAAATTTATTCTCTATTTGGGAAATTAATAGAGGCTGAGAGCATCTAATGTAGTTGCATTTCATTTGCCTTCTTATCCTCATAGAACAGAACTTTTTAAAATCCCTGAAATATCTGATTTAGCAGTTTGGGCAGTTCAGAGATAAAGGACTATTTCATAAAACAAGAGAGAGTTTTAAACCACAATTTTTCAGAATTACTGAAATTCTTCAGTAGAAACAGTAATTCTTGTGTTCAGTATTTTTTTTCATTCTATAATTTTCTCTTTGATCAAATAATTGCTTTTCTTTCTTTGGGCCTTCTCTAGGAAAGGGTTAGATTTTTTTTTTTTAAGTCTAAGATTGATGTTAAAATATCTTAGGAATAAGCTCAACTAGACAGATCACAAAAAATACACATCAAAAAAATCATATTAAAACTCACTGTAATGAATGACATACTTTTCAAGTGTGTTTCTCTGAGCTAGTCATAAATAGGACTGTGATCATGTTAAGTACCCTATGGTTGTCTTAGATATGCCTGAGATGTCACAGTAAATTATACAGGTGTCTTTCAAAGGATGCACCACAGACACAGAGGAGTGAGGGCTTAGGCATATGGGAACAAACTGTAATCTAGCTCATAAATACTAATGCTACTAAGAAAAAAAAAAAGTAAAAATAACTTAACTGACATAATCACAGTAAATTGCAATGTTTCAGCCATTAATGATTCCAGTCTCTTGCACACAGCAGTGATTATGCAGCTCTGTGTGGATTTAGCTTCTTTCACGTGCAAATGTTCACTGTGAAATTGCAGTACAAACTGAATTAGAATTCTAGCACTTAAAATAAGAGAGAAACACAGGCACTGTTAGTGCCCTCTCAACTGCAGACATAGCATGGCTATTTTTGTGGGTAGTTAATGCTCTAGCACAATTTGAATTTCAGCTGACCAGGTAACTCTCGCATTAACCCCTCAGACTAAGAACCACCTTTATGTTTTTAAGTGTCAGTTATTTCTCATGTCCAGGTGTCCTTCAGTGTTTCTTGGTTGTTTTTTGTAATACTGTTATTCTAGAAGCAGCCTGGGGAAAAGCAACTTGTTTATATCTCTTGCCCTTCTTCTCTTTTTAGAAGTTTTGTGCCAGGAGGGACCAGATAAAACTCCTCTATTTTTGTATAAGTACAACACCAGTGTAATTCCTTGGACTAGATAAGAATTGCCTTATCCCAAATGTTTTGTCAGAAACAAATTCTGGAGTAGCTTTCACATAGGAATTGAAGAGGGGATTAACTTTAAAATGGAGCCTGATGAAATGATGGAAAAGTTGGAGTGATTTAGGGTACTTGAGGCACAGGACTAATGAGCAGGGCATTCTTGTCCCTACCTGCTGAAGAAATCATCTGCAGATACAGAGTGGCTATCACAAACTTCTTAGGTGCAAAGGTATTAGAGCTTTTTCTTTGACCAAAGTTGCCTTCTTTAAATGAAAAACAGCTTGGATATTTAGCTTTCCCTACAGATGGATAGATAATGATCTCTTACCATTGTGTGTAGGTTTTTCCCATAAATTCTTTCTGAGTGTGTCAACTAATCTCTTTTCTGAATGTTCCCATTGATTTTTTTTTTTCATCAGTGATCTTTTGGCAGCTGTTCAGTTCTAAATTGCTTTTACCATTAGGGAGCTTTTACTTGCACCTAATCACACAGCAGCCATTTTGATTAGATTTAATATAACTTTTCTTGCATCTTGCTTTACTAAAAACTGCATCCTGCTGGTTTTCTCAGTGGTTTTCTTAAGAGTCTATGGAGGAGAGCCAGGAGGATCTGCTGTTGATGATAGATGGTCTGAAATTAAACCAGTGTCCTGAACAGAGAGTGCTTAAAAGGTTTTGATGCTATGTTTCCATGCAGTAAGCAGTCTTCTCATGGCAGTGTTCCTGGATTTATCATGCCCGAGACTTTCTCTAAGTAGCAGGATTGATGAGATTCATGTGTGCTCCCTAAAGGTTGATCATTCTATGCCAGAAGATTGCAATGTCTAATATATGAGGAAAAAATACAACTTTTTCCCCCTCTGCTGAACTCTGGTGCAGAGAGCTATAAAGGGGTCATTGGAGAAGCAGAAGTTTCAAAAATTTAGTTTATTAATGAGCATGGAAAAGTCGGTTTCATTTTGGAACTGTATGGATTGGTTGGTTTCTAGATCTTCCCTGTTGCTGTAAGGCCTCTGTTCTGGTGGGGGTTCAGATATAAGTCACAATGTGATAACCTTTGTTAATGGGCTACTGTATTTGAGATTAGTGTTTAACTAATACTGTGACCTCTTTTTGCTGGCAGTATGGAAGATCACAGGAATCCTGCTGCAGTACAAGGATTAATTCACTGGTCTGCAGCTTAATTGTTTTCTTTTTAGTTTAAATAATCATGGGAAAAAAATCCTTCAACATAGGATATTTGTATCCCATGAATTACTTAATAACTCCTCAGTGACTTGTACTCCAGTTCCCTAGTAAAAGGTTTTTTAGGACTAGGAAATGGTGATTTAAAAAACACCACAGAAAAACAGAAAACAAACCCAATAAGCATTGCACACATTGAAATAATGCTAACCACTGTTGTTTTGGACACACTTTTGAAAATTTAAAGCACTGATACATTTCAAATACTGATAGATTAATAACACAGGTAACTATATATGTTTAGTGGTGACTGGTATAGGAAGAATAAACTTGATTGATAATATCTGGCAGGACTAGGCCAAGGGGCCTGGTTTTGGTAAGCAGAACCAAAGAAACTAAGAAGCATTAAAATTGATTCTAGTCGACTAGTTCAGTAATTGAAATTAGTGTTAAAGTGTAATCTATGCTGTGCAAAAAGAAGTGTTTGTGTGTGTGTGCAGAATGTGAATAGAAAAACTGTAATTTGCATGTTACAAAATGTATTTAGTGTAATGCAATCACTGGACAGTGTTCCCAGGGCCTCTGTCCCTCCATCCTGTCTGCTTTCTCTGCATTATAAACTTGTCCTCAGTGCCTGCTTCAGCTTCTCAATTAAAATATGGATCACCAGTAGGAAGAGTCCTGTGAGTTAAAAGTTCTTTCTAATGAGCTATTGAGTGTATCACAATGGCATGTCCAGCTTTTTAATACTTGCTGCATTTCCTGCAGGAAAGTCACCTGCTGTTCTGAGTAACATTTAATTACTTTAACTTCTTCCTCTTTCTCTGTGGCTTTCTCTGTGCATCTGAAAGCATTTTGGTAGCCACTTTCCCTTATGTCTAGTTTTAATTTGTTCAGGTTAACAGTATTGTGGCCAAAATACCTGTGGCAATTGATCATACTTTACTATTTTAAAAGAACAATGAATAAGGATTGACTTGTGGTAGATTGGAAAAATGCGCATTTTAAGGAAAAAACTAGATAAAATTCAACCTTTTACCTTTTGTGTAGTGAAAGTTTTGCCCCACTGTTTTGTGAGGCCACCTCATCAGTTAGGCTCTGAGCAAGTTTATGTATTAAAAGAACACTCATAATTATTTCTCACAAACACATACATTGTCAGTTCTTTCCTGATGGTTTTATTAAATTGACATAATTAATGTATATATGCTGAAGTAAACAGTGTGGTATGTTTATATTTTAATTGGTAGGGTTATTTTTGGGAAGTTTAGAAAAATCTACATATTCAGAAGACTTGGGGCATTTTGGAATTACTGATAGGTTTAAGCTGCAGAATTCCAAAAAATAAAAGCAATGGAAACAAAAGGGTGAGGAAGGGAACATTGAAACAGAGCATTCTGAGCTGGAGAGTACATTTCAGTATAACCTAAGGATATTTCCTCTGAACTCCTTAAAAATAAGTGAGATAGAAATCTCAGCTCGCTGATTCATAATAGGTGCTAGCTCACTTAAGCTTTCCTTGCTTTTAGCAGGCTTCCTGTTTTTTTTAATATCTTCCATTTGAATGAGGAACTAGAAACAATTGTTAATAACTATTCTCAGTCCCTTTACAGGCCAGTTTGTTTACAGTCTTTTTAATGCCTCTAGAATTTTCCCTTTTTTCTTTACCTAGAGTCCACTGACTCTGCTCCTTTGTTGTTTAAGCACTCCTAGAGCACAGCAAGGAACTCTTTCAGATTAATGAAGTAAAAGTGGCATGGTCTGTACTGGGGGTAGGGGGGAAAGAAAGCAGTTTTAGAGTGGGATTTTCTTCAATTTAATGTTTGTTTTGTATTTAAGATTATTCTTTGCACTTCATTATTCACACCAGTGACCTGTTAGGGGTGTTCGTCCTGTATTGTGAATCCATACCTAAAAGTTACTATGTCCACACTGAAGTAGAATTACTGGATAATTTATTACAGGTTATTTTCTTGTAAATAAGAAAATTTAAAAATTACCTAATGAATTAAGTGAGAAATGTCTATGCAAACTATCTTTGTATGAGTTCCTCTAAAGCTGGACAAGGGACAGAGTTGTAATCACAGAAGAAACAATATTAAGACAACTGTGGAATTCTGTGCTTGGTGATTAACAAAGACAATATGGTTAATTTCCATATTTAGTATGGACATCAGATCTGTTTGCCTATGCCTTTTAGTATATAAGACTGCATGTAATGTAACAATATCTTTTGAATACTTTTTCAGCTCGAGATGCAGATGAGAGGGAGAAGTGGATCCACGCTTTAGAGGACACCATCCTCCGCCATACCCTTCAGCTTCAGGCAAGTTTCACTTTCAGTTTTCACTTGTTTTACTTTTTTTTTTTCAAAGCAATGAAATACAGTGGCATGACTGCTAATATCCATCACATCCTGTATAATATTTGGTTATTACAATTGGATATAGTAAGACATCTCTTTAGGTTCGAGTCTGTCACATTTTTCTTGTCCTACCGTAATGAAAAGTCAGAATGAGACTTTCCTTTATTAACTCATAATATATATAGTTATCACTAAGTCATATTTATTTATAATGTTTATTTATGGTAAGGTTCTTCATTTATTGTTGTACATTTAATTTGGATTTGGGTTGGGGTTTTTTTGGTTTTTTTTTTGTTTAAAACTAGGAGTCCTTTTTGGCTCAAGCCTCTTGTGTGCTTGTATGCCACCTAACTTGGAAATTAAAATGAGGCAGCAGTATTGAACCTCTTTCTGGATGACAAAAATGGTAAATAGCTTGTTTGAAACTGGATATCACTGTGTAAGCTGGGTATCAGTGGTTTTCTGCTTCTAAAGACAGATGGTTGGATTGAAGATGGTTCTTAGCTTTAGTTACAGAGTTCCAGGAGTTGGACTCTGTCATCCTTGTGGTCACTTCCAGCTCTGGATACTCTGTGGTTCTGTGATCTAAGATCATAGTTTCTGGTGATACTCTAGAGCTGGACATGTCTATAAACTTGCTGAACATTTATTTTTGCCCTGGAGAGAAACCCAAACTCTCATAAAAGGAATTTGGTTTGTACCACATGGTGTCAGGTGCCAGTGTAGAAATCTTAAAGGAGGTGTTTATTATTTGTGTTGAATAAAGCTTTGGTTGTGCTTTTGTAGTATGGTAAGAGAATTATGTCTCTTAACATTTGATTCAGTGTGAAGAAAGAGTAAAATCTCTAATATCGCATAAAGAGAAGCTTATGAAGACTCATTTAGATGACATTTGCCCAATCTAAAGAGTTAGAACAAGCCTGAATTTGACTCATCCAACTTTAGACACTTGTACTATCTCAGTCAATTTGCCTGTTAGATAGTGAGTTTCAACCTTCTTTCATCTATTAAAGACCACTACAAATTTTCTAGAGAATAGCAGATTCCTGGATAAAAATTCCCATTTGACAATCACCTTTTTACCCCTTTTACTGTGCCATGAATATATTAGAAGTAATCTCTCCATCTGGACACAGTAGCTGGCCAAGGGCTGAAGAACCCCACTCTGCAGTGGATGTGAGGAGACAGGGATTACCTCGGGAACAATATGTGGATAAGGAGGGGCTCAGCTCCCTCCCAAGGGATGCCTCTTTCCCCATCCTCAGCTTAGAAAGCAAATAGATTAATGGGAGTGGTCCTGTTTAGGGTCTGAAATGAAGTAAAAGGAATCTGTGCTGTTTTCTCCACCTGGAAGACTTTTTATGACATGGAGCTACAGAGTCAATGAATGAAACACCAGAATATACATTGATTTTATTAAAATGTACACTTCCATCCTCTCTAGAAGTTGTGAGTGTAGTTATATTGGCAGAAATAAATTTCATGACAGCAGTTAATAATGGAAGTGTTTCCCATTACATAACTGTTCACATTGCTGGAGTTTTTCAAACGAGTAAGGCATATTTCAGGGGAAAAAAAAAAAGCCCAAATTAGTAATTTATCTAGTAAAGTTTGAGAGAATAATTAAAAAACCAGAACTGAGTGCCAAGAACAATATTTTCCATCCTTGTAAATATGTTCACCATTGAATGTAATACTTTGTGGGCCACTGCTGTGTGCTCACCACTCATTTTCAAGAACCTTCTTCAGTATATGAGTCATGTAACCTTTTAGCCTCNAGGTCCCGTGCTGCCAGGTCCCGTGCGCCCGCAGGGATGGATGCTGCTATCCGGATACACAGACACGCCTTGGCTTCAATAGCCTTTGAACAAAACGGCGCTTCACGCACTTGATGTTCTTTCGCTTTCCTTTTCCTTCGTACGGAAGAGTCAAACGGGTTCTTCGGGGGATTATTGGCTCAGCGGGATGGCGGGGTCTGAGTGCCGCGGCAGAGATTATTTTCTGTAAAGGCACTTTCTTAGGTTCTTAGTGTCTGTCGCTAACTAAACATGTGATTGAAGATCGNGAACTGTTTCCCATTACATAACTGTTCACATTGCTGGAGTTTTTCAAACGAGTAAGGCATATTTCAGGGGAAAAAAAAAAAGCCCAAATTAGTAATTTATCTAGTAAAGTTTGAGAGAATAATTAAAAAACCAGAACTGAGTGCCAAGAACAATATTTTCCATCCTTGTAAATATGTTCACCATTGAATGTAATACTTTGTGGGCCACTGCTGTGTGCTCACCACTCATTTTCAAGAACCTTCTTCAGTATATGAGTCATGTAACCTTGTAGCCTCTGGCCCTTGTTTGTGGAGTAGTGGCGTTCACTTCAGGAACTGCCAAGGTTTGCCACTGGAGCTGCTGAGCAGGCACTGATTTAAGAATGAAACTCGACTGCACCTCCTTGCCAAACCTCTTTCTTTCATGGCTTAGGAAGTGTGGTCTTCATTCTGTTCACCCTCACCGGTGGGACGTGCGGGCGGAACGATCAGGGGCCGAAGTTTCGGGGGATGTTCGCAAGGCCGAGCGCGGGGTGAACGCAGGCAGAACCATCCCCGCTCTTCCATGGCCGGCCAGGCCGTGCTGGGCTTCAGCCCTCCCTCCCCTGGCCGCGGCTGTCGGGGCCGGGCCGCCCCCGCACCAATCTCCGTTCGCCTTGTTCGTGACGCGCTCTGCGGGGCCGNCAGAGATTATTTTCTGTAAAGGCACTTTCTTAGGTTCTTAGTGTCTGTCGCTAACTAAACATGTGATTGACAGTCACTTAAAACCTTTAGGCATCTGGTTTTGCCCAAAATGTTGTATCCTTTCAGAGTCGTTTGTTGGTTTTTTTTGGTTTTTTTTTGTATTTCCATGCTGCTTTCAGTCTGCCTGTGCTGGTACAGGAGTGTTCAAGTTTGAAAGTCAGACTTAAAGTTAACTTCACTGTACCAAAAACTCATCTGAGCTGTGAGAAACCGTACCAAACCCCAGGTGGTTCGTGTGTTGTGTGAACCAAATCAGGAAGGATTACGAGTTAATGCGAGGTGGAAAGGTGAAGTAGTGTCTTTGTGTTCTCTAGTCTGATTAAATCTTGCTGGTTTTATTTTTGCCTAAATGTTCTGCTGTGTTGTCCTTCACGTTTTGATAATGGAAGTGTTTTTGAAACACAGAATAAAACACACTTCTTCTGTCCCCCTCCCCCCAGCCTAAAATGAGCTGCAGTCAAGGAACTGAGTCATAAATACACTGAATGTGTAAAGGGACCCAAACTGTCCAGAGGGCTGACTGTTAGTAATGTTGTATCCAAAGGGAACAACAATGGGGAGGAAACATTTTAGATACACTTGAAGCCTGATTTGTTTGAATTTTGAAACTGAAGTATGCTGTGGTTTTGTATGTGCTTGTATTAAAGCTACTGCTAAAAATACACATAGTTCTACTATTAGCTTTGTCTGTGGAAAAGTCACTGAACAAATGGTGTGATACTACTGGAAATGCCATTCTGAACCCCCCAGCGTTTTTCCCCTTAACCCCCCAAATTGTTAGCATTGTGGCATTAGCAGGCCTGTGGCTTTGCAGTAACAGCACAGCAGTTGCCTCATACCCACAGGACCTAAAAGGGAGGCTGTGCACGGGGTGAAGACATATTGTGGCTAAAGTTTCATGTTTGTGTGGGGAGATAAGTTATCTCACATTTTCTTCAGTTCCTCAGCAGCATCTTATGTCAGCCAGCAGTCCCATTCAGATGGGGCATGTGCTTCTAATTGTCCTGCTTTCCTTGCTGTCTGTCAAGTACACCCTGGGAGCACCCTAGTGCTACAAGTGCTTTTGGGCAGTGGAGTTTGGCTCTGGAATTGTCTCGTGAGTTATAATGGATAGCTCATGTCTTTTAGGACCACAGTAACTTCCTTATTTGATCCGCACTCCATTACTTCAGCCTCTAAGTGGACTCTGTAGAGACAAAGGAACTGAAATTACGAAGATGGGCCATTTCTAACCATCATAGAAGTGAAAGGAATTAAATGAAAATTAATTGCTTTGTAGGTTGATAATTCCATAATTTAAGCAAGATGTTTATTTCCTAGGTAGCAAATTATAAGAAAACTTGATTCTAATTAGTGGGTCTATGCTGACTGCTGTGAAGAGTAGATGCAATGGCTTAAGCACTGAATTACACCATGGCTTCACCAAAATGAGTTGGTGCTGCTGCTAGAAGCAGACCTGTCTCACTTCTCCTAGCAAAAGGGAAGAGGCAATGTGGCAAGAAGGGTAAAATTTGGAACTTAAAATTGCTTTTCCTGCTGCTCTCTCTTTCTGAGTTTATTTTTAACCCTGATTAGTTTCCACATTGAGTTGTTTATGTGACAAGGTGAATGTTTATGCTGACTCAGAAGAAAGAGCGGAGTAAAGGCTAGAGTAAACAGCAGGAGAACTGATTTGTTTCCCATTCATTTATGGTGGTGCAAAGTGTTTATGAAATGTTGATAGCAGCAGTTCATTTAGTTTCACATTAACCGGGATTTTTTTCTGACCTTTCTAAAGCTGCAAGCAAGAACACAAGGTAGAGTAAAACTTTCTTATATGTTAAGTATATTACACTCTAAAGTATATTGTATTGTTATTAATTGGCTTTTCAGTGCTGTTTCTAGTGTGAGTCAAGAATTCTTGCATTAAACCCAGGCTCTTTCAGATTAAGACTATGTCCAGTGTAGATGTTTTTCAGATGCTGGTGGGAGGGCATAGGGTTGGCAGCCATGCTGCCCTTTCAGATTTTGGTAATGAAATAATCAGGCTAGTGCCTGAGTACCCTAGAACATGTGCATTATCTGCACTGACTATACATTATAAAGATTAAGGAATGGGACTCTAAGATATACTTAGTATTTGTGAGGTTTCAGAATTGTAACCTATGCTTTAAAGACAGAATTTTACATCAGTGTGTAAATGTTTCTGTCTTCTGAACTTTCTGTTCTCCTTGAAGATCTGATACAATCTACAGCTACACAGTCTTTGCTAAGCATTTTCTGTTTTGCAAAGTAGAACTTTTTTTTTTCCTGTAAGAATTGCAATAGTCTGTTTGGAAGGGTCGTATGCTTTCCACAACCCATATATTTTTTTTCAGACGCATTCTGAGCTTCAAATATTGCATAAAAATCTCACAGAGGAAAAAAATAGAGTTGTTTTGGCCACAAAAGTGCCCTTGTTTAGTGGCTTACAAGTTGATTTCTTGTTCTTCCTCAATTTTTTTATCAGTGATCCTTAGAGGCAATGTCCAGCTCATCAAAATCAAGCATGATGTAGGCAGGGGATATGTTTCTGATGAGCTATTGTGGATGGAAGGAAAACACTCTTATTCACTCCTTCAAACTAACTTACACAGGAATTTTTGGTTGGATTTGGAATCCTAATTAGATGAAGAATGTAGAAGTGTCTACATAAGAAATAAGAAAAGATAGATAAGAAATTCCACTCTGTACAGCTTTCTGTCTTCCTCTCCCAGGAAAGCTATTATTGTAATGCTTTTATTTGAGAAATATAGTTGAATTTTTCTGGTTTGCTTCTTCTAAGGATGATCCAATCTTTTCATCCCATTCAAGTTTGAAAGAACTGGTTTAAATTAGGCTGAATTACTTCTCAGCATGGACAAGTTTTGAATACAAATGCATTAGAGATATGTGTGACTTCTAATATGGAGGACAAGGAAACAACATGAAATTCCCTTGATGCTAGCAGTTCTGTACTGAAAATAAAGCTCATAATATGTATTTTTAATTAGGTTGTATTTTGTTGTTGCCCTCCTGTTTGCCTCCTCCAAAAAAAAGGGTTGTGTATGAAGGGAATAATTTTGCAGGACTGTTAGCATGCAAATTATTTACTGAACTTGAGACCAGCATGGAAACCCTTTCCTAGGAAAACCATCCTGTCTGGTCACTCCACATCACTGGGGATCACAAAGGTCCCACTGGGACACCTCAGACTGCTCAGTGCTGCTGGGCCCTGCCTCCCCTGCAAACACTGGCATTGAGACGTGTCCTGGAGAGTCTGGGCCTGAAGCTTTTGCTGTGTCCCGAAGGGGAGAGACATTCCAGAAGTTGTGGGAGGGAGGGAGGATGAGGGAAAGAATGCTATGGTACCTTTTTCTCTTTTCTCTAGAGTTCTTATCAGTATGGTTTTCTTGGTGGGGAGCAGTCAGACATCAAATAACTTGTTTTGACACCAAACTTCGTGGTTTGGGAGATGGTGGGCAGACTAACATTTTTTAAACTACTTGCTTGTGCAGCTATTTCATCTGTTAATTCTTTTAAACTTACATGAACGCAGAGTGTTTATTTGAAATTATTCAAGTGTACTTACAAATAGATGTAGTTACTCAGTGGAAAAACAAGTTATACTACTTCAGATAGGTACTGACAGTAAGATAGAGTCAGTGTATTTCTGAAGATCAGAAATAGTCTGTATTCCTGTTCTTCTCCATAATTTGAAGAGACTTATTTTAGAATCACAGGATGACTTCAGCTGGAGAAGACCTCTGGAAATCACCTGTTCCAAGCACCTTCTCTCTGCAAGGCAAACTTGTACTTTAGATTGGGTTGTCAAAGGTCAAATCCAGAGTTCGGAGCTCTGCCCTTCAAGGGTGGAAGTTCAACCATATCTGCAGGCAACCTGTTTTGTCAGCCTGTGAATAGGTGAGCAGCATATTTTACAAGTTCCTCATAAAAATTTGGTTGCTCATTGAGATGTGCAGATTCCTGATGTACAAGTTTACCAAGCTGTTAAATGCCGTTCTAGTGACTCTGCTCACCTTTTTCTTTCGAAGCCTCATTTCCTTCATGGCAGGGAAGGAGAGAAAGGGTCCCCTTTTTACCTCTACTGTGGCTTTGAGTGACCAGAAAATCAAGAAATAGGCATTTGTTATGCAAATCTACACCTCCTGTATCTCCTCTTTCTAAATTACTGTGGGTTTGAAATACTGACTGATTTTGTTTGCTATTTTTGCATATGATATGGCTTAACTTTTCAACTTTTCCAAATATCTTTTGTTTTTCAGTTCTAAATCTGTGTGAGAACTTAAATTATTAACCTAATCTCATGCAACACAGACTAATAAATTTGCTGAGAAGATTATCAAATTTTGTCTTAACTCTACCCAAGAGCAAACTAGTGAGGTGTTGCAGCTTTAAGTACGTGTGCTTTGAAAAATTATTCTCATGTTTCGTCTCTGTTCAGCTTGACATTGTACCTGGTTTTATGGCTTTCTCTTTACATTGTTTGAAGTTTTAATTTTCTAGTACAACTTCTTAGGTTACAATTTTCACTCTGTGTTTTGTGTGGGTGTCTGCTGAGTTGTAACACTGAATGTTTTGATCAGCTTTTCTCTTAGTTTTAAGAGCCTGAAATTTAAGAATGGCATTTTATCTTTAAGCCACCACTAAAAATACCAGATAGTTATGTATTAGTAGTCATAGAGTGAGGACTGAAATAAAAATCAACATTTTGATGCTGCATACAGATAACATGCACTGTAAACTATATTTGTGTATAGTATCTTCAGCAGAAGTTTCCTGTATTGTTCATGTGGTTTCGTATATGAAACTTGACCTCCAGAATTTTTTAACTGAGCTTGCAGGACCATTTGCTAGACTGATGAGGTTGGCTGGTAGCTGTACAGACAATTGCATTTTCAACAAGGAAATTGAATACTAATTTCACATGATTTCAGATGTAGTTTCAGTGTAATTTAAACTAGTTTGAGGGAGTATCAAAAGTTGCTCGGTCGGTTGAGAGTGCTCTCCCTTCTGCCTGTAAGTTTTTTTGATAACCTGTTACATTCAGTGCTTTTTATTTTTTGTCATAGTCCAAATGGTTTCTTTTTTTCTCATCTTCTCCTCCCTCCTCGTTTCACAACACTATTTCTAAATTTGACTGGTGTTGATTGTCTAATACAGATGAAGTATCTTTTTTGTTTACAAACCCATCTGTATGGATAGATTTGCTCCTGTGGAGCTGTTGTCAAGATCTGCATGCCCATCTGTAGCAAATGAGTAAAGAATAATATTTTCTACAGTCAGTAAATGGGTTTATGTTTTAGGCTGTGTGTGATACTGTGCAAGCCATTCCACTACTGCACAAAAGTGCTCACACCTCTAAAGAGCCATCAATAAAACTCTTACTATGATGGCCCAATATCATATAAAAATAAGATAAATTGTCTGCTCTGACAGAGAAAACAATGCCAAAGAAAACATTACAGTAATGTGGAATTTTACAAATACAGATTACCCATCTTCCTCCATGTGAAATGTTTTCCCCCACTGGTTGATCTTTACATGCTCAGACTTTTGAGATCCTCAGCAGTTCAAACAGCAGTTGATGGTTTCATAAGAGTTTGAGGTTGTCCTGTTTGAGATCAGTGTGAATACAGGTGAAAATAATGAGGGTGGTAGCAAAGTTGTCACTGCTGTGATGTTCTCAGGATTATATTCTCTTATAACTGATGTTTGCTTCTTTATGCCTCATGGGCTTTTCCTCCTCTATATGTTTATCTTACAGTGTACAATTTTTTCCAACTGGATGTGCTTCAGTATTTGTTTTGCAGTTCCATTTGCATTAAAGGTGTTATATAAATAAACCTTAAAGGTGTTTGAATAGCATATGTGCACGAAGGCAGAAGTAATCAAGAATCCTCTCTTTTCTTTCCTCTAATTAAAGATGTGGTATCCCAGTGGGAATTTGTTTGGGTCTTTAAATCAATGGTATATCAGTTTAAATACAGGGTTTATGTTATATACAGAAGTGTGCGCTGGGTGTTATATTATTAGGAGAAACAAGTTTCCAAGCAAGAAAATATAAAAGTAATCATTCTCATTGCACTGATACATTGTCCCTGGTGGTGTATGTGCAACAAAATGTCAAAATTCAGATACAGTGACAAGGATGCAAATCATTACAGCTGTAAAGGAAGTCGGGCGACCAGGACTAATAATTTTGAACTTTAGCAATCAAAGGTATTTAAGAAAAGATTTAGCAGTTCTTAGCTAGGGAGCTGTGAGTTGAACAATACTGTCTGAAGTGTGAAAAATGCAGTTATCCCATTGGGTATGATTTGGGCTTCCCTAGCTGAAATGTAAGGATATGGAATCACAAGACAGTCTTCAGAAAAATGTGAATTCTCCTTTATATTTTATAAAGAAGCTTTAATCAGTGTAATTTAAGAGGATTTGTTCAATCATAAGTAATGAAATACTCTGGTGTTTGATGATTATACCCCCTCTGAAAATGTGGAGCAATTTGCTGCTACTGATTTAGCTGCAAATAGAAGCCAAATGTGTTCAGCTGTGTGCCTGTGTTTGCACGTGGCAGGATGAGAGGCAAGGCAGCATTTTCTCAGTCAGATGGCAGGCAAAACCATATTGTTGTTGTATTTTTCTTTTCTCCTCTGAAACAGTAATTAAATATTTGATTTTTATTTGTTTATTGATTTCTAGGGTGTGGATTCAGGATTTGTTCCCAGCGTTCATGATTTTGACAAGAAACTTACTGAGGCTGATGCTTACTTACAGATCTTGATAGACCAGTTGAAGGTATGGTGAATAAATGCTGCATTTTGTGTGTTGGGGTCTGTTTATCAGGCTGGATTTCAAGGCCAGCTTGAAAGGAAGCTCAACACAGAGTCAGTCAAGATGAAAATGCCTTTCTCTTAGGATTGTTAAAATGGAGTTTAAAATTAGAATATCTCAAGCAGATTTATATTAAATGGTTTACTATGGCTGAAAGGTTCTGTTTTATATAAAATCTTTATGGAAATGGTAAGGATAAATACATTAAGTTTCATTTTAAAACACATTAAATCATTGTGGTGTTCACAGCATTTTAGAATCTATCTTGAGACGATGCTGTTGAGTGATGTGTAACTTCAGTTGCAGATAGTTTCAGACTTTGTTGCAGTGGTGGTAGATAATCCATGCTTTGTCCTTGAGTGAAGGCATTCTGTAGGAATGTTGCACAATACAGCTCTTTTAAACTTTGTGTTTAAAGAATAGATGGGAATGTGAGGAACACTGAGGTTGTATCTCTCAAGTACTCACCTTATTGAGGAAAACACTTTTTGCTGCTGCTTAGGACACCTTTTTCCCATGACTCAGCAGGTTGAAATTGCTGTTAAATTGCTTCAGTTCTGCTGGGTTGGGTTTTTTCCTGTGATATAATGTGCAAGTATTGCATGTGGGATATTCAGCAAAAATTCAGTTGGAGGATAGGGTGGAGGGAGGGATGAGCACAGCAACAAAAATTAAGGTAGGCAGAAGAGATGCAAATAAAATTCAGAGCTGCTCTGCAAAGACTTGATCAGGAGCTGTCTTTGTCTGCCACTCTGGAGCCATCACTTCCCTGACAGAAGGTATTTGAGTTTTTACACCTTCTAATTGTGATTTCAGGCCAGCTGGGGGGAGGGGGATAGAAATTAATTAATAATGAAAGATGAGTCAGTTTGAGGATGGACAGAGACCAAGATCACAGTCTATATTTAGAACTAGAAATCAACCCTCAAGGGAAAGGGAACACATGAGTAGGTTTGAGGCAGGCATTGAGTGAAGAGCTGCAGCTCACTTCCTAAAAACTACATCCTCTTCTCTAAGCTGCAAGGGTGGATGTGATGAACTTTTAGCATTACCCGTAGTCTTTTCTCTTCCTTAAACGACTTCATGGTTGTGTGTGCACCTTAGAGTGCCCTTGGGGACTTCTGCTAACTCTTTCAGCTCAGCTTGTGTTAAATGCTCATGCAGGCTTTGCAGTGAGGGTTTGTTTCACATTGTTTTGTTGCATCTCATATCCCACTTCTAAGAAAATAAATTAATGTTAGGAAGTCATGTCTTCCCCAAAAAATGTGCTTACAAATCTTACTTGATTTGGATCGTGTACCTGAATTAAGGTACCTGGAAGGGTTGATGAGAGTTAAAGCTCTTTTGGGTAAATGCTTCATATGCCCCAAAGGTTTTTGTGCTGAAATAGGAGAAAGGCAGCTGGAGGTGTTCTGTTGAGTTCAGTTATGTTACTTAGCCTTGCCTTTTTGTTCAAATCATGGTAGAATTCTCAGGCTTAGCTGTGAGATTTGGTCTCTTGCAGGATGGGATGATGCGAGAAATTAGTTACAAATTTGTTGTATCACAAATGCTGTAAATAAACATTAGGCCAAAACTCCTTTGGATCCTAATACCAGGTTTATGACTTTATACTTATTAAATGTTTTTGGTTTTGAAATGCTGGTGTTTGTGTGATTTATTGTGGAAAAATAACACTTTCAACATTTTCACAAGTATCTCTTTCTTTCAGCTCTTCGATGAAAAACTCCAGAACTGCAAAGATGATGAACAGAGAAAAGCAAGTACATTTTGTCTTAAAAATTGCTTGTTTATCAGGTGGTTTGTGCATCAGTTTGCTGTAGTGGAAGTGCTAAGTACACATTTATTGAGTTGTCAAAATCACTTCCAACAATTTGAATAACTTACAACAGTTGTGTTGTGACTAAGTTGCCAAAAAAATTTTAGTAATAATGGGCATCATAACATTAAAAAAGGCTTGTCTGTCAGAAATAATTGTTCCTCTGCTGTCCATTATATTGAAATGCTTCCAACAGTGTTGAAAGCATTTAAACTTAAATTTGCTATTTGTTAATCTTTAACAAGGATGAGTGTTTAATGTTGATAGGAGTTACAAAGCTATTCCAAAGGAAAAAAAAATAAATACTCCTAATCATGTATTTCACATAATCAGTCTGCATCCTGTATAGGTCTGTGACACACTGGAAGTCTGAGGATACCACAATTCATTCACTGAAGTGGGGACGCCAGAAATGTAGTAGTGGGGAGCACTGCTCTTTGAGCAAGGGTGTAATTCAATTAAATGGTTTGTGTTCTTTGCATCCCCTCCTGTTCCATCCCAAAGTCAGCTCTGCAGGTCCAAGTTCAAGCACTGTTTAAGAAAGGCTGGCACATACCTCTGGTGGTGTGAGTTTGGCATTAAGTGTCATGCTGGTTTCATGTATTAATTTGTCTGTGTGGAGGAGGGATTTAGCAATTCCTTATAAAGGATTTATTACAGAGGAGTTCATTCACTTCAGCAAATGCAGTAATTTTGGTATCATGAAGTAGTGGTGTATTTAATCCTTGTTCCCTCCCTCAATGTGTCTTGTGGAAGACAAGCTGTGTTCTCTTGGTGTTTGTTTCCTGTTTTGAAAACTCTTTGATGCTTTGATTAGTTTTACTTCTTTATAATGGTTGTGACCTTTCAAGTGTTATTCATCTTACCTGATGTGTTAAGTGGTGTCTTGGGGAGTTCTTTCTCATGTACAGGCTTTTAAAAGAACTTTGAAGTACATCTCTGTCAGTGTGTTTAATCTGTAGACAACTGACCACAAGAGTAAGGTCTAAGGATTTTGTATTTCTCCTTCAGTGTGTCTTACTGGGAGGAGGTGTCCTTCAATTTTGACCTCCCTCCAGATGCTACTTTGCAGATCAGGCAGTACTTTCTTTTTTCCTGTGGCAGTGCTCCTAATCCCTAGAGACTTCCCACATGTTGTGCTGGCTTCTTTATTTATCTCTGCAAGGTATCTATGGGACAGATGGATTGACTATAGAGAAGGGAGGAGGCTCATTTAGAAGAGGTTGGCATCCTCTGGTTTTAAGTCTTGATGAGGATTGTTATTACTACAGATTCCATTTATTCTCTATTAAAAATGAAAAAGATTTGACAAAGCACTCTTTTGATCACCTCTCTTCCTGTTCTGAGAGGTTTTTTGATACAGTATTTAGCAGTTTCCCTATTTGTTTATGGAAGTATGGTTCAGCTATCAGATTATGAGCTGAGTGTAATCTGTAGAGTGCTTCCATCAAACCCATAGTTCTTTCCTCCAAGGAAAAAAGTTTTGGATATTTAAGTGCTTCCCAACCAGCTGAGTGCTCTTCTGCAACTGTTCATGGCCAGGGATTTCAAACCTGAGCTGTTGTTTTTGCAAGTTCACAGAGTATTGGATGAGCTGGCTTTTAGTTACAGAATATTTGGTCTTTTGAAGATGATGATGACATAGGTTATAGGTGTTCTGATATGCCTCAAGATGTCCTGGATATCTTCCTTCTGAGATGTGGTAATCTCTTGAGTTTGGATGAAGACAGTGCAGATGTAGGCCTGTTGAAAATGCAGGGATTTTCATGAATTCCCTGTGCTGCATTGTTGTTCTGGCAGAAGTGCAGCTAGCAGGGTATGGTGGGATCATGCACAGCCAGCAGTGCTGCCAGTTCTGCTGAGTCTCCTGCTGGGCTTCGATGTTTGTATCTGATTGCAGAGGAAAGGAAGGAGGGGGTGTGATCTGATCTGAGGGTACAGGACCTTGCTTTCTTACAGTGTTACCCATATTACTGGTGGGAACTCCAAAACAGCTTTTCTGTTCAGTTTTGTGTGGTTATCTTGACCACACATCAGGGAGAAGAAAACTGAAGCACTCAAAGGCATCAGAACAGCGAAGAGGTGCATGTTTGCAGGCTGGAGCAATGTTGACATTACTTAACAGGGTTTGGGAGGCAAGTGCAGCCAGCTTAAGCTGTTTTGTTTGAAACAAGTGCTTTTTGTGAAGTAAATCCAAGGCTGAGCACACAGATTTGGGTTGCACCTTGCAGATTTCAACCATGAGTCAGCTCCCCCTACATGCCTCTGCTGCCTCTCTGTGCTGGATGAACTCTTCCCTCTATAGTCACATGATTGTTGAATGAGGCAAAAATCATGTTGGATGAGATAAAATTAGCTTTCTCAGTGATTTTCTTAAAAATCAGATGTCAAGGAGATGTAATGAGCAGCAAGTAGAGGGAGTAGGTTCAGCAGCAGCCTGCAGTTTGATTAGATTAAATATAGTAAATTACATTCTGCATTTCTAAATCTGCATTCTGCAAACGTAGATCGGCAGGAAGTTGATGTTTCAGATGAAAATATGTGTATTCATTACCTAAAACTAGGGGAACCGTCTTACTAAAAAATTATCTTCATCAGTTTTCGAAGGCTAGGGATGATGAAAAGAGAAAATTGCGATAAATATTAGTAGTAAATGCTTGGAGGTTTTTGGGTTTTTTTATTGGTAATGTGTTTTATCTTCAACATACTTGCTTATGGTTTTCCTTTCAATTTTGTTGTGTCTAAATTATCAAAGTCCCGTGTGGTACGTTCTTGTAAAGTGGTCATAGAGCACAAATGTGAAAAATACTGGATCAATGCAAACTGTCACTGCTTAATGTGGCCAGCTTACAAAGGATTCATTTCCATAAAGGAAAAAACTATTTGTTGAAAGGCCTTAGAAATCTGCTTGTCCAGAGGTTTTTCCCTCTCTATCTTCCATGTGATCTTGGACAAAATTACCCTTTTGTCTGTACCTGTGTGTAAGAATAACAATGCCTCAGTGAACTGTGTGGAAAATTACAGATGGGTGGGGACAAACCAACATCACTGAATTGCATCACGTGGCCTGAGGTCACTTTCTTATTTTCAGCAAAGGTGATGTCACTGAAGGGACTGAGATCTGTTTATTTGGTGTGTAAATACTCTATAACAAGTTGGGGAAAAAAATGGGTAAAGAATGATCAAAGCTGCTGATGGCTGCCTCCAGCTGGCTGTACAGCCCTGAGATTGCACAATCTCCTTCAGCTGCATCATCTTTCATCCAACAAGATTTGTGTGTTTGGGTGCATTGCCTATTCTATTTTGGTGCTAAAAGGCTCAAAACTTCTATGCTGTCGTATTTAAAATGCTTTTTTTGATATGTGTTGATAAAGCTTAGACTAGAAATCTTGTAGAGACGTGAAAAACAAACAAAAACAAAGCCAAGCAATTTTTAGCTGTTGGCATGTTTCTCTGCTAGCAGCAGGAGCAAATATAACATAACTTAATGATATAACATCCCTCATATGATATATCCTAGATAAATATGGTCCAGGCTTTCCATTGGTAAGGGCTGAATCTGGGTTCTGTTTGACCTCCTCTTGCCAATTAAAATTCTGAAGAAATGTGTAGCATCCTTTGAGTAATGTCTAGAGCATAGCTGCATATTCCCCCCAGGAATTGCTTGAGAGGCTGTCACTGCATTTGTTTTCTTTTTAATCCACAAATTGGGACTGTTCATTTCTGTGGATTTATAGCTGCATGTTCTTCTCTTATGCTGTAAGCTTTTGTTTGCAATGCCTGGTGCAGGGAAAGGATCCTTTACACAGTTTGATTATTCAAGAATCAAGAAGATTGTGACTCAAGTCACATGAGACACTCAAATTAATCAAAACAAAAGAGGTCCTGTAATTGCATTAGTAGAGGTTCAGTGCCGAGTCCAATTTAGTGATTTTGCTTTCTGCAGACAGAGCCAAGGACATCAACAGGAAGCATCTGCTCCTGAACCAGGTCACGCTGATGTGGAACATGGCATGCAGATGCCTTGTGCATGCCTGGGGTGCAGTTCCACACGGGAAATCTTTATGAACCAGTGTTTCTAGATAAAATTAAGTAGGCAGATTTCCAGATGCACTTTTACTGGAGGCATAGAAAGAGCGAGATCATGTGTGTGCTGTTGTTTTCTGTGATTTGTTTCAAGCTGTGCTTAACTGCAAATGTTTATTGTACTTGAGTGATGGTCACTTTGTGTAATAGTGTTGAAATGTGCCACCATTCAGTGCACTTTATAAGGATACAAAATGAACTTAGCATCTTTATGCTGCATTTCATTTTTGTTGATGTTAAGCAAAAATTAAGTATAAGTTTTAATGGGTAAATGTGTATAATATCACTGTTAGGAAATTCTTAACCTTGTCATCTTTAAGCATTAATTATCAGTTTGACTTCAGTCTTGCCTTGAAAATTCTGTTTATATATAGAAGTATTAGAAGTATAGAAGTAATAGAATATATAAGACTGTTAGAAGTGTAAGAAGTATCTTTTACGTGTTGGTTAAGGGCTTTTTTCCCTTCCTCAATTTAAAATTAAAATATTGTGTTTATACAGTATTTAGGTCAAACCAGATGCTGGAATTTGTCTTTAATCATATTATTTTGATTTTTCTTTTACAGAAAATTGAAGGTCTCAAAGAAACAACTAGTGTAAGTTTCTTTAATTTTTGTAACTATTATATATTGTTTCTGAAATTCACCTTATTTTCTTCAGAAAGTTTTTAAAGCCTTTTTACAGTAAAATGAGAATCCATATTAGGTCCAACATTGTGATGGCAAAGACAGCCTGGTTCTGGTGCTGTGTTCAGGTTTCTTTCCAGCACCTTGGAATTATGGAATAGTTGAGGTTGGAAGGGGCCTCTGAAGGTTTGCAGTCCAACCCTGTGCTCAGAGCTCCATCAGCTGGAACAGGTTGCTCAGGACCAAATCTAGTTTGGGTTTTGAGTAACTCCAAGGCTGGAGGCTTTACAGCTTCTCTGGAGGATCTATTCCAGTGTTTTATTATCTATAAAAGAATAAAAGGTGTTTTCTTCTATTTAAAGTGATTTTCCTGTATTTGCTTGTCCTGTCACTGGGCACCACTGAGAAGAGTCTTGCTCTGTCTTCCTCTGCCTTCCCAGTGAGATATTGATCCCCCTTGATAAGGTCTCCCTGAGCCTTTTCCTCTCCAGATTAAACAAGCCCAGCTCCCTGAGCCTCTCTTCCCATGATAATTCACCTGCCTGCAGCACTCTGGGAGTTTGGAGCTGACCTCCATTTCACCCTGACAGCCTGGCTGGTGTGTGGCTTTGGAAATTTCAGTTTTCTGCTGCTGTGCTTTTGTGTCTGGAACAAAAAAAGGGGGAAGGGAAAGTAGGGGTTCTACAGAAGTGAGTGTCCATTTAGTTCACACCTAATATTCTATATAACTAATGCATACAAAATATTAAGGGATACTAACACAATTTTTTTCTGATATTTTTCTTTTCCTAGAGCATGGTAGAATCAATAAAACACTGCATTGTGTTGCTACAGATTGCTAAAGTAAGTACACTGTAAACTATTCTGAATTTTAGTGATACAGCATTAATCTAATTGAAACCTAAAAATGTCTTTTATATGATCCAGGAACAAGAAAACAATTATAAGTTGATTTATGCTTTTATTTCAATGAAGTTTCTGAAATACTGAGTTCCATAGCAGCTCATGGTAACAGTCACATTGGTTCAAGTTTTCTTTCAGATAAACTTTCTTTTGCAGGGTTTGCTATTAGACTAAAGAAGAACTTAGACAAATGTCAGGTTGACAGAACAGGAACTTAACAAAACTCTTGTTTCTGCTTCATTTAAGAGTGTGGCTAATAAGTAGAAAGGGGAGAAAGATGATGTGAATAATGAAACTGGTTTGGCAAGGCATGTCACAGGTCTGAAGTTCATGATGATGTTGGAACTTCATGAAGTTAGAATTGTATTATTTGAGAATGCAGTGTGAATAATGCACTTAGGCTTTCACCTACTTGTTTCATTAGATTTTAAAATTTGGGGAGTTTTGGATTTATTTTTCGGCAAATTCTGCCCTTATAGATTTAACATAATATATTTAGGATAAGTTAATTATGAACTGCAGATTTATGTCTTGTGACCAAAGTGGAGGGAGGTGATATTTTGCGAAGAAATTAAGGTATTTTCAGAATTTCAGGCTGATTTACTCAGAACACATTCTGATTTATCCAGAAATAGGTGTGGGTTCTTCAGTTATTTTTTTCCTGTAGTCTAGATCTACTATTTTTTGTGGCTTTGGAATGCAAGACTGCTGTTTGTCTTCATTTTAGATGCCAGATATGCTGTACAAAATTTTAAGTGCAGTGAAAATTGAAGTATTTAGAATCTTAGAGGATCAAAAATTATTCACTGAAAGGATCAGTGCATGTTTTGTGAAATTTAGTTTTCATATCTATTAGTTAAGAATTTGTGAAATGTTTGTTAATTAACAGGTTTGTACAAAACCAAAACTTTTTTACAAGCACAAGGGTTGAAACATTGAAATAGTTTTGTGCCACATGAATTTGGAGCTAGTGCAGTCTTTATTTAACATGCAGTGATGCTACTTCAATCCTTCACTGTAGTGCCAGCAAGAAAAGCCTTTCAAGTATTTAATTTGCTGTTATTTAGTCCTGGGTATATTTAGAGGTGTTTCAGTGCAGTGAAGTCAGTGGACTGACTATTTGTCAGTTTTTTAGGGATTTGATGGAGTCAGTTGTAAATAGGTTAGATGGTAATATGCTGATTTTCTTATCTATATGTGATTTGCTGTATTGAGGAAGCTGTTGGAGTTACTAGCTCATTTTTTCTTAATTACTGTATAAATGTGTATAATAGTTTTTATTTTCATAGGGGTTTAATTCCTATGAAATTTTACTCTTTTTAAAAAGCTCTGCTATGTAATTAGCAAATGTGAAATTGCAGAGTTACAATCTGCTTTTCAGGCTGTTGATCAGAGCTGGTAATAGGTGGCTGAGTTATCTTTCTTGTTTCTGTTGAATAATCAAATTCTGTTTGTGCTCGATGTGAGTTTATTGGGAGTTAGACAAACATGACCACTTATGCTGATGCTGAGCATATTTTGAACTTCTTTAGGTGGTTTGCTGATGATGGACAAAACTGATAGTGGCAGGTGCAGTCATTTAGCTCAGGTTCAGTACTTTACTACTCCAGCTACCATGTGAGTGTAAAGGCAGGTGGAATTTGAGTCCCCCAAAGGTGCTAACACTTACTTTTTGTTGCACTAAATCAGACCTTGAAGTCCTTCTTTCAGTACTACTAAATATTAACCAGTGTAAATAGGTGAGCTTATCCACTAAGGAGTGGGGGTTTATTGTTTGGTTTTTTGCTAAACCAATCTAAAACTCTCTTGGAGCTGTTGAAGACAAGGTGGGTTAAAGAGGTGCCTTATGCAGAGCTAACTGCAGGATGTTGATCCACATATAGTGAAGGAAAATTCTCCCAGTTCTTTAATAACTTTTTTTCTGTTTCACCTCTTCACCTTCTTTCTCTGTCAGACAACTGTACTTGTTGACTATAAGGGAATTCTGTCTTCCTTTCCCCCCACCTTTTCCATTAACTGTGTTAGTATCCTGATTTCCTACTGCTATAGAAAATTTGTATTACAGAGGGGTTTGGATATTTTTTCCACAGTTCTGCGAGTTGCTTGTGCATGATGCAATCTCTGTGTAAAAATGTGTTTTGCATGACTGCACCTTTGTGCTCTCCATTAGAGACCTTTTAAGATTCTGCAGGGGTTTCTTTTCCCAAATCTGTAGGACAGGTATGGCTGCTGACTGACACTGCTGAAAATAAATCATCTTAACACCACTCTGCCCCCCATTTTTACTTCTACAGTGCCTTTCTCATTAGGAGACAGACTTGCTAGTCTGTGTACCTTGATTGTGTTACCACTTTTCTATATACTTAGAACTTTCTGTTTCCTACACACAGACATTTATGGAACATTGAAGCAAACCTGGACTTTTGCTTGTTAGAGTTTTGTTTTGTTTCATTTTTAATTGTGTGTTCAGTTGTTTTGTTTCGTGGTTTTTTACCTGTCTTAGTATTTGGACAGTTAAATTTTCATTAAACTTGCTGGTAAATCCAGTGTGTAATTATGCCACTCCTACTGAAGTGACTCATGACATTTTCAAAATAATGGAGTAAATAGCAGCTAAACAGGAATATGTCATAATACATTCATTGCTTATCAAAAAGCAGTGAAAATAAACAAAGTGGGATGGGCAGGTGGAGCATTAGGTCCGTGTTGTCCCCTTTGTGTGTGTGGCAGTTGAAGATGTCCAGCTTTGCTGATGTGTGTGATGTAAAATACATGAAGTGTTCTGCCAGTGATGTGGTGAACTTCAGTCTTAGAAGAATATGTGTGTTATGAAGTACCTTTTATAATGTAGATATTTAGTTTTGCATCCTTCCCTTCTCTTTTTCATTCCATTTCTGGCAGTCTTACCTGCCCAGTTTTGTGGAATTTCTGCCTTCCTTACCTTATTGATGCTGCTACTGGTGCATTACTGAGGTGGGATAGCAAGCATCAGTACTCTGTAGCATCTTTGTGGTTTATTTCTTAGATCTTAAGAGATGATGGACAGAACATGGGGGCTTCATGTGTTGGGGAAAAAAAAGGTGCATTTTGTAAATTTGCTACCCAGTGGAACTTGTTGTTCTTGGTGTTCTTTTTATCATGGAAAGCCAGGCTTCAAAAATGTCCACTAGCAGACATGAAATTTGGACAGCCTATTGCCAACTGTATAAGCTAAGAAAGGATATATTAAGTATCAAAATATAAATATGTGCCAACTGTCTTAATACTTCTTACAGCTTTTTTTTTTTTCTTATTCCTTTAAACTGTAACTGGAAATCCAGAGGAATACTCTGCAGACAAGTCTTAAGGTTCACGCTGGGCAAAGCTATGGATTGATGTACTGACTAATAGGAACTTTGTAGCAGAAGGAAAGAGATTTGGCTGCATGTTCAGTAATATTTATAGTGTTGCTGGTAAAGTGTTAAAACTGTGGTTGGCATTAACTGGTGTGCTGCTCATGTCATTTCCGCTGAGGACAGATGTTTTCCATACATTGCCGCCTCTTTCACATCGGCTTCTAGGCAAAATCTGAGATAGTAAATAACCTAAAAGCGTTTTAAAATCTAATGGATGCCAGAAAGCAAAAGTTAAAACCTTTCAACTTAATTTAACTTCTGCCTTTCTTGTGTATTAATCACAGAAACTGAGAACTTAGTCTTTCAGGGACTTACAGGAGCTGCAGAGCATATTTTAGGGAGCTCTTAGGTATTTGAGAAGCACCTATATCATAAAGCAGAATTGTACCCTGCAGTGCAGAAAGGATATTTTTAAAATTGTTTGCACTCACGTGGACGGGCCCTCAGAAAATGCTGATCTTCAGAGGTGCAGTGACTGTGTGTGGAATTGTCTTCCAAGTTTAGTTACTGTGTCACATGAAGAGGAACAATTTATGGCTGAAAATGTAAACATTCCTGAGGGAAACTCGATGTTCTCGCTTAGCACAGAACTGATAAGTCATGCAAGATTGTTATGTTGATATTTTGAACATTTTTTCCTTAAGGATCAAAATAATGAGGAGAAGCACGCAGATGGACTTATAGTAAGTTTAAACCTAATCTTTATCTCCTTTTAATTCTGCAGAACATGTGAACAGAGACCTGAATTTCCACTCACTTTGCAACATGCTTCTTTCTTTCTCTAATTTACTGCTTCCAGTGTCTTGTTAAAACTCCTGTTGAGTCCTTAGCTCCTGAGGTTGCCTAACACCCTTGTCTTTAGAACATAGAGCGGTCAGTTTTGTGTGGAGTGTCTTGAGCAGCAGTGTTGTGACTGAACACTTAGATAAAAATCTTCCATGTGAACAAATGAAAGGGAAAATTACTGGGATAGAAATAGTTCTGTGTTCCATCTGAAGTATCTTTGTGTAGGAAATAGATCTGCTGTCCGTGTGCTTCAAGTAGTTTGTCTTTTCTACAGTGCTGCTCCTTTGATGCAGAGTTGTGTAATGTCTGTCTAAGCAATGTTTCTTCTTTAATAGAATTTATGCATTTTTAATGTAACTTCTGTCATTTTTGGTTTTGGTCACATGTGATTTCTGTTTCTTTGTTCTTTTTTTGTCACTTGAGTACATTTCAGATACTTTTAATAGGAGATTGGTTTCAGTAAAAACTCTAAAAATCCTAAAGTGTTTTCATAGAGCTGACAGTAATTCCCAGGCCTTAGTTGTTTCTCCCCTACAAACAGCTTTTAGCAGGAGGGTTTTCTGGTGTGAACCTTGGACTGAAGATGCACATGCATATTTCAGTTTTATGCTTATCATAGATAAGGTGCATTATTATATGCCCTGCAGATGTAACATAATTCAGGTCTTAGTATGAGGGAACAGGTTCTGTGAAGTCCCCTGGAAAAGGGAAGCTGTGGAGGTGGACACCTCTATAGTCATAGGTGACCTGCACATGTGATCTGCAACTCAGAAATTTCATAGAGGTATTGCAGCTTGATATAGTCAGAATTTGATTAGCCACTGATCTCATTATCTGTGGGCTGGCCTAAACTGGGGAGGAAAATATATTTCTGTATGTATAGATTAACTATGGAACAGTGATTGTGAAGTCCGAAATTGTGGTGGTGTGAAGGTCAACATCACCTTGGGCTAAAGGTCAGAATTTCCCTTTGAACTTAGGCAGAAATACAATCATTGTTTGCTGCCATGGTGGGATGAGTCTTGTTTCTGTGTAATTGTTATTCAATTGTTATTAAACTCAGAGTAGGAGACTTTGAGCTCTGCCTTCATCTGTTTCTAGCCCATGAAAACATCCTTCAGAATATCCTAGAAGAAACTCCAGTTCATGTTGCAGTATGGAGAATTGTTTAAGGATGAGGTTACAATCCTGAATACAGAATCAGAGTTACTTTATTCTTTCTTTATCATAACAGTGTTCTGTATCATGTGGATTATTCGTTTCCCTAAAAAATGAAGGAGACATAGATAGCATCCTGTGTATCACAGAACCATCTTGGGTTTTAAATCTTAACTCTTAAGATGGGATCATAATTTTAAACTGTGAACTCTGTGGGACAGGGACCTTCCTTTGTTGAATGTGTAATTCCACAAGGAGGTGAAGTACTGGGTCAGGGACATTGCCTTTTTGCTGGAATACAGTGGACTAATAGTACCTGTACTGGATTATTTGTATATTGGTTAGTAACACCAATGAAAATGTAGAAAGCTACTTTTATGGCTGTTTTTAATGGAGATTTTTTTTTTTAGTGATAAACAGAGAGTAATAGTTCTGTTTTCAGTTAAAGAAATCCAGTGCTGTAAAAAATAATAGAACTTTTCACTGATTTTTACAGTCATATAGTGTCCTGAGTTGAAAGGGATCCAGAGGGATCATAGTGTTCCAACTCCTGGCTCTTCGCAGGACAGCCCCAAAAATCACACCATGTGTCTGAGAGCATTGTCCAAACATCCAAATGTAGAACGAAGTTCAGAATTTCAGGTAACCAGGAAAGAAGGCAAGAAAGAAATTTGCCTTTAGTAGGAAAAGGGGAGGAAGGTTAAAATGAGCCTGTTTCCCTCAGTCTGAATGCAAACAGAAATTAATGGACTAGAGGGACAGGAGAACAGTTGTAGACACTTCTTTTAAATACTGGTGTAAAAAAGAGGATAGGGATGAACGTATTGACTGAATTTCTGAGCATACTGAGCAAAAACACTCATAGATCTGATAGATCAGGCATTTAAATTGCAAGGTGTTAGGAAAAATGTTCTATGTGCCTTTTACTCAAGTAACAACCGAGAAGTTCTGGTGGTTGTGTGTAAACATAACAAACAGTGCTTAGATGGTATTTTGATTTAAAAGACATGGCAGTTTAGATTTACAAGGGTCTTGATGCATAAAAACCAAGGACATTGACTGAAGTCAGTGATATTTGGGATCACTGAATTGACCTGGCGCTTCCTTTTCCAAGTGCCCACATTCAAAAGTAGGTTGAGATGTCCTCTGCTGAGCTGCACTGAACATGTCAGCTTGCTTTGGGAAGAATTTTGGCAATAAAGCTGCTTCATGGCTCTAAGCATGCTGATGATTCTTGTTTTGATTTATGAGTTGATCTGCTGTGATCTGGACAAATGAATTTTTGAAAAAAAAAAAATTGAAAATACAGATTACCTATCCTAATTTTGGCCAGATAATTGCATCTAACTTTCCACTCTTTGCATGCATTATTAATTAATGGACATTGGGTGGCATACCAGAAGCCAGAACCTGAAATAAGAATTCTTTATTGCACGCTTCAAATCTGCATCAAATTGAATTTAGTGTGCAGTCTGTGTAAAGAATCAAAATGTTACCACTTCGAAAGTATTTCTCATGTCCTCAACTGTCAATTTGTGTTTTGCTTCCTCTCTCAGGGATTCGCTCTCTTACATTTGGGCATTTCTCATGCTCACAATGTTCTTGCTATCTATGCTTTATTTTATTTTAATTGAGGGGGAAAAAAAAAGGTGCTTTTCCTTCTCTCACCTAGAGCACCATCAACCCCGTGGACGCCGTGTATCAGCCCAGCCCCTTGGAGCCGTCGGGGATCAGCACGATGCCTTCCCAAGCTGTCACACTTCCAGGTAGGCTGGGAACAGCCAGGAGCAGGGCAGTGACTGCAGGGCAGTGGGGAGGGGACAGCTCTGTGTCACACAGGACAGGGTGCCCTGCACTCAGTGCTGCACACTCAGCTCAGAGGGGCTGAGCAAGGGCAGGAGTGGGAGGCACAGAGCATTCTCACCAACCTGCCCCTGGTTCCAAGGAGAAGCTGATGTGTTCTGCTTGCTCTCAGTTACTGGCTTGCATTTCTAACACTCTTCAAAAATGAAACTATAATTTTCAGGAAATGCTTTCTAGCTAAACAACTGCATTTTTTTTAAATGCCATCTTTGCTTAATGAAAAAAGGACCTAGGTAAAAGTGATGACTACACATTTTTCTGTTCAAATGGCTTTTATAGAAAATGATTTAATTTTTGAAGGTAAAGTGAAATAATGTGGAGTCTCCTTCTGAATTCTGGTGTTAACATATCAAAATATCCCCTAGAACCTGCTCAGTTGTGCAAGTCAGAGCAGCGACCCTCCTCTCTGCCAGTGGGACCTGTAGTAGCATCGCTGGGAAATCAGACTCCAACACCAAATAGTACAGGTACAGTTCTGGGTAACTTTTGTTGAATATAAGAAACCCTGTTATTAGTCATTAAGACAACAATATATTGGCCTACATCTTACTTTTAATTAACACCAATTTCAATGCTTTGTTAAAACCAGTAATGCTGCTCTTTCTCCCCACCATGTGTACACAATATGCATGAGTTTTACCAGCTTCCCTTCGTCTCCCAGCATTGCAATCTTTCAGTAATTGGAGAAAACATGTCCCTTAAACTTTACTGGTGTTCTGTGCTCTTCATTTTCCTTGTGACATTCCTTTTGTCATCTGCTAAACTCAGTATGAACCTGCCTAATTATTGCTTTTAATTTTGTACATTCCTCTTCTGAGTTCACATCGGTTTTTATTGATTTGAACAATTCTTGTTTAAGTAGATTTTGAAAGAATTTGTTTTTATTGAGTCTGTAATTTTTAAAACTCCACAGGAAGTGGGCAGTCAGCACCTAGCAGCAGTCTCACCTCTCCAAGCCATGTCAACCTGTCTCCAAATACAGTCCCAGATTTTTCTTACTCAAGCAGTGAGGATGAGTTCTATGATGCTGATGAATTCTACCAGAGCAGTTCTTCCCCAAAGCGATGTATGGAGTAAGTAGCTGACAGTGTGCAGTGTGGGCTGAATGCAGTTTGTATCTAGAAGGGCATGGCTTGTCTGCTTGCAGAAATTGGTTAAAAAAGGTGGGGGAGGTAAAAAAGACACTTTGTGTAACAGAGTGAGATCAGCCCTGCCCTCAGCCACAGACAGGTGTCTGTTAGGGAGGCAGTATCCTCCTCTTCTCCTTCCCATTCCATCAGATATATATTGACAAACTCTAACAAACCAAACTTTGGAAGCCCCCAGCTCAGAGCTGTAATCTGAGACCGTGGTGCATTTCATGTGCATTTGCTGCAGCCTTTGCTTAAATGGCCAATTCCCTCACACATTTGCTAAAAGATATTCTTTGAAGGTGGCACCCTTTCTCCAAAATCTCTCTTTACTCTTCATTTTTTTTAATTCAAAAACTAATTTCAACACGTTCTAAAGAGGGATTAGTCAGCTGTTTTCTGCCTTCATGTGTTATCTGAGGCTGCAGACTGTCCCATTCCTTCAGCTGCAATCCATTCTGAACTTTCTGTGAATTAGCATGCACCATGTATATTAATGTCTGCCACTGCACATATATTGATGTCTATCACTAAATTCCTTGTCTGTGAATATCAAATGACAAGAATTTGATCTGAATTACTTAATTTGAGCTGTGAGAATTCATTACTCTTCTTTAGTTCTTCAGGGTCTGCTGCAGTCCTGACTCGGAGCAGCACAGGGAGCAGTCTGAAACGTCCGGATACCACGGAGTCCCTCAACTCTTCCATGTCTAATGGCACAAATGATGCTGGTAAATGACCTGTGTGAACTTTCAGTAAGGAGTTATTGCTTGTTAATCTGTGTGTAAACTGGGTCAATATATGCAGGAGATAGATATATATATATATATATATATGGTAAGATGCTTATGGGAAAAAGTGGTTTATCTACTGTTTCTTCACTAATGGAAGATTACTGAATTGTAGGATTTAAAGCCTGTATTTTTTGACAGTTACGTATTTGCTAATTAAATAAGTCTGGTTTTGAAGGTTTAGAGGAAAACAAAAGCCATTTGGTCTTTCAGATCTCTTTGATCCTCCCGACGATCGAGAAGATGATGGGGAAGGAGAATCGGTGGAGGAGCACAAAAGTGTTATCATGCATCTCTTGTCACAAGTGAGATTAGGCATGGACCTAACCAAGGTAAACTTGCTGGTGTTCATGGGGATGGGAGGGCCAGTAAACGTGGAGTTCTGTGTAAAAAAAGTTACATAATTTAACTACCTATTCGTTCTGAGAGCTGGTTAAGATGTAATCTCTTTAGCATGGTACTTTTGAATTGGGAGTTCTTGCTGGAAGGGGAAAAGTAGCTGCAGAATAAGTATATCCAGATGCCAAAATCTGTTTGGGAAAATGGTTTGCTATGGAAAGTAGCTGTTTGTTCTCTTTGAACCTAATTCTTGGAGTGCTTGTGAAGCTGGCATGAGGGGAATGCTGAAATGTTATTCCTGTCTAACTTCCTAGAGCAAAGAGACACAAGATCCTGAGATATGGTGACATTCAATAAAACATAAAGAAAAGGCAGAAGTAACCATATAGTGAAAAGCTTTGCTTAGTTGGGATCTTAATGAGTAAATAAGTTGTCTGTGTGTTTTGAAATGGTGCACTTATGTCTGGCAAGGAAAGAGTTGGGTTCTTCACCAATGAGATTCATGCTGGTGTCTGTCTGAAGGCAGAATGAACAGCATTCTGAAGGTGTTGGTCTTCCCAGGCAGCTTGGATAAATTTAAACAAGTAATTCCAGAGTGAGAAAGGGCAGGAGAGATCAATCCTTATCCTTAAGTGGATGAATTGAACTGTCCAGCCTGGAATGAACAGCAGATAATAAAAAGATAACACTTTTCTGGGGAAACAGCCAGCAGCTCACAAGCAAACTGCTCAAGGTTTCTGGCAGTTCTGAATAGGAATTGATCCAAACTGTGTCTGTTCTGGGAATTCCTAGGATAGCTGAGAATTACTGATCTCAGGTTAGGCTGCCAGAAATCTTTATGAGCATGTACCATGTTAGCAGCAGTAATTGACAGTGGATCACACTGAGCAGATCCACAAGAATGGACCTTTGGGAGGTAGGAGGGAAGAGCTTAACCTTCATCTTGATAGAGACATGTAACAGGATGGGACTGTGAGTGCCTGTAACTGAAAATTGACAGTGTTCACAGAGATGAAATTAAATCAGCAGTGACACTGTAATTCAGAACAGCTTTTGATGTGCTCTGAGTGGGACTAGAATCCGTGTAGGTTGAGACTGTTCCTGTTGAACTTCAGGGTTTGTAGAAGATGCCAACTGACCTGCATATGTCAGAACTCATTGGTGAGCTCAAGCTCTCAGTCAGCTCAGAGCACACGATGCTGTGGGTGCTCTGTTTGCTATTTACAGTTGGCTTTTGTACAGGATATTCAAATACCTTCAGCTAGATGAGTTGTTTTTCTTCACTCAGGTTGTTCTTCCAACGTTTATCCTGGAAAGAAGGTCGCTGTTGGAAATGTATGCTGACTTCTTTGCACATCCCAACTTGTTTGTCAGGTATTTGACTTTGGAACAGGAGCATTCACTGATTCTCATACTGGCTATGGCCCTTGTGGGCTGCCAGAAGTTGGTAGTTTTTGAAGAGGATTGCTTGGATTTTGGTTTAAATTTCAAAACCAGTCAAATCAGTCAAACTCCTAGTTGTAAAAGAACCAAGCACCCATAAAACTTTCCTGTATTGAAACTCCCTGTTTATATTTCACTCTGCCTGTCCTTCTTTCTCTCTCTCTGTAGCATCAGTGACCAGAAGGATCCCAAGGAGAGGATGGTTCAGGTGGTTAAATGGTACCTCTCAGCTTTCCATGCAGGAAGGAAAGGGTCAGTTGCTAAAAAGCCTTACAATCCCATTCTGGGGGAGATCTTCCGATGCCACTGGGTGTTGCCTGGCACTGAAGATGACGTGGTGAGTTTCTGCTGGTGTTTCTTTGGAGCCCAGAATGCAGAGATGCAGCCCAAAGCTTTGTTAAGTCACTGACTAAAATGGATTATGCTGTGCTTAAGTAGCAAGTCAACAAACTGTAGCAATTTCTTAACCAATTCTCCCCCTTCCTTCCTTATTTTCTTTGGTCAGAAGTATAAAATACCTTGCATAACAAAATTTATTGGTTTTTAAAGAACTACTTGAGATGTTGAAAATATTCTTTTTCCCTGAACTGATAGCACTGATTATGAATTCATTTATTCCCAAAGTTCTGATTTTTTGTTTTAATTTTTAAACCAATGCCACCCAGTGGGGTGGGTTTTTTTCTTGTTTTTAGTTTTTGGCACCTCATTTGGGCTTCTTGTCTTAGGAAGCTGCTAATGATGGTGTGGGAGGTGATGCTGTGAGGTGCTTCATGTAGCCTCAGTGTAATACATCTAAGTCAATGTCATTTTTTTGGTATAAACCATGTATTTTTCCCATTTTCTTTGCTTCCCACTGATTTGCTTGCTCAGATCTTGTTTCTGAGGTGAATCTTTGCACTCCAATTTGCTGGCATAAAGGCAGTGTTGTAGTTGGGCTTCCATTGCTTCTAACCATGAATTAATTACACTTCACATTCTGTGCCACAGGAAATGAATATTACTTTATGGTTTTGTGGTACATGAAATCTGATCATTATTAATATGCAGATCAGACTTTTTCAGAAGCAAAACTAAAAACTGTTTCTGCCACTTAAATATTATTTTGTAATTGGGTTTATACATGAATCTTTCAGTTTAACTGTTTTTTTTCTGAGGATAATTAAAGACCTTTATATTTAAAAATAAGAGAGTAGAAACTATAGTACTATAGTAGATCCTTTAGAAAGGATCATAGTTCCAGGACTAAGGGGTTCTGCAATACATTTTTAGAAGCCTTCAAAGATGGAGGCAGCTTTTCTGGGAAGCTTCCAATGTTTTCAGGCACTGTGAGTGATGGAATCCTCTCTCTCCCCTGTCCCACAGGAGCCAGTCTCAGAAGGACCAGTCCCCTGGGTCAGTAAAAGCAACGTCACCTTTGTGGCAGAGCAGGTCTCTCACCATCCTCCAAGTAAGTTGTGACAGTCCCTTTGCCAGGAGAGGTGACACCTGGAGAGGGGTGACAGTAAAATCAGCTCTTGGCTTAAATCTTGGATTTGCACTTTCTCTCCAGATTTAAAAGCTGCAAATTTATAAAGGCTGAAAAATTTTAAACTGCTTTTGTGAGAAACTAACTGCAAACTCTGTTGCCACATGAGTGTGAGGCACCTGGGGGTATTTCCCAGGGAATGAATTTGGAAACAAAGGTCTCAATGTCTTGTGCTGCTGTTTTTAATACCTGCCTCTTTCTTCAGTTTCAGCGTTTTACGCAGAGTGTTTTAGCAAGAGGATACAGTTCAATGCTCACATATGGACCAAGTCCAAATTCCTAGGAATGTCTATTGGGGTCCATAACATAGGGCAAGGTATGTGTTTGTAAATTGAACAGCAGAGGAGAAATTAAATTCTGAAACTAGGATTTTTTCATAGAATAATTTACATAAATTGTTTAAAGTCTTTGTACTAAATGTAAGCAATGGTTGAATTTATGTAACTGGAATTTATGTATCTGGGAATCAGAGATTCCTTCCACACACTCTGTGTGCTGAAAACACCTAGGGCCCAGTTTTTCCCAAAAATCCAGTCATTCATCCCTGCCTCCTCCAGAAGCTGGGCATTCTCAGCCTCCATTAAAAATGAAGCTCCTCACCTTTCCTTTTCATGGCACCTGTTTTTAATGGCATATTTCATGGGATCATAATGAAAAGTTCTGTAAAGGTTTTGCTTCATGTTTTTAAAATCTGGTTTTATTTTTCTTTAACAGGGTGTGTTACATGCCTAGATCATGATGAACACTATATTTTGACTTTTCCTAATGGCTATGGAAGGCAAGTGAATGCTCTAATTGGTATTTTCATTTTTAATGCCTTGTAATATTTAATTTTTAGTATTTATTGGTCAAGAGCTTATAGTTATGTGCATTTCTATGTTTCTAATTGCAGGTCTATTCTCACTGTGCCATGGATAGAGCTTGGTGGGGAGTGCAGCATTAGTTGCTCAAAGACAGGGTACAACGCTTCCATCGTCTTCCACACAAAACCATTTTATGGAGGAAAGAAGCACAGAATTACAGCTGAAATTTTGTAAGCAGCTTTCTTCATCTCACTTTTTTCTTCCTTAAATGCCAACAGTTTTAACAAGGCAGTCAAAAGTGTAAAATGCTGAAGCAGCAACACCCAAAAGAAACTCAGCTCATGATTACCTGTAAAGGAATTGGCCATTTTAGAGCCAAATTTGTGAGAGGAAGCTGCACAGGCCTGTGCCCTACTCTACCCTGCTTGAAAATATCCTCAGCTGATTCCCAAAGGGAACTTTGCTCTCCTGAATTATCAAAAGTGTCTCCATCATTACCTTTCCTACAAATACAAATACTGCAGCAAGCCTTGGGATACTGTTTGTTCATATTGGGTCAGTCAAAGCTCTGCTGCAAATTTCACACATTTTTATCTCTGATTTGGTGGATTTTGGTTACACCCTGTGCACATACCCAGCACAGAGAATTCAGTGGAAATTCCCATCCTATTTGGAGATGTGCTGTGATGTCAGCAAATGGATGCTGACAAAATGAGGTTGAACTTGGTTTTAAATCATTGACACATTGATAGTTGCTGTTTAAAAACTAGTGTCTTTTGTTTCCCACTAGTCTGGGGAAGGAGTGGATTGTGAAACCTTTTTAAGCTAAAACTCACCACCCTAAATCTGTGTGGCAGGCCTGTAATTGCTTTCCTAAACTCTAAATGCAGATCCAGCCCTCAGGCAAGGCCTGTTCTACCCTGATCAGTGCTCCCTGTTTAGGTTTATGTAACTCATTCATGCCAAACTGCCCCCTTGCAAACAGAACCCTCCTCTCTTCTGTGGACACTTTGGCTGATAGAAACCAGGCTTTACAGAAACTAGCACCGAGTTTTGATCCTTTAGGATTTTTCAGTTGCTGTAATACAGCTGAGAAATGACTGTTTGTTTCTCTTTAGTTCTCCAAATGACAAGAAACCCTTCTGCTCCATTGAAGGAGAATGGAATGGGGTCATGTATGCAAAGTACTCCACAGGGGTAACACAGCTTGCTTTCTTTTTTCTCTTTTCATCAGAAATACAAGATTGTACTTAGAAAGGGGGTTTGGGGTGGTTTTGTAGGTTTGGTATTTTATTTTAAACAGCCATTAATAGTTGGAACCTCCTATGAGGCTGCCCAAAAGAATGCTGAACTGGGGATAAAACTTGTTCATTTATTTGTAAGGAAGCTTTATTTCTCTACAAGAAGAGAATCTGAAGAATTACCATGTTTCATATATTTCCTGCTAACCAGTGTACTGGAGTGGGAGGGTGTATAAATTTGAAAGTCTAGCTAAAGAACTGAATAGGTTTATTTCTTTTTCATTTTCCACTCCAGGAGAATGCTGTCTTTATAGATACCAAGAAAATGCCTACAATAAAGAAGAAGGTAAGGAAATTGGAGGACCAAGACGACTTTGAGTCTCGCTGGTAAGAACTTCAGTTAACTGGGAACATTAAGATTTTATTTTAGTTAGACTCCAGTTTGCAGTACAGGGACTAAGGCTGCACTGACCCAAGCACTGCATGCTCTGCTCTCCCTGAGCCCAGGTACAGGCAGGCTGGGGATTTAAGGGGGTAGAGGAGACCTGGAGTTCTCAGTCACATCCTAATTGGGATCAAATGTTCAGCGAGGTCTGGAGAGCTCCAGCACAGCCTCCTCCCATAACAACACAAATATCAAATATCCTGAGGGCTTTTCTGCCCTTTCTCTAACCTGAGGTCTGCCTTTATTCACTGCTGTTGTCTACAACCTGTAGCACTCTGCTCCCATAAAAGCCTCCCTTGCCCTTTCTCTCCCAAGCTTATGGAAGGATGTGACCTACAACCTGAAGATCAGAGACATCGACGCAGCCACGGCTGCCAAGCACGCGCTTGAGGAGCGGCAGAGAGCCGAGGCCAGGGCCAGGAAGGAGAACGAGACCTCGTGGGAAACAAGGGTGAGCTTTATTCCAGCAGGGTGTGAAATTCAGCCTGCAGCCTTTGTTCCTTGCTGGTTGAGCCATGAAAAGCTTACACGTGGTTATTCCTTTGCAGTTATTCCATGAGGATGGGGAGTGCTGGGTGTACGACGAGCCGCTGCTGAAGCGCCTTGCTGCCAGCAAGCACTGAGGGGTGCTGAGGCCAGAGAGCCTGGGAGCCTTGGCTGAGCAGAGCTGGCAGCTGAGCCCAGACACCCCCAGTGATCATGTACGGCCGTGGCACAGCCCCACCCCTCCAGCTGCAGTGGTTCCTATCTCAGGGATACTGGACTTACTGAGACAGACAAAGCAATTCATGAGAGGCTGAGCAGCTCCGGGCAGGGACTGGCTCTGGTGGCAGTGCCCAGGCTCAGGCCCTGCTCCTGCTGCCTCTGGAGCAGGGACAGGCTGGGCCCTGGGGCACAGACACTCTATAACCACTGTGAAGGCCACGGCGGTGGGAGCAGTTGCATAATAATCCTGGGTCCTACATATTTAAAAAGCAAGAAACAAAATGCAGGATGTCATTTAAATCTCGCTGATGTTTGCAATGTGTAAATATGAGGATTCCTCTGATGGGACAATTTGTTAGAAAATGCTACATAAATGTTATCTTCCACCTGTATGATAATCAAATCTTTTGGCATTTCAGTGTCTTGCCCAAAATAACTTTGTTATTTTGAGATTGAAATGTAACCATAGATAATTCTACCCAATGCATCTTAAAGCTTCATAAAATAGATTTTTCAAACTTCTCTTATGGACTTTTTATTTATTTCATAATAAACCTTTGCAGGAAGACTGCTTTCAGTTGAGTCATGATAAATTGATTATGTGAAACGTATTAGTGGTATTTGTTTTTTTTCACTGGAATAATCCTTGCAGCTAAACCTACTTAAAGTAGTTAATGAACTAGCAAAATGAGCATTTGCAGCATCCACAGGAGAAGTTTTCTGGACTCTACATCCACCCTTGCCAGCACTTCAGGAACTTCTGGATTGTGTGCTTTTGCTACAGTTAATGATTGAGGAAGTAGCTAGATGTAGCAATCAAACTATTTTTCTCTCCACAGTTAAGTCTAGCTTTTATTTGATTTCATCTTAATTTTGTCTATGTTGCACATACAGAAAAACTAAAAAAGCAGTGTGAGATGGAAGCCTTGGGCTTTTCTTCCCCTCCCACCCACTGTCACTGCTCCAGGAGCGCTGCAGATCCTTTCCTGAGGAGCTGTCACTGCTGTTGAGGAACTGCAGCACTGCAGGGATGGTACAAGCCAGGCTGAACACAAAGGCAGAGCCCACAGCTCGAGACAGCTGGAGAGGAGAACGTGGCACCCGTGGGGAAGTCAGGGCTGTGCCTCTTCTTAATGAACTTGGGAAGGTGATGAGAGGTTGGCTGGAAACTTGAGAAAAGCTTCCTCAGTGTCTGAATGGGCATCTTCATCCCAGCTACAGCTGGGTTTAATAAAAATAGGTTTGTAATGTTGATGTTGCAGAAAGCACCTGTATTACACAGCAGGGCAGGGCAAGATATCAGTTTTATTTCAATATTTTGTGGTAAGGGAGAACATTCAGAGTTGACGTGTAGGCTTTGATGTCCTTGATGGAAGTAATGTCACTCATCAAAGAGGAGGGGGGCAATAAAACAAGATGAGGTATTTCACCAGATGAAGAGTTCTGTCCTGAGACAGCTGTCACCTCTGAGTCCCCTTCATGCTTTCCATATCCAATCACCTGGAAAAAAGGTACCAGAAGAGAAATTGGGATCTCATTCAGTGTTTCTCTGCCCTGACAATTAACTTGAGATACTGAAATGCAATTCTAACAAGAACATTACTTATAAATGTACATAGATAAAACATAGATATAAACATAGATATAAACATAGATATAAACATAGATAACCACAGTAAAATGTGGATAACCACAGTAAAAGTCACATCACAGATCTCCTCTCCCATGCCCTCACTGCACTCTGCTTGTCCAAGTTGGCAACAAGAGCAGACACTCACATGTACACTGAGCACTTTCCTCTGGTTGCTTCTGTGAGCTTGGAACCAGTTGACCAGGTCTGCTTGTGTAATAGACTTGAGAGCTTCAATCTGAAACACACAGGAAGGAGGTTTTAGCAGCACAGTGGTCATTCAAGTAATTTTAAACATGAAAATATTTTTTTCTCTACAACCTCTACTCCATTGGATAAAAGAACCTTTTTAAAATAACATGTAATTTTAGACCCAGTGTGTCACCAGTGGCATAAATCCCATTTATGCTTTTGAAACTGCTGCAAAACCAGTGTGGGTTTTGTGTCCCACAGCTGCAGGACACCCACCTCCCGTGCCAGCCTGTCAAACAGGTACTGCTGGGTCACCACTTCATTCCAGTTCCTGTCCACTTCTTCTCCAAGGTGGGAGTCTTCACATTCTTTCAGTTTTATCAAAGCTGTTACCTACATGGGAAAAAAGACAATTAGTTTTAATGGGTTTAAAACTACCTTAATTTACCATCACAGTCACTGCAGTTGAAAGAAAAGCTAAATTACATTAACGAGGTAGCCAGAGAATGGATGTTTAGAGAACAACAGCAGAAGAGAGCAAGAGGCAGGTTTTAAAAGGTGAGGCCTTTGTCCAGAAAACCTCAGAAAATCGCCATAGCTGTAACTGAATCATGCAGTTCAAAGAAGAGCTTTTCAAGATGAAGACTTACCTGGGTGCTAAAAGCCTCTTCAGTTAAATCCTTGATTTTCTCTTCAAAGCAAGAAAGAAACTCCTCTATTTTCCTGTCAACCAATTCAGAACTAAAAGAGAAACAAATAATTAAATTAGGCAGGAAAAAAAAAATCCCCAAAACAATATTAAGGGGTAAAGTAGCAGCCCCCAAATGATGAGGAAGGCTTGGAAGGTTTGGGACAGGCTCACTCCCCTCATCCCCTGAACAGCTCTCATCTGAGAACACCTGCTGGTCAGTTGTTGCTGGTATCAGGGCCTAAAGCCAGTGCTCTCATTTTTAGCTGCACACTGGGACTTAAGTGCCCAGGGGCCACTGCCATGGTGCTGCTGGGGACCTGCTCTGGTACCCCCAGCTGCAGCCCTGAGCCCTGCACAGTCACAGCCCATAGGAGCAGGACTGAAAGAAAATGGGATGTGACAGAGCCTGATGTTTCTGACACATTAAAACCCCCACTGATGACACAGACCTCAGTAATGGAAGTGTCCAAATGTAAAAATTAGAGGCAGGAGCACTGTGCTAATCAACCTTTCACTGACAAAGTGCGTTTTTCCCACGAGGGGCACATTTTTCAAATAACCCTTCAACTCTGGCAGGTCAAATTCTTGTAGTTCAAAGGCCCAGGTTTGAACAAAACCATAACAGTGCTGTGCCTGCTGAACATGAGCCACAGGAGCAGCTAGACAGGATTTACAGGATTTGAACTCTCCTGGTAGAACAGCATCAAAAGGGCAGGGGGATATTTGACTTAGTCTTGAGATTACTTTTCACTATTCAAGTCAGGACCACTGCAATTTTAAGAAGCCTAAGGCTACTGTTTTAGTCAGGTGTTGGTTTTGAGTCAGGATGTGGTGACTGTCAGCAGTGTCCCTTCTGACATCCCCTTGAATTAAAAAATCCCTGTGGCCTGAAACAGGAGTGAACTCTTAACTGGGAGCAGGTGACTCCCACAGCCAAGGCTGGGAGTGCTGAAGAACTTTCCCCACAGAGCACTTACTTGTATTTAGTTGCCTGGGTTGCCACTGTGACTGAGAAGCCAAGAATCCCAGAAGTGTTCCTGCAGGTGGGGTACACGTGGTAGCTTAAAAGAAAAAAGGATGAAACAATAAAGTCATTCCACAAGCACAATTAACTTTTTACTTACATGCTGCAAGTTAAAATAGTGTTGGTACTTCAGACAGAAAAATCTGAGATCTAAATTTGCAATAGTCTTATTTTTTTTTATTTTCTGCATTGCTGCTTCTCAGTGTTTTCTCAGCTTTAGGAGATCCTTTTAAACTTGGGAGTGTTTGTATTTGCATTCCTGCAAATGAATCCAAGCAGAGTGAGAGACCCAGAGCTGTGAACAGCCTGCTCCAGTTTCCTGAGGTAGCAGGGTGCCCCCGAGGGAGGCTGCTCAGCACTGCAGAGCTGCTGTGAAAGCAGCCCTGGGGAAGGGGGGCTGAGTGTGGAAGGAACAGCTCTATGCTGAATAATTCTGAGTTAACACACTGGTAATAGATGCAATTCTTACAGAAGTCAAAAGCAACTTGGTTTGTATTGATGGGTGCTTTTGGCTTTGAAGTGTTGATGTGGCTGTTTCCATTACAGTAATTGAGGATTAGCCACTGTGTAGGAAGGATTCCCAGAGTAAAGACACCAGAACAGTCACAAGCAGGAGTGTAGGAGCAGGTGCAGGAGAATTCCTCCCCAGTGAACTCACCCGAGGGTCTGCTTGGTCCTCAGGAAGTCAAAGCAAGGCTCCTCCATGTGCATCTGAAACAGCACAAAGTTACAGCACAAGTGACAGTGCCTGCAGCCCCTCATGGGCTCCACACAGAGCATGGGGACACTGAAGTGCCCCTGGCCAGCCACAACCACTGCATTAGGAGGGCTCAGTGCTGTGGGGTGGGAGCCACAAGAAGTCTCCTGTCGTGTCCATCACTGCAGCATTTGGGGACCCACCCAAACTGTTCAGCCAGGGGCAGCAATAGGAACACACTGGGGCCAGTCAGCCCCGTGGCCTCAGCTCCAGGCACTGTTTTCAGGGGAGGCACTGCTGAGTTGGGAGACACAAACACAAACTTACCACAAGCAGCTCCATCAGGGTGTATTCCCTCAGGTTCCTGGCACCTGACTGGACAGAGAATGAAGAATTTAAGTGGGTTTGATGTGATCACTCAGGCCAAGGTGACTTGTGGCACACACCTCAGCACTGAGGGACAATTCACAGCAGGGACAGATGGGAAGTTCTGGTTTTCCCTGAGGGGACAGGCCCAGTCCAGCCCCCAAGATCAGAGCTGGGGACACCAGGAAGCCACCACAGCACTAACCCAGCTCCCAGCACCAGTCCAGGAAGGGAAGGTACTGGTTTCAGGGAACCTCCCAAAGAGAATTCCACTTAGGTTCAGCCTTGGGGCACAAGGCCTGTGCTGACATGAGGTGTGTGCGTCCCCTCTGTGACATCCCTGTGCAGAACCTGCCCTCAAGGACAGGTGCCACAGCAGGCCAGCACAGCCCCAGCACACGTTACCTGGTAATAGACTGTCACCTCAGAGTTGGCATCGCCCTTGTTGAGAGTTTTCACCTTGCACAGCAGGTGGGTATTTGGCAAATCCACCACCCGGAACTGCACAGGGCAGGGATGGGCCAGGGGAGCAAACTGCAGCTTTCTGGGGGGAGCACAAACAGCACAACATCAAACACCTGCTCACACAAAACCAGAGCAACACCCAGACATTTAAACACTTGGTCTGATATTTTCCCCTTCCCCAAACCAGAACTACATCTGCTTAAACTGCCACCATCAACAGCCACCTCCTGCAAACACCAGAGGGAAGAAAAGAATTTCTGAGCACTCCCACTCTGACTCCCTCCTCCAGAAAAGAATCTTATCTTGATTATAGTTTCCATATAATAACCAAAGATAATTAAAGAGTATAATAATAATAATTAAAGAGTCAAGAGATACTCACTGAACAACATAATTCAGGAAATCCTTTGCTTCCTAGGGAAGAATGCAAAGACATCAGTTTTATTTAGAAGAAAATTTTTACCCCAATTCACAACCACACCCCCCAGTGCAGCACTTGAGAGAGTGAGACCCAAGCCAAGAGCAGCTGAGCTGTCCTGCTCCCTCCATCCCTGCTTCCCCACAGTGTCCCCAGTCCCTCCAGCCCCTGTGCACCACACTGCAGAGAATCTCCACGCTGCTTTTTGCACTGTAATGTCTCCAGAAGGAGAAGGCATAAACCAAAGAAAAAGCAGCAGTTACCCTTACTCCATGTGTTTGGCACTCAGTGAGGTTTAACCAAACCATGTAGGCAATCAAATTCCCAGGATAAATGTGCTCTGAGGGAAGCCTCCTCCTGTGGCACCAGTGCGGGAATTTCTCCTTATCAAATACTTCACTACACCAAACAATACAAAAAATGGTGGTAACAGGAGAAACAGATTACAGGCATCTACTACATTTTTTCCTATCTGCAGTTTAAATCCGAATTTCTGGAAACTTCTGTTCAAACTGGCAACTGTGGCCTGCCATTGGCTTATCCCCATGAGCACTCCTGAGGTGTTGGAGGTGAAGGACTCCAGACTGCCAGAGCAGAGGCAGCACCAGCTGGCAGCCCAGCTCAGTGTGCTGAAGGCCATGTGAAGCACCAGAGTGAGCTCCAGCTGCCAAGGCTGCACTCACCCTGCTGGTGAAGTTCCCTTGCACCAGCCCCTCCACGAAGAGCTGTGACTTGAAGGCAGAGACGAAGGCGGAGAGCGCCTCGATGGAGAGCCCCTTCATCAGCGTCTGGTACTTGTCGATCATGGACCAGCGCCCGTGCTCCAGGATCAGCAGCCGCACGTCCCTGCAGCCCACGGGGACACACCATGGGGACATCAGCACAGAACATCAGCAGCTGTTTGATGCCACAGATGCCATTCCTGACTGCAGACAGGGACAGGGTCCCAGTGCCCTCCCCCAGCGGCCACTGCCGGACCCTGCATGTCCGGTCTGGCCACGTGTCTGAGCCAAGAGCTGCTGGGGCTCCCTAAGCTACCAGCAAAGCCTGGAACAAGCCCTGTGAGCACAGCACAGGGACCCCTGAGCTCTTCAGCTCAGCCACTGCTGCCCTCCCCCAGAACTCACTTGGCCAGAGTCTCAGGCTTGATGAGGATGTTGTAGTACGTTTTCTTCAGCTGCTCTGTTATCATTTCAAAAACTGCTGGAGTAAAGCTGAAGTCAGACAAGTAATCAATGATGAGCTGAAATAGAAGCTGTAAAGAGAACGGTTTTAAGTTGGGGTTTTTGTTGGTTTAAGAACCAATTTCAATTTAATTCTATACAATAATATAAAATTATCATTATTGAGACATGGAGCAATACTAAAGCACATTCCTCCATTCTGCCAGATGTTCTTCACTAAACAATTCTATCCCAAATGACTGTTTCAGAGGGGCAGTGTTTTAACACAGTGAATAAGCTCAATATCCCAAATCCATAGGAGTTTCCATATTCTATTGAAACAAATCTAGCCTGGAACCCCCACCATTTCTATATTCTATATTCAATATTTTCCTTTTACAGCTGACCAGCACAATGACATCACAACAGACACATCATTCAGGATTAAAAAAGAGAAGATTCAGACCCTGCTGCTTGCATATTTGGCTTTTTCTGTTAAAATTCCTATTAATATGTCTGACAGGTGATTAATGGTCTTAAAGCTCCAGCAAAGCTCTTGCAATGGAAGTTGATGGTTGTCTCCTCTTCACTGTGTCCTTTCTGTGCCTGCCATGTCTTTCATGGCCAGCATTTAGGGAATGGGAACAGGGATCCCCCAATCCTCTCAGCAAGCCAACACAGAAAATCTGCACTCAAAATGAGCATGTTCAGAAGCTGGATCTCCAAAGTCAAATTGAAACCAGAATCTCTTTTCATACACCCTTCTCCAGACATTGTGCAAACAGGCACAACTCAGAGATGGAAAGGCTCCAATCCTCTTTATGGCCATGGGAGACACAAAGCTCTTTTTATAAGAAAAGCTGTTAAAATTTTAATGGAGATACAGTTATTACTTAAAGGAGGATTTAAGTCAGCCTGAAGTCAGTGATTTGAGCTCGTGTAAGTTCACACAACTCCAACTTTACACACGTGAGCACAAGAAAAAGCAGCACATTTGCTGCATTACCCTTCCAGAGACCGATTTTTCCATTTAAAACACCACATCCAACTATTCAAAGCTCCTGAAAAGCACACACACTGCAAAGCTGCAGGTATAAAGGCAGTGAGGAGATGAGCAGAGCTTACAGGTAGTTTGTGATTGAATCCTTTCACTCGGATGATCAGGCCATACTCCCCAGCCACCAGCTTGTACTCCAGCTGAGCCACATCTGCTTCATAGGCTGGTTCCCCCAGGTTGTGGGAAAGGATGTTTACAAATGTATCAAATAAGATTATGCTGGAAGGGAGAAAAGGGCAGGGGGTTAAAAAGAAAGAAAAAAAGGATTGGCTTCATATGAAAGTTAAGCCCAATGAACTGGATGGTACACGCAGTGAATTCCAACAGAAATGGAATTTGTGTAAAATGAGATTCAAAAAGAAATTTTACAAAAAAAACCAGAATAGAGAATGCAGGTTTCCCTTTGTGCAGAAAGCACATGACACTACTTAAAAATTATCTGGACATTCACCTATTCCTTGCAATGTGAATTATTCCAGCTTTACAAGATTTAAGGTTTCTTCAAGGTAAGATGTATGTTTTAACAAGACAATGCTCAAAACATGGAAAAATCACAGCAAATGAAATTATTTTACTTTGTGTAAAGGCATGGGGGACAAATAGATTCAGTTATGCTCAATACTTGAATAATGAGATGATTATTTATCTACCAAGGCAAAAAAATAATAAGCTCGAGCAAAGCAGACTACACAACCTGGAAATTGCAGTTCTTGCTTTCAGGTTTTTGTTATTGCCTGGATTCCAATTCCAAGATTAAACTAACACACCTCATGAAACCAGACTCACAAAGGCTTTCCCAAAACATCATTTGTGCAGGTCTTGGCAGGCTTATGACAACAGCACTGTGACACAGGTTACAAGTGGCAGTGGCAGTGGCAGCCTGAGGCAAGCCAAGTGCAGCAGACCCTGACCTGCACCCAGAGCTCTGCATGACCCACAGCTGGTTTCTCAAGGCTGCTGCAGCCTCTTCTCCTGATCCTGCAGGCTCCCAGGATGCTGGGACACGCTCAGGACATGACTGTGGACTGCTCTTTTTGGGAGCAGCTCCTTTCTGAGCACTGCTGCTGTTACATTCCTTTTTCCCAGACCTGCCCTGGGGAACACCACACCATGGAACTCCTTACACTTCTGTTGGCTACAGGCAGGACCTGCTGCAGAACCACCATCACAAACTGCAGATAAAACCACAAGGAAGGTGGCAGGACCTGAGAAAAGGACACTTTATTCTATTCCTCCTTAAAATCAAAGTCTTTTCCCAGTTTTTCATTAGGTATGGTAATTCAGTCACTCTGCAAGGTAAGCATAAATAACACAATCCTCACTTCTCTGCAGACTGCTGTATCAATGGAGAGATCAGATGGAATCGAACATAACCTGGTGAGGAAAAGAAAATTTAAATGAGCAATTGTATAGAAAGTGACAACTTTCTGAACTCAATTATTTCCAACAAGTTGCTCTTTAGTGACAATTCAAGTTTAACGAAAATGGTCATTCATCTCTAACACTTTTTGTCTTATTTTAAGTCATCATTAAACGTCTTCTTACTCCAAAAATCTTCCCTTTGAAGTACCAAAGATTAGAAAACAAAGCTGTGCTTTGCTGAATACTCCCATGGCATGACCACTATAAATAGAAAACTCCACAGAACATCTATTTAAGAGACACTAAAAACTGTGACATTCTGCTTGAAAGCAGCAGTATATTTTACACCCTTGTCTCAGATCCAGGCTGTATTTTTCTCTGTCTGTAGAAGAGACTGTGTCCCTTCTAATTATTGTGCTCCTTCCTCCTCAAGCCCTTGTCTCAGCAGCATATTCTGTCTGCCCAGTCCTGTCCCCACACAGCCTGTTCAGAAGTCAGTAAATTTCAGTGATTCCACTTTTCAACCTGAGGTATCAGCAGGGTGTCTTTGTTGCCTTAGTTCACTTGCTCCTCTTTCATTGTACCTAATAAACATATCAAAAGGACCACGGAAGACTTGATAGCAGGCACTTCAGTTTAAATGGTGAACACTACCATGGATTATTTGCCTTCAAATAAACTCCAGCTGGTAAAAACAGGGTCTTGGTATTCAGAAAGCCCTCAGGCATTTACCTTTTGGGATTTTGAATTTATCATCCTTCCTGTACCAGAGACAGCCTTGTTGTGTGCTGAGTATTTTGACTGGATATTCTGTCTCAGGGCAGTCAGCAACTTTCAAAGCAAAGTCGGTGGCTAACAAAGAGAAAAACCACACCAAAACCACATGTTAGTGTGTTTCACAGGCACTATCAGGCCAAATTCATCTGAGTATTCAAAAGTATCAAGAAATACATTTTCCCCCTCCAGTTTTCTAAATTATTTGTGACAGTACTTTCCTGGACCCAAAGAACATCTCTCTTTCACTTCCACACCACAGCAGAACACTTCTGCTCTGCTCAGAAGCAGACCAGAAGTGGTGGCATCACATTCCATCCAAGACACAAGTCCTGGCTTTCATTTCATTTGCTTTTGGCAACAAAGGCAGATGGTATTTAGATGCCTTCAGAAACAGGGGGATTAAGCAAATAAAATTCTCTAATAAGGTGTCTGGAGCTCTGTGTTAACTCTCACTGACTGTGAGGCTTGCTCTGTTATGGCATTATCATCTGTAAGTTTATATGCCTTAAAATAACTCAGTTCTTAAGCTTATAAATAAAAGAATAGTAAATAAAATCCAGCTGAACAGAGTGCTCATGTTTTTTTAATTTGCAAAAACCGGTTGATACCAGTTGAGGTTGTTTCTAAACCACAGCAAATTCTCAAATAAATCACTGGGGAAGATTTCACTCAAGCCCAGGTGCCTTACCTATGTATTTGTTTTCTTCTGGAAGGTGTAAATCCTGATTTAACTCAAAGTCACTGTCCCATAAATCACTCCAGTACTTGTCAATATCTGTTAAAAACCATGAAATGCATTAGTTCAACAGGAAGGGAAGGCCATCCTACTTCCAGACATCTTTTCCCAATCTCCAGAAAGACTTGCAGTATCACAGCAGTTTCTCAACATCACCCCATTCCTCAGGACTCTTTCTAAATCCCTTCCTACAAAATCTTCTAGAGCAGGACTGAACAGTCCTATTAAAAAGCAAATCAAGTCAGCCTCAGTAACCCAGCTGCCCCTACACCCTGTGCTGCATTGTTGGTGTTCTTTGCCATGAATGGCAGCCAAGTGGAGCTCACTGGGACCTCTGCCTCCCAAAGGAACTGCAGGAATGGGAACTGACTGGCACCAAACAAAGAGCAGTTTAGGGTGGCACAGACACTAATGGTGAGCTCAATAAAGCACTGAGGACTCATTTCCCTGCTTCCATGCACTTGTGTTTAGTGTTGTCACACTTTCATTTCCTCTAATGCAGGAATCAGGCATTCTCAGCTCCTGCAGCTGTTTTACCTTCCATGCTGTACTGAGTCCCAAACCACTTCTCTTTGAGGTGACACTGGCCTTCGTTGGCAGCAGACAGCAAAACCAGGTTGGCTCTCTGAGGGCTCAGCTGGTTCAGGGCATCAGCAATGATCTGCAAGTTCCAGACAATATTTCAGTTCAAATGCAGCTCTCACTGCCTGAGCCAGCAAAGACTTCTCAGTTGGAATGTAGGAAGAACAAGACATAACAAACTTACAAAACAGATTTGCTTTCTGAATACAAGTGTTTCAATTCACACAAAACCTGTGCCTGCATTATGTTTAATTACAAATGCTTATACACATGCCTGTATTACACAGTATGCACATGTTTTCCTGGCATCAAAACATATAATCAGAGTTCAAAGAACATTTACCTCGGGCTTGTATTCAAACAGGAGCTGGTCTCCTGTCAGAAAATCTTCCTTCTGAAACAACTGCATGTTCTCACAAAGGTTTTCCACATAGTCAACTGGATCTGTCTGCAAGCGAAGAAATAAAGCTATTTGTCACATAATTAGAAACCCAAGACATCAGTTTTCTGTTCTGAGAAGAGCTTGACTAGTCAGATATGTTGAGCATGAGTTGGATGCTGTGCTTGTTACAGCATTTAGTTTCAGTTATTAAATTAAATATATTTCATAACTATATCTAATGCTCCTCTGAAAATCCTGAAATTTCACACACATCATCTTTGCAGAAGAAAATTTATGCAGTTAACAGTCATGGAATCTACTAGGTTGAAGACCCAGCAGAATGCACTCCTTGCCTCCAGTGGACACAAGCAGAATCCTGCAACAATTCAAGATTCAAAGTGACCTGGAATTTACAAGGCAAGGAACTGCTGCTGCTGCATGAGTACCTCTGGCTCTGCTCCTTTCCCCAGCTCCCTGCCATGATGTGCAGGGAGAGCAGGAGGAACTTCTCCTGTTTGAACATAAAATACACGTTGCTTTTTAGCAGGGTAAGGCTGCCCAGAGGACCAGGCTGCTCAGGGCTTTTGGGGTGTTTGCACCAGGCAGCATCAGGCTGTACAGACTCTGGGTACACAGTACACCTGCAAAGAGCAGAGTGTGGCACATCTGTGCCTTGTAAATGTAGTGGGAAACATGCCCAAGGATTTCTTAAGACACCAAACACCTAAGGAAACATTAAACCTCTCCTGGGCACCCCCTAACCACTTATGCCAAGCCCTGCCTCTGAGACCATCATTCCTTAGCACAGCTCCAGCCACCAAGCAGAAAACTGGGTTGTCATGACTAAGTCATTGTTCTGCCCCTGGGATTCACAAGCCTGTCACAAAAGCACACACAAATCTATGTTCCTGCTGGGTGCAGTAGTTGTATGGATGGATCTGTTTTCCCAAAAGGAAATTTCAGTGTCATTCAAAGAAAGAAAACAAGTTACCTAGTAAGAAACAGAACATGGCTAAATGTAGAAGGAGGAAGAAAATCTAAATTGAAAAAGAGCCTGCCTAGCAGGTAAGGAATGAAAAATCAACATTAAATTCTGTTAGGGAAAATTCTGAGTATTTCTCTGCCTAGAATATATCTCCTTTCAGCCAAATACAGCCTCATTAAGTGCACAATGTATTTCTTCTCAAATAGAACTTTGAAAATGTGTTTCAAAATGAAAAAGGTAATACTTTTTATGGTTTACCTATGTCAGAACAGTGGATAAATACCTGTTCCTGGTAGTGAAATTCATTAGCTTCAATCTTTTGTATTTCTTCCCATATTCTGCAAAGGAGGAAGAAGATAATAGAAGTGGATTTTCTCCATTATTCCACACCATTCACCAAAAATCTTAAAAAAGGAGCCTTCTAGGAAAGGCATCAATGGTGAGATCAATGATTCATTCAGGTACAAGACACAGAAGCCAGTATTAAATGCACTTCCCAAAACGGCATTTCTCAGAACTGGCAGAAAATTCTTCTACTTTCCAAAGAGAAAGAGAGTTAACTAAGAGCCAAAATCTGATCTCAAATTAATATAAAGGCTAACACCAGAACATCCAGTCCTGACTTCCACAGACCTGGCTCACCAAATTCATTTAAAACGAACACAAAACTGCACCTGACCTCTACACTGGTTCAGCTTACTAAACTGAAGGAACCACATCACAATAAGTGAAACTAAAAACATGGAGAAATAAGCATAAACACTTAGAAAATGTCTTTTTGAACTTTTTTAAACTGACATGTTTTCCACACATGACAAGCTTTACTGGTGACTCCCTGTTTATGCTCCAGGAACTCCACAAGAAGTGCCAACACCACAAATAACATAATGGAGGAGGACACCACCACAAATATCTGCTGGAGTGGCAAACACTTGCCTTTGATCTGGCCCCCTTTTCTGCAGCATCTTCAGGTACTGAAACACAACGTGGGCCACCTGCAGACAGAATGGAACAGACTCATTTTTCCAGACATTAGGCAAACAGCAGGAAAAACAAACAAGCTTTTTTTGTATGACACCAGACCTCGTAGAAGTGCTTGTAACCCTCATCAGTCAAAGTCACAGAAATGCTGAAGATGGAGTAAGTGGAGTTCTGTTCAAATCCTGTCTCTCCATTTCCTCCATACAATGCAAGGGCCCAAAACCTATGGAAGAGTGAAAGGTACTCATTAATTAATCATTTCAGCTTTGTTTGACCTTAGTTACAAGCATTATATCACAGTGTATCTTTATTTCAGAGGCTTTCAATCCATTTACAGTTTCCACAAAGCTTTTCTAGTTTAAGGATGGGACCTCAGGATACAGAATTCAAGAAAAACAGTGAAAAAGCTAAGTAACCTTTTGGAGATCTCAAAGATCAGTCAGAGATACTGCTGATCCATGAATCACAGACAAAAAGCCCATTTATTTCTTACTTGGGTTTATTCATCACCTTACAGAACATCACTACAAAACACTGATACAAAAAGCCAGGCTTGGCCTGCTTTTACATCTATAGAAAATATAAATACACAAAATAGAGTTTATCTGTATTTGAATGAGATCAAAGCATTTAATAACTATGCTTAAAAACCACATACTTTTTCCTAAGGAAAGAAAGAACACTGCCTTTGCCTTCATGTCCCACCAGCCAGGAAATATAATGAAGAGGCTTCACCCTAAGAGAAAGTTTGGAGAAGATTAGATGCCAGGAGGTAACACATTTCACAGAAAGAATTCAAATCACTGGGCTAATGACTAAAATATGCACTGTCTCTTTCTTCAGGGCAAGTTTTGCATTTTCAGGCAGAATTAAGATAATAAGCTGAAAGTGTGGGAGTTCAGAACATAATGACTGATCTGAGTCAGTGCGGGAAGTGAACCTTATCTGCAGCAGTTTAATTCATTTTTAAAATGCCCCCCTACCTGAACCAAAGTAATCTGTCAGACAAGTAAATGAGATTCTTTGGTCTGTTGTAAAAGCAAATAAATTATTCACAGCATGAACATGGTAGAAGTAAAATGCAGCACAATGTACCTGTAATACTGTTCTTGTGGGGGAAGTGCCCAAGTGATGGTCAATGAATGAACTTTCCTGATTGGAACAACTGGATGCAAATAAATTGATTAATTATAAATATACATGATGAGACAGAGATAAAGAGATCCTACATAATGCAGAAAGAATATTTAAAAGCCATTTAAAACCACACAGAATTACTCTACAAAGTATCTGGATCACCCAGAGAAAATTTCTTTCAGTATTCAGGTATTCAAAACATTTAAATACACTTCACTTACCTCTGTAAAGCTTGTGAAACTCTGGTGTGTCAAAAGGCTGAGTCAGATGGCCAAAGCTGGGTTTGGGTAAACCACTTAAAAGCAAAATGGAAGTGTGATGTTACTGGCAGAGGTTCAAGGCCACACTGAGATATTCAAAGGCATCAGGATCAGAGCTCTGCAGGACACCAGAGAGCCTGGCAAGGCTCCAAGGGTGCAGCCCAGCATCCCCCAGCCCCAGGGAGGCACCCTGGGAGGCAGCCTGCCCACACAAGTGAGCAATTAATCAGATGTGATACCACCCCAACACCTCCCCTTCCTTCTGTATGAGGCAGTAACAGCACAAAACTTGCTTCTGTACAGCCAAGAACAGTAAACAACACTCTGAGTTCACCCTGGACACAAGGAATCCTGATGGATTGTCTTGTGGGCAGGAGGGATGAGCAGGGGAGTGGCCAGGACAGACAAATGTCTCTGAATGGCTCTCACAAGAGCATTTCCAATCACCACAGAAACAAACATCTTGCAAAAGGGAAATAAAATGCTTTTCAAGTTAGCAAAGCTTTTGCAGAACCCCCTTTTTAGAGGGCATATTGGAGTGAACTATTTAAAGAAAGACTTGTTTCTAACCCATTGCCACCCTAAGGATGACACTTAAATTCTAGATATGGTGTTAATTAATTCTGCTTCTAATTATTTTTGACACAAAACAAAGATAAGCAATGTGAAATGATAATCTAGGTTTGAATGACATCATAAAGTCAAGGCATCAGCACATATTAAACAAACACTGTTTCAAGTTTGCACCACACAGATTTAGGCTCACAGCCTAAATAATTGTTAAGCAGAAACAAAGTCTTCCTGGAACAATTAACAGTGGTCTTTAATTTAAAAAGTTGCCTTTTTTTTTCCCAGATTAGAATGTTAATTAACAAATGGAAATTTCCTTTGTTTCTCCAGTAAGGGTTTTTTTTTTAAGTCATTTTAAGAAGAGATAATTTTATCATCTGCAATGCCTTCATGCACCAAATGAATCTTACTTATTTGGGATCTCAGAGAAGATTTCTGTCACCCACTTTTCCAATGTATCCAGTGTTTCTAAAAAAGAGAGAAGAAAGACAGAAATGCAATTTCCTGAAGATCTAAGACAAGTTACCTTATCTCACCAGTTCAGTCATTTCAAAGAGGTTGCAAGTCTTGAAAACTGCGAAGTTCTAAATTATAAACATCAAAGCTGGTGGTTTGAGCCAATTCTTAACATTTGTTGAGCTGTACTCGTGGTCACAGCTCTGGATTTGTGTAGAGTGTTCAAATCCAGGCTGACACAACTGGGATTTAAAGTTCAGCAGTGTCTGGAGTGACTGGGAAAAGGAATTACTGTCCTAGGGATGTACAAAATCATCAGTACTTGCAACTCATTCCATGACTCTCCAGATTATACAGGAGTTTTCCCCCTCAAATGCAGCCCTGCAATCCTAAGGATTCCTTCTCCATATCCTCTTTTCTGAGGGAAATGAGTCACAAACCAGAAGGGTTTTTAAAATAAAAACTTTGCTTCTTTAAGCAACCATTCTGAACTCCAAAAGTGATGCTGCATATGTAAACAACAGCAATGAAAAAGGCTGGATGGGGTGAGGGGAGGAGTTGCTGTTGTGTTTGTTTTAACAGAGAAGGAAATGCAAAATTGACCTGGCTGGTTATTAGTTACCACTATTTTCTTCCCAGTCACCACAGAAAATATGACAACCCATCACTGGCTTAATGACTACTCAAGAGGCATTCAGCACCCTAAGCAGTTTACTGTCTAGACCAAAATTAAAAGCAAAGGAGAAGAAAAAAAAGAATGCCTCTATTATTACCATCTCCATTTTAGAGATGGGAATTGCAATCAGTTTTAGCATTCAACAAAACTCCTCCCTAAACACAAACCTAACTTGAACAACTTCTGAGAAATGTGTTTCCTCTGTTCTCAGCAGAAATGACTCATAGGTCTGCAGTTCTCCACTGAAATAAAATCCAAATCCATTTGCATAGAATTTTTCAAGCTATGGGGGAAAAAATACAACCTCTATTTCTCCTAAACAAACAAGACAACTGGGAGATTCAGTCTCAGTCTCCCCACCACTTGCTGAGGAGTTTCACTGTTGATGGCAGAGAAACCAGCAGCATTAATTCATTTAAGTGGTTTGACTCTTCATTGCTAAAAGATTATTTCTGAAATGTTCTCTTTGAGATTTTCCCTCCCGTGTTAATATGGAACCCATTCAACAGCTTTGAAAGGTTTCTCAAGAAGTGGCAGGATGACAGTAACACAGCACAATTGCTCAGGTCTTGTTTCATTTGGAAACCAGGCTAAAATTTACATATAAATACCCTCTGCAGGACTGGACAAGCCACTAGACTGGCTTGGGCTACAGCTGGACTGGTTCCAAAAGCACCACCAGCAGCAAGGAGGCTGTTTTTAAGGAGCAACTGATGTTACCTTTGGACTGGACAACCAAAGTCATGTAGTGAGCAGAGTAGTGGCGCTGCCAGAACTCCCTCAGCCTGGTGTAGGTGTCGATGTTGTTCAGTTTGGGCTCGTGCTTCAGTGTATCTGCATTACCTGCAAACACCAAAGGGGAGGCAGGGTTAGTGATCCACACACTGCTTTCAGCAAGACCAGACATAGTGAGAATTCATTTTCCTCCCTAAGTCTAATCATGGTAAAGGAAATTAAAAATACCTAATAGAAATTTGGAGTGAAAGGAGTGTTAAGTGAAAGTGGGTATTTTGCAATTTCTGGTTCTAATCCAAAGGACAGCTGATATTTTTATAACAAGGAAGGACAGAGTCCTCCTGCATTATCACATCTCCCACGGGCTGCACAGCTCACTGTGTGCTGCCAGCTATTCCCTCACCAATGGAACTTGCAGAACAGCAGAGGGAAAAAGAGGAGGAAATATGAAGTTCAGTGTATGCACCACAGAAATTTATAAAAACAAGCTACACTTCAAAGCTGGTAACTCTAACACCCATCAATCACACTGCTGTTTACACACTCATCAGCACCACGAGGGTGAGGGAGTGAGCACTGGATTGTCCAAGAGAAGGACAAACTTCCATTCTGCTCCCCTTACATGGCTGTGAAGGGCTAACTCCTGGAACTTCAACAGCAAATTATTTACTTTGAAAAGCTTCCTCAGACATACAACTAGAAATAATTTGTTTTTCCAGGAAATTCTAATAGCAAAAAAACCCAAGCTTATGCAAGATGGAGATGACTCAGAGAGCACCACCTTTGTGTTAAGAGAAAGTTCCATAATTATACACCTTGGGCAACCCAGCTATAACATCAGCAAAAAGCAGTACCAGAAAGAAAAGTATCTTAAAAAGGAGACAGCTGCTTTTATTCCCAACCATTTTCCTGTAAAATGGATAATTGCTTGAACTCTTCTGAACAAGTTTAATGGTTGCTGTGATATGATAGTTCATGTTAGTGCATCTAACCACTCAAACTTCTAAGTGGTTAAAAGTTTAAAGTATCATTACCATTTTATAACAGAAATTCAGGACTTACCCCAAAAAAATTTCTTCATAGGATGTCCAGGCCTGGCAAGACTCCCAAATAACATCTCCTTTCTGTTTGCATCAGAGGGCCTTGCTAGCTGGTACTCTGTTAATTATAAGAATTTGCAGTGGCATGCATCAAAGTTTGACATCATGTTCCCACAAAACAAAGCACAAATCCCAGCCACACTGAAAGGGAGACATACCACATAGATGCAGCCTGGAATTTCTTTTAATATATGAATGAAGCAGTGAAATAAGAAAGAGGACTTGCTAGCAGTAATGAATATAAGAGGAAAAATGTAGCTCATTGCTGAGAAGTAAAAGGGTTAAGAAAGAAAAGCATGTAAAGCACCAGCTTCTCCTGTCTGAATATGTTAAGTTCAATGGGGACAAAAGGCCATCAATATTACACGTGATCAGGCTCTGCAGTAAGAGCCAGAGAACAATTGCAAACCTGTTTCTACCATATATATCACACAGAACAACCCCTAGCCTAATAATGATACAAGAAATTGAAAGGTAAGCAAGATAAGTTACTAAAAACACAGTTTTACAACCACTTTACACTAATCTAAATATGGGGCTTTGCCAAAATCAATTCACCCTGCTGAATTGCATTTTCCTGTTCCTGCTTTACTGGTAATAACAAACATTTAGAGCAGAGCTTTGAACTAATTCCTCTGGCTGGGTTCTCCTGCAGCCAGTCCAGCAAGCTGACACCATTTCCTGGGCAGGACATTACCATGGTGTCACTGCAAGGGAAGGACTGGTTCTGCACCACCAAGGTGTAAAATGGCTGAAGCTGTTGAAGAACCACACCTTAACTCCAAGGCAGGTCCTGGTTTACACTGACTTTTATCTAAATTCAAAGATCAAGTCTCCCACTTTTCCTTGCCAGAAGACAAATAAAGAAAATTACTTGGAATAAATATTTGACCCAGTTGGGATATCTGCTAATAACATTTTTTTTCCTAAAACAGTGACATTTTAGAGGCAGATCCATCACATATTAGAAAATCAACACTCCACTCACTTCTGTGCCTGGTTTAATTTCCTTCTGGGAAGGGACTTTTTAGTCATTCAGGTGTTAGAATAAGGAGACAAGTAAAATCACCTCAACTTACTGTATTAACTCTGCACAGGACTGGAGAGAGCTCTGGGGCTGTGCTGGAGCTGAAAGCATTTTGTTCACTGCAGAGCATCCAAATGCTCATGAAACTTCCCTGCCAGTTACTGCCAAACCACTTCAGATTATTAATTTCTCATTAATGAAAATGTGAAGGCAAACTCTCGCAGTGCTGGCACTACATCCAGTCTTTCTTCCTCTAAAAGCCACTGATATCTAACAGCCACAAAGCCTCAATTCAAGAGTTTAATCTCTCTGGTAAGTTATGTGAAGTTGACTGAAGTGCTTAGAAGGGGAGTTCAGCATAGAAACCAATAAACAGTTTAACAAAGTAGGTTTTGTTTTAAGAAGATGGGCTGAACACACAGGAAAAGATTCTCTTACTTACCACTGTCTACAGCCTCCACTTCTCGATCTATTGCATCCCTGATCATTAATGGGTGAATGAAGAACTGTGCCCACCTATGGAACAGAAAAATTCAAATACTTTTCTTCAGTGTCTATTAAACTAGGGCAAAAACCCAGTAATTAAATCCAACATCTACTATGTTGGTTTACAAAGTTGCTTGACTTAGTACAAGCTATGTCATTCTTGACTATAATGTCTGGAAGAAATATAAAAGCCATCAGAAGGTAAAGGGCAAGGCTTCCCAGCTCCAGAGTGGGACTGAATTGGTTGGATGCAGTAGGAGATGGCACTAATGGGTGCAGGACTATCTGCATTACATCCTAAGAATGATCACACCAGATGAGACAAGTGATCCACCTAGACTGGAACCTGGAGCTAACAGGGACCAGTATCAGATGCTCCAGAGGAAATCCCCAGTTGTTCCTCAGGAACAACATGACCACAGGGGAAGTTTCTTCCTAACTCCAGGAAACAAACTGTCGTGAAACACAAGTTTCTATATCCATTACAATTTTATTATCTACTATAAAAGTCAACGTTGTCATCCAAATAAATTTCTTCTGTATCCACAGAGAGCAGAGCAGTGGAAAGGGACAGATTTGCAGTGCATGGAGACTCTGCAGAAGGCTGCAGAGAATCTAACAGCTCTGTTTTATTTGCTGAGGTTTTTTTAATGAAAAACTGAACTGGCTGAAGCAAAAGTTCAAGAGCAATAAAAGGTAAAAAGTAATATATCCCTGATGGAGCTCTATGGCCAGAAGACCCATTACACTGAAGACAATTGAAAGGTGATGTCTTTCCATTTCTTCAGATCCACACGTGCTTGAATGAGCAAAATTCATCCTCAGCACTCATTTACCTCCTTTGTATGAGAAGCTGTTCTACAGAATTCCTAATTTCTGTTTTCCTCTCCACTAAGCAAGCTACTGTGACAAATTGCAATGACATTTTTTTGATTCTTTCACACTTCCAAACATCTAAAAAAGCTGGATTAATCTGTAAGTGGAAGCTGAAATTGGCCTAGTAAAGTAAAATTTAGGTTACACTTGGAAAAATGTGCAAACACTTGCTCTTATGTCAAAGTAAATTTGCAGTGGAGCCTATTCTCCTCCTGAGATACTTTATGGCACCAGGAATATTCAGCTATGCCCCTATGAATGAGAAATTCCTCTCACTAAAAGAAACCATGCCAACCAGTGGAGCTCTCTTGTTCCAACAGCATAAAAGAACAAGTTAAGCACTTTCTGGCAAAAGATACATTCAGCAGTGAATAACCTGCACTGGGTTAAATGTTTCCTTCTGAGACACATATTGTACTGTAACTTTGAAGGCTGCCTGAAAAAAACTAACAGCAATTTAGAAAAAACAGTAACTCTACCAGGACAGATATTTCAAAGGATGATTCACTGGGATTCTGGGAGCACTTCCCCTCTGATCTGTTGTCACATTGCATAACATTTCTCGTGTCATCAATGCTACCAGTTTAAGACTGCCAAAACAATCAAAGAGCTGCATGTGTTAAGACTTAAACATGGGTCCTACATAATCCCACAGCAAAAAAACCAGCAACACATCCAAAGGGAAAAAACAGCATTTTCCTATATTCAGTACCACTGCGGTAGTGCAGGTAGCTATGAAAGTTCAGCAACAGCTTTGATCACCCCAAAATGAAGAACTGGACAACTACACCCAAGCTCCTGAGGCATACACAGACATTAATTAACACCTAATCACCATTCACACAAAGTTACCTATCCAGGGCTTCTTTGAAGTACTTCCTCTGCACATCAAACTGGAACACTGTCCTCTCACAGTCCGTCGAGGCGTTGTCACCGCCCCCGTGTTTCTTCAGGAACGCATCAAACCCGTTCTCATCTGGGTACTTCAAACTGCCCATAAAAACCACTGCAACAAAAGATCACCAACAGTGCCAAGATGACATTAATCTGTTAATCCTGACTGCAACCCCTCTATGACTGACCCACAGCTCACAGGCAGAGGAAATTACTGAATACCAGCATCTTGGGTGATCTGCCCAGTAACTGCTGCAGTTTGCTCTGACAGTGCCCTCGCAAGCAGGCCTGGCTTCAATCAGGCAAGAACAGTATTTTGAGACACATCTGATCAGAAACTTCACGTGGTTTCTGTGTCCACATTACTAATTCATCACCCTTTACCAGAAGACAAAGGTCTGTAGCTCCAACCTGGTCGATGAAGCCACAGGTAACATAATTCCCCTCAATTTAATGGGCAACAAATAAAGTTGATACAAGCTAATGCACAGCTTGGCAAAGCATATGAGACACCTTCTCCCATATTAAGAACTCCTTACTAAGTCAATATTTGTATAAAATCACAAGCTCATGAAAATAAATTTTCAAATAGCTAAATTAGGAAATGATACTAAATACATCAGAAATGCAGGACTACATAACATCCATTTTGCACTGAAGCTGGAGAAGATGAAATAGGAGCAGATACATACTGTGTTCCAGGAAGTGTGCTAATCCAGGCAGATCTTCAGGATCAGAGAAGCTGCCAACAGCAACACAGAGGGCTGCTGCAGACTAGAGAAAATACAATATTTTCAGTGAAAGCTGCTTCAAGAAACACTTCAGGAAAATGACAGAAGTACAAGATGAATCAATTGGGACAGGCACAATGAAAAGGTCTCGTCTGAACACCTAATCACAAGGTTTCAGATCTCGAGAAAGCTCACTATATATTTTTGCACCCTACAGCTTTAAGTACATACCTGCTTTTCTGAACAACCCCTCTTTCTTGTCTCTTCCTTTTCAGCCAGCTCTTCTAATTCACTGTCATCAGAATCATTGAAATCCTCATTATCTCCATCACTGTCCTCACTCTCATCCCCCTCATCACACTCATCATCATCATCTTCTCTACCATCTTCGATCTCAGCTCCAGAGTCATCATATTCATCACTGCCCTCTTCAGAATCATCATTATCCTCCTCCTCCTCTGAAGATGTTGGGGCACCATCCAAGTAATTCAAATCCGAAATCAAAAGTGCACATAAGCCATTCTGCAGTTTGATATACCTGAAAGAATAATTATGTGCAATGAATACGTTCATTTCCTCAGTCTGAATTCTCAGAATTGCAAAAATTTCATTATTTCCTGTAATAGTTTGAGAGTGATTTCCTAATGAAAATCTAATGGCAGCCAAGACTGAGCAGTTTTATAGTAGGAAAGTAAAACCTCTGCTATTCAGAATTCCTCTGCTATTCAACAGCTCTAGGAATAAGAAGCAGTTCAGGGCAGTAGCAGAAGCCCTTCTCCCATAAGGTCAAGCTCACTGATTTTGGCTTTTATTCCTCTCTTTGTGAAACATTTCAACTATTAGCACTCAATTCATGCACTCAGAACATGCAAACTCAAATTTCAATCATCTTTAAGGCTTGTCAGGCTCTTGGAAATAGATATGATGCGACAGAATGGAGATCTTAGTCTTTCCTTCTAAGTAGACCCTAGAGCATTTGATTTGATTTGTTTTCATCAATGGTTTCTAATAAATGGGGACTGCAGATGTAGCAGGCAAGCATGGGAAAGGAGAGCTCCTCTGCAGGCTCCACAGAACCAGTCACAGGGAATTGGCTGGGCTCCTATCAAGAAGCAATAAACAGTCCTCTGTGTGTGTTTACACATGCACAGAGGTTTTTAAACATGTGTGTATATATATAAATAACCCCACAAGCCCTCTGTGCAGCACCCTTCTACAACTTTTCACTCTGAGGACTGCAAGCACCAATGCTCTGCACTAGAAGAGCCCTCATCAGTATTCATTTACCACCAAATCTGGAACAGAGTCAAAATTTGTCAAATTAGCCAGAGCATCCCTGCCAGGAGCTTGCACTGGCTAATACACCAGCAGCAGAAAGGAAGGAACGCTGGGTCCAGAAAATCCTTCATCCCCCGCTATGATATAGTGTGATAGAGACCTGTGGTATCTGATCCAGCAAAAACACACAGAACAAAGCAAGCTAGAATAAAACAAACCCATGGTCACATCCCACGCTCCCAGAAACATCTGAGTTACAGAATAGTCTTTGTTGAAAGGGGTTTTTAGAGGTCATCTACTCCAACCCGAGTTTATACCAGGTCAGAACATTGCAATGTGGACACAGCTCTTGGACTATCAAGTCTATGAAGAAAGCTAATGAACAAATGTCTGACAGTTGTCTTAAGGTGATGACTCATGACCAGTCACCCAAGGGGAAGTGACGGCACTTACTCTGGGCCTGGTTTTTGTGATCATGAACACACCCAGTTTTCCTGCAGCAAGACTGCTGAGCAGGACAAATTTGCTCCAATCAAAAGCACAAGTGCATTTTGACTCATTCAAACTACAGCACACAGTGCGTCACTTGCAGGGATGCTCTGATGAACTGTAGGAGGCACAGACAGAGCTGGAATGTCTGAACAAAGTTAACCCTCCTGCATTCTGAAAGCATGTTTGCTAACCATTCCCACCAGGTACATGTGCCCCATACACAGCTGCAGCACTCCTGAATGTCCTAAACACACACTGCACACGTGGGTGCTCCAGCCTCTGGGCAGCTGAGAACCAAAGCCCCAGACAGCCCCTTCCAGCACCTTCTCCTCCACACACACAACTCTGCTCTGCAGGTCTGCACAGCTCCTGGAGAACCCCAGCCTCCCAGGGAGCAGCAGGCACTGGAGGAAAGCAGAGGAGAGAATGGGGTTATTCTTCCCAAGGAACAATGTGCCATAAAGCTTTTCAGCCAGGTACATCCAGCAGCTCTTGTTGATTCTTTCCACACAGCCCCATTAAGCTAATGGAGCAGATTATACTAATTTTACATTGCTCATCGTGGGTGTAGCACACAGGACAGAGAGCACCCAGCAGCAAGGACACGGCGGAACCACGGCACTGTTGGAAGCTCTCAGATTTCACTCCAGGATGATTTAGACAGCTTAGGTTATACAGAGCAGAGGCACCACTGACATAGGTGTTCTTTACTTTTTCCATGTTTCAGTCCAATGGAAAAGGACAAATGTAAATAATATCCACTAGTATGCAAAATACAGTCAAAGAATGCAATCATATCAGGTAGAAACAGAAGCAAGCACAGTCCAAATGCTTTTCTGAAGGACTATACAGCAAGTAAGACCAAATTATAAAATAAAATTCAAATTCTTAAAAATACTGTTTAAACCTCCCGAATAAGTTTAAACAGGATTGTTCTCACATAAAGTTTTTCTTTGACAATTGTTTAGAAGTTAATATTGAAATAGGTATCAGTGCATGGTAAACACTGAGAGAAATGCTTGAATTTCCCAAATTACAAGAAATACAAGACCATGAAATTCCATATATGGATGTAAGTAAAATATATGTAATGTAAGTAAAACATACAGTTTTGGTAAATATAACTACACAGTTACAGTTCTAATGAGCAAACTTTTATCGTGAGAAATATTCTGTCCAAACAAACCCACTTCTGAAAATACATCCTGCAATCTACATCCAAGCTCTTTTGGTTTTGTGATGGTTATTTGAGAAGGCAAAACATGACATTTTCCATTAAGTTAAGACTGATGTCACCAGACACTAAGCCCACAGTGACTGAGCTGCAGCACACATCACTGGAGTGTGCAGAGGGGAAAATGTGTCAGCATCATCACATCACCTGCCTCACACTCCCTCAGGAGGTTTGGGACATCACACCTGGACAGGGGTTCAGTGTGGCTTTGCTTCCTGACACACTGAACTTCTCTTCCACAAGGACAACGTCTGTGCTGTGTCAGGCTCACTTCACACACAAGGAAATCAGCCTGAAAGGATGCAGCTCACTGCTTCCAACTAAAAAATTCTGTTAAGAATGGACAGCAGAATTTCTGCAAAATTTCCCCAGACAGCCCCTTTAATAAGCAATATAGTTTATTCTATAAGCAAATGCTCTCTCCAATTCTCACATACAGAGGGTCCCAAGCCTCAAAATCAGCAGTGACAGCCTTCAATGGATTTCCCAAGCTTGATCCACCAGTGTGCTGCTTCAGGCAGGAGGCAAAGGCAGGAGTTCCTTATGCTGACAGCATCCCCAGCTGTGAGCTTTGCAGGACAAGCCTGCCACAAAGTAGCATAAGTAAGGATGCCATCAGGAGAGGCAGGCAGATATCCAGAGGAAGGTGCAAGGAAGTAGGGCAAGAAGGGAGGGAACAAGTTTTTCCCTGAGCCAATGGACACAGTCCTCTTCAGGGAATCTCACTGTCAGCCAATGTCACTGCAAATCTAAAATTCAGTTCCAGGCTCAGGCAGCAAATTCTCCACTGGCTACACAGATCAGACATCACAAAAAGTAAAGATAAATTTTAAAAGGCAGCTCTAACAAGGGCTGGATAATCTTCTGTCTTACAGTAAGAAGTTATCAGAGTGTCCCTTCAAGAACAGACTCCCTTACAGCATCCAACAAGCTCAACCTTTGCTGGAGTTCTCATCCGAGTCTCTCACTGGATCTGGTCCACAGACACTGTGGGCTGTGCTCAGAGAAGTGGATCTTCTTCATCACTTTTTGGGGTATTACTCAGAAATAGTGAAATAAAAACACAAGCAAAATGGTGGCCTACAAGCATTTTGCCTCAACTCACAGATACATCTGTGTTAAAACTCCGAAGCTCATCTAAAACATGAAGGGTAACTGGCTTTAAGTTGGGATCTGCTCTGAAGTCGCACTTGGCACTCAGTGCTTTCAGAGAGGAGCTGCCCGGCCGAGGGCTGCAAACTAACGCTGAACTGGCTGTTGCTGTGCCTGGAGAACACCCAGCCCCGATCAGCCTGGGCACAATCCTCCCGCCCAGTGCCCGCACGCACACCGGGCAGCCCACCTTCAGAACCAACACACCCGCGGGATCGCCGGCCTCCTTTTATCACACACAGGACCCAACTGTCCCAACCACCGGGACCAGCTCGACTTCCATTCCCGGGTGCCAGCAGTGGCCGGGACAGCGGGCGGGCAGACCCCGGCCCACCCCACCGACCGGCTAGGCTGTCCCGGCGGCAGCGCGTCCTCCCGCCCCTGCCCTCCC